>CM052716.1:2325788-2341917 GCA_028551405.1 Uromys caudimaculatus
TCTGTGAACAGACACCTGGCGTTAGGGCAACCCTGGATGTTACCTGTCTCCTCTCTCTGGTCCTTGTTTCTCCCCTTAGATTCTGTGAGCCTGGGAGGAGGTTACAGGATGCAGCCCGTGCAGAGAAGGGTAGCAAGCCCGCCTTCATACTTAAAAGGTGTACTGAGTGGTCCAGGCAGCCGACAGGAAAACAGGCCAGTGGCCCAGGGTATTCCATAACCCTTCAGAATCCCTTCAGCTCTGCAATGACTCCAGAGCCTACATCAGGATCAAGGATGTGAAGCTACCCTTCAGATGTTTGCTTTCTTGCAACCTATAAATCTTCAGGGTTTGTTGTTATTTTGTTAAATACAGAGCAAAAGAACTACTTTGATTTAAAGATAAACAAATTTCCACTGTGAGACTCAGAGCATGGTGTTTCCAAATGACACAGAAATCAGAAAAGAAAAAAAAAATCAAGATGCAAAAGAGAAAAAAAGAGAAAGAGAAAGAAAGAAAGATAGATAGAAAGAAAGAAAGAAAGAAAGAAAGAAAGAAAGAAAGAAAGAAAGAGGGCACTAGAAAGCAACAAAGTAGCAGAGTCAATAGGGAAGAGATGTAATCTGAACTGTCAAAGACATCTGCAAATAATGAATGTGTATATCCAAATATTTTTCTCCTTGCTGAAGGTACTTTTTATTTTCTATGGACATTTGTGGAAACTTCAGTCTAGCTTCCCCTGACTTTTGAGAGAGGCTCAGAGGAAGGACAGCTATTTCCATCAGCTGGTTCAGTTGCACCTAGTCAACAAACATGTTGGTCTTCCATGCCTGCTAGGCAGGAGCTGCGATTCTTACATGTGTAAGGAATATAAAGATGAGACCATGGTCAGAGTACAGGGGAACATGCTCCTGAAAGAGGCCTGGGAGAAAAGAAGGGAGAGAAACAGCACAAGGGGCTGGCAGATTGGGTGGAGCCCAACAAGAAGTTTCCTCAGCTGGGTCACGGGCACGTGGGTAACAATGACCAGTGAGGAAATTAGATAGTAATGCCATAACTCCAGAGACATTTAGAACTGACTTTTCTTTTGTCATTATATTTAATTTGAACCAAAAAAGGAATTAAAAGAAAATTTAATGTCTTGAAAGTGAAAAATTGTGAAAATGCATGTTTCTGGATTCTAAAAAGGTTGAAGATTGAAACACAACAGTAGATGATCTTCAACATATGCCCAGAAGGCAAAGAAACTTCTCTGCTGCCCACTGACAGTATGGTTGTCTGTCTTGCTTCTAGGCCCTACTCGCTGGCATCTTTCCACCTGGGCATATCTGGGAGTCCATTCATGCCTTTAAGTAGCTTGCAGGGAGAACCCAGGAAAGGCATGCTGAATGACATGAAATGTAATAATCATGATGCACTTGTTATGCCTAGTTTCAACTTGACACAACCTAGAATGACCTGGAAAAAGGGTCTCCACGAGATACTGTTTACATTAGGCTGGTCTGTGAGCATTTCTGTAGGAGATATCCATAAATTAATTGATGTGGGAAAGCCCTGACCTCTGTGGGGGTGTACTATTCCTTAGGCAGGAGTTTCTGAGCTCAGGGATTTTATTTCAAAGCCACCTCATCTTCCCTAGCTCTATGGGGAAGACAGCAAAAGAGAAGGGCACTGCTAGAGCAACTAGGCACCAAGTGTTGGAGATCACAGGCAGATTTGGTCAATCTCTGCTTCACCCTCGGACCCTTTAGTGTCTGTCTGATAAAGGAAAATAGAAAGAAAACACAGAGTGCTCTAGGGAAGAAAAGAGAGGTATATACCCTTCTAATCTGCTGTAACTTTAGTCATCATATAGTTTGTATAGAGAAAAGGAAAACACCCACCATTATGCAGGGGGTAATCAAAAATCATGTAATAAATTTGAGCTCTGCTCCCAGTGTGGTATATGGAATATAAATAGAACAGAGTCCATTAGAATAACTTGCTATCATCATGAATTATAGATGCCACAATGTTGCTCAGACTTGTCTCCCATTCACTTAAAATGGAGCCCCATGTGCTGGTTGTTGGGGGATAGCACGCTGCCCTTTTCCTGAGAGTGAGCTGGGCTGAGCAGGCTTCCCCTCCTGCATAGTCCTGGGAGCAGGCAGCTGGCTCTGTGCACAGCAGCCCCGGGCAGCACAGAACGCAGGCCCACTGAATGACCACAGGGATATCGGGCTATGCTTCCTCCATGAATCCAAATTGGTCTCGCAGCTGGAGAGGCATCAGTGGCTGATAATGACCTAACAACCTCCAGCACTAACAGATACGACCTCGAGGTGCTGACAGGAATGTGAAATGCCCTGCCAAGTGCATGTGTACTGCTGAGGGAGCTGGAAGCCACCTGGAAAATAAACCCTTCTAGAATAACAGGAGTAAGGCCAATCTGTAGGTGTCGAGGTGCACCAGAGATTCTTTGAAGCATAATAGCTGATTCTTCTCCACACCCCCAAGAAAAAACATGTTTACAGAATACTCAAAATAAAGGTGAACTTTGCCGGGTTGGCCAGTCATTAAAAGAGGGGCCGAGGCTGCAGAGCAGCCTTAAGTGATCTCATATCATCCCTCTGATACAGAGGTGAATGATCCAGGGACTATCTGGACTCTGTCATTGGTGAAGCCTTCCCTCATCCCTGTGAAGGCCATCACAAGCATGTGATATTTCTTCACGTGTTGTTTTCTATGGGTTTTCTGTACCCAAAGTTCATTGACTACACCTTCATTATAGCACTTATTAAACATTTACTGGACACTTATTCACTAAGGACAGGGAACACAGGTAATCCACGTGGTTCTTGTCACCTTGAGAGAAAAGAGCATGAAGATCTAGAGTTCACACTGTAGACCAGAAGCTGACTCAGAGAATGTGGTCCAGCTACCTGACTACGAAGTCTTCCATAAGAAAAAACCAGCTTTACACTGAAAAGACAAACAAGGGTGGAATATTCTAGTTTCATGCCAACTATTTGGATCTGGTCTGATCAGCCTAGTCATGATGATGATTCTGTTTATATCATCTCAATGCTACCATGAAATAAGAAACAGTACTGTCCTTCAAGGACCTGCAACACACCCAGAATCAACCACATCTTAGTGACCTTTGGAGTCCAGCACTAGCATTACACAGGTCTTACAGTGAGGACTTTCAAAAGAAACATTCTCCTTTCAATTTCTACACACTGAGAAATTGTCCAACACCTCACAGTGGATGGTGCTTTGAGAAATATAAAACAACCTGGAAGAAAGTTGAGTATGGATTTGAATGCAATCATACTTTCAAAGTACTTTCTATGTGCACAACAGTATCAACTGGTTTAATTTCATCATGAAAAATACATGAATATAAAACAGGGTCTCTTCGGCTTCTAGCCTTGCTATTCAGTGCTTTTGTCTAGGAACAAGGGTTGCCCTCTGCATACCCAGCATCTAAAACCTATGGGAACCATAGAACAGACATACACACAGAGATGGGAGAGCACACACATATGAGTATGCACAGGGTGTAGGGGTGGGCATCTGCTTACTGGTTAGCTTTCTCCTGCTGTGCCTACTAAAAGCAAACCTATGATATCACCCAAACAAGGAGTCCTAGGGCTGGAGAGGTGGACAGGCAGTTATGAATTTTATGTACTCTTTGTGCAAAGGATCTAAGTTCAGTTCCCAGCTCTCATGTTGGGAAGCTCAGAATAACATATAACCTCAGATCAAGAAAACCCTTCTGGCCTTCTGTGTGGTAACATGTACAACACACATATATGCACGCACGTACGCACCTAAGCATGTACAGACGATTAAAAATAAAAAAAATTAAAATTAGATCCTTGAATGTATGTGGTAGGGTTTGGGGGGGATTTTTGCCTTTTAAAAAAGTGGTGCTTCATCCTGTCTTAGGGTTTCTATTCCTACACAAACATCATGACCAAGAAGCAAGTTGGGGTGGAAAAGGTTTATTGAGCTTACATTTCCACATTGCTGTTCATCACCAAAGGAAGTCAGGACTGGAACTCAAGCAGATCAGGAAGCAGGAGCTGATGCAGAGACCATGGAGGGATGTTTCTTACTGGCTTGTTTTTCTTGGCTTGCTCAGCTGGCTTTCTTATAGAACCCAAGACTACCAGCCCAGGGATGGCACTACCCACAATGGGACCTCCCTCTTGATCACTAATTGAGAAAATGCCTTACAGCTGGATCTCATGGAGGCATTCCCTCACCTGAAGCTCCTTTCTCTGTGATAACTCCAGCTTGTGTCAAGTTGACACAAAACCAGCCAGGACACATCCCAACTCTCCATGCATACATACATACCCTGGCACTTCCCTCCTCTCTGTCAGTGACTGCCCCACAATGAGTGGCAGCCATGTAAAGGAATGGCAGCCATAACAGACTGAGCATCACTATAAGGAACAACTGTGGCCCCAGCTGCACCCCTCACTCTTCTTCTCACAGCCACAGAACACCTCACAAGAGTGATTTAAAGAGGAAAGAGTTGTTGATCTCAGGATTTGGTAATACAGTCCGCTGTGGTGGGGATATCATGAGGCAGAGCAGTAACAGAGCTCATGGTCGTCAGCAAACAGGCAGAACACAGAGAGCCATGAAGCCTGATACTTCCCTTTCTTCATCTTGTGTATTGTGGCTCATGGGATGGTGCTACCCACATTCAGGGTGGGTCTTCCCCTTTTAGTCAAATCTTTCTGTGAACAGCCTCATGAACACACCTCTAGCTAAGTCTCTGTGATGGTTTGAATGAGATTCCCAGTTTGGTCCTTAGTTGGTGATGCTGTTTGGGTAGGTTTAGGAGTTCTGACATTGCTAGAGCAAGTATGTCACTGGGGGAAGAATTTGAAAGCCTAAAGACTTGAGACATTTCGAGTTTGTTCTCTCTGCTTCCTGTGTGTGGTTAGAGAGGTCAACGCCCAGTTGTTGGATCCTTCCACTCTACCTTCTTTGACTATTATCCCTCTGAAATGGTAAATCTGATAACCTCTTTCTTCTGTAAGTTGTCTTGATCATGTTTATCACAGCCAGTGAAAAGTAACTAATTCAGAATTTGCTAACAGGGAGAGAGCTATTGCTGTGCCAGAATGACCATGTTGTTTTTTGGAGGGGTGTGAAAATTTTAGGGACTTTGAACTAGAATATCAGTTGAGTGCTATAAACAGGGCTTAATGGACTTAAGTTAGTGCTGAGATATATGCAGACTCTGAAGGGAGAGCTCATAAGCTTTCAGGGAGGAACAATATAAGCAGCTTGGCTTGAAGCAGTTTGAATAAGAATGGCTCCCATAAGCTCATTTGCTTGAATATTTGGATCACAGTCTCTGGAACTGCTTGGGAAGCATTTTGGAGGTGTGGCCATATTGGAGAAGGTGTGCCACTGGGGGAAGACTTTGAGATAATAAAAACTCATGACGTTTTCAATTAGTGTTCTTCTCTCTCTCTCTCTCTCTCTCTCTCTCTCTCTCTCTCTCTCTCTCTCCAGATTAAGAGGTGAACTCTTAGCTGTTCCTGCTCTCATGCGTTTGCTCTTCCATCATGGACTCTAGCCCTCTGAAATCATAAGTCCAACTAAATTTTTTTTCTTTTAGTATGTTGCCTTGGTCATACTGTTACCTCCAATAATATAGGGCTAGAATCATTTTTGAAACATTGTGGCAAAAAAAGTGACTGTTTTCTACCCTTGTCCCAAGAACTTTCCTAAGGCTAAATTTAAAGATAATAGATCACTTTCTTTGGTGGAGGATATTCCAAGACAACATAATACTGACCATATTAACTCTAATGTTAATATTGACCACTCTTATTCATATCACAACAAAAAAGAGCAAGCAGAACAGATAGAAATACAAAATGCACCCCCCCAAAAAATTAGTACTTCAAAGTTGGAGTTAAGCTTCTTGCAGAAAGAGATAAGAAGATTAAATAGACACTTGCTCTGCATAGGAATAAAAGAAAGTGCATACTCAATGCACCCTACACAGCTAAGCTTCCAACTTGGGAAAAGAAAATTTTTATTGAGTTTCTGCTCCTTGGAAAGAACTACAAACAAAAGCTGTCATAAATATGATTAAGGGGGTCAGGGTACATCCAAACTGACAGTCAGATGTGGCAATGTACTCCTTCTGGTGCTGGCTGTAGAGTCATAAAGACTGGAGGAGTGAGGAGTCATGGAATCTTCCTCCTCAGTTTCAGAGAGCTGCCGAGGCCAGATATGTGGCAGGTGAGTCTCTGTTCTGAAGTTCTGAGAAGCCAGTGCATGAAGCTGTGGAAATGAAGCCTGGGTTGTATCAGGGACCTCCAGATGTTGGAGATTCCAGAGCAGTGGGATATATGCCATGGAGAACTGCACAGAGAGAATGAAACCAACCCAAGGGAGAGAAGTGTGCTGCTATCAGCAAAGCTTGAGTGGAAGAGCCATCTAAGCCTTCCGACATCAGACATAGAGCTTTAGGATTGGACTTTGCCCTGCTGGGCTTTGGTTGCACTCTGGTTTAGCATCTCCTCACCATGTCCCATTCCTTCATTTTGGAATGCTGATGTGAATTGTGTGCAATTGTATTTTGAAAGTATGTAATTTGCTTTTTAATTTTACAGGGGTTATAATTAAGAGAATGCTGTGAGTCTCAGAAGAGACTTTAGACTGCTATATAGTGTTGAGACTAAGATCTTGAAAGGTACTCTTGATGTTGTATTCAGTGTATTTTTGAATTCTTGTATTACTGTGAAACTAGGGAGGCTGAGGGATGATTAAGATGCCTCCTAAACTCTCTGGCATTTGAATTCTTGGTTCTCAGTTGGTGGCTGTTTAGGTGTTATTGTTTTCACCCTCCATAAATATAAGACCAAATAAAACCTTCTTCTGTAAGTTGTCTTAGCCATTTTATTTTTAATTATTGCAATAGAAAAGTAAGCAAAATATGTTCTCATTGGCTAATCTAAAGGAGGGGCGTCTTCATTGGCCAACTGGAGGGGCTTCCTAACTGACCAATCTAACGGAGGTGATCCCTCAATTGAAATCCTCACTTCTCGGATAAGTCTAGGTTTGTGTCAACTTGATAGAAACCAAATAGCATGTTTTCTCATTCACCTATCCCATGGGCGTGCACACATCCCACCAAAAGTTCATGCATACATGTGCATGAGCACACATTCAAATATCCTATGCAGAACTACAGTGCACACATGTATGCACAATACACACATGCCATCACACAATACACACAAGTACACATGTACATGAGCATTCACACACATACCATATACACAGGCATGAACACATAAACAGATGTCACCATGTGTCTACATGTAAATGGTCATAATTGTGCATCCCACACACAGACTCACACAAAGATATGTACACACAAATGCACATACCATTATTAATTGTTTTTCTGTTGTTGTGATGAAACACTCTGGTTAAAATTGCTTATAAAAGAAAAGGTTTTCACCATAATAAACTGAACTCAACTTTTGAAAGAAAGAAAGAAAGAAAGAAAGAAAGAAAGAAAGAAAGAAAGAAAGAAAGAAAGAAAGAAAGAAAGAAAAGGATTTGCTTAGCCTTATAGTTCTAAAGAGATATGAGTTCTTCATGGTGGGGAAGTGTCAGATATGGTGGCCAAAATAGCAAGCCGAGAGCTCACATCTTGAAACACAAGCAGGGTGCAGAGAAAATAAATAAACTAGGAATGGCTTGAGTCTTTAAATTCTCAAGTTTGCCTCCAGTTAAACACTTCTTCCAACATGGCCACACTCCTCAAATAATTCCAACAACTGAGACCAAGCATTCAAATACCCAAGAGTACTGGAAACATTTCTCATTCATGTTATCACAGTACCCACTAGTATACATGTATGCTCACCAATATACATATTTCACACAGAAACTCAGATGTACTCATATGATTCACAGAGTCACAAATGAATAAGCACGCATGCTGTATATTCTTCTACATGAGGTTATCCTGCTCTATCCATATGCACAGTGCTTCACACACATGAACATATCCTATACATATACTCATGGATATAAAATGAATAAACTCATATTATTAAAAGACTTGTATGAGGAACTGGCTGGGGTTTACAGAGGCTGTGTCTTGTATCCACAGCATCAGGGAAGCAGGCAGCACCTGGCTAAAGAGGAATCCCTTAGGTCCTGTCCAGGTTCTCAGAAGGATGGAGGAGCTCTGCATGGGAGCATTCTTTTCTCCAGGGACTTAGTAGTTAATCTCATCTACACAGACCAGGAGAGCCTTAGTAGACACAGTGTGAACCTCACACCTCCAAAACAACCTAGCTACTAGTAACATTCCCTGTCACAGTAACACCGCTCTGTTTGAACATGTGTCATTCCAACCATGAAATGATCTGGGCAGCAACTTTACCCTAAATTGCTTTCACCTGCCATTTAAAAATAACCTTCAGAAGATCATGTCAGTTCACAAAGTGCACAGAAAAGTGGCCCAAAGTCTAAGAGGGGTTTGGGCTCATGTTGCCGCAGGTTCTTTACCATACAATTGTGCAAGGCTGGTAGCTGGGAATGTCCTTGTGCCAGCGGCTCCAGCCTGTGAGCCACAGAATCCACCTGACCCATCTCTCCTTATTGGGAGCCCTGTGCATCCTTCCACCTTGATCTTATTAAGGAAACATAAGGAGCTGATTCTTTAGCAGCCAAGCAATCTGATGGCTATGAAGTGCTTACTCGTGTGAGGTAAATTAGCTCCCACAAAGCATTGCTCATTAATTTGCTGCATTTTACAATGCCATTGACTACATGTGACTTTTTAATGTCTCAAATTTCCTACCTGGTCATTAGCAGCTCTCAAAACCCTCCCTGCCCTTGGCCTTAGAGAGGAGATCCTCTGTAAGGTAGGATGAAGTCAAAACTGTGGTCACCTAAACCCATTTGCCATACTGGACTCATCAGCGCCACCCAATGCTACAGGAAAATCAATTCCAGGCTACTGTCTTTTATGATTCTCATAGTGTGACTGTTCTTGGCCTAGGCAGTGGCTGGGAATGGACTCTTCCAAGTCCCTGTCCCACTGTGTGGAAGCCAGCTAGGAGATGTACTACACTTGGGTCTAAGTTGAGACAAGCATACCTCCTCTAGGGCAGCATCTGGAGGAGCCAAGAGCCCAATGAATGATGACTGTGTAGGGACTAAAGGGTAGCCATGACCAGAGAGCAGCAGCCTGGGATCCATCATCATATCCACACGATGTGTTTCCAAGGCATGTGCATACTTCCCCATAACCATCTGTGCTTGTCTCTGCACACACATTACAGTCCCATTTCTGGATTTCTCCTCCTGCTTGTATAGAAAGCATGTCTTTTCTGCAATGTTTACTTGCTTTTCTTGTGCCTGCATGCATCAACCTGAGAAGAGCACCTTAGAGGAGGAAGGCTTCCTTCTGGTTCAGGGGTTGAGGGTGTAGTCATTGCTGAGGAGAGGATAGTTCATGAAATTACAGTCAAAATTAACCATTGTGTAACAAAAAAAAGGTCTTGTGTGTCTGCCAATATCTGAAGTGACAAAGCTTAGACTAAATTGGTAGCTTCAAGGGACAGCTCTGGAGAAGCCTTTCCATGTTGAACGGGAACTTACAAAAAGGTATCATTGAGCTGTTGTGATGTGCAGATAAAAAAGTCAGTCAAAAGTCTTAAAATGGGCTCAGGCAGGCGCCACTGGAGGCCAGATCCCTGAGACCTGGAGTTACAGAATTTTGTGACTTGTCCATTGTGAGTGCTGAGAACAGAACTCAGGTCCCCTGAGAGAGCAGCAAATGCCCTTCACCACTGGGCCATCTCTCTATCCTTTGTATATTTTCTCTTTTTTCTTTCATTCTGTAGACCAGATCAGTGTAGAACTCATAATATATTTCAGGCTGACTTTGAATCCTTGTTCTGCAGCCCACCAAGTACTGAGATTACTGGCGTGAACTACCATGCCACACTAATATCCATGATTGGAAAATTACTTTTCCCTTGTGTTTGACTATGGTGAAATGGCCTATGTCTAATCTAACTGCTTTGGGCCAATAATGAATGACAGTTTCATATAGTTCAAATTAGCACACAGGTTGATGTATTTTTATTCTTTATGAGACAAGGTCTCATGTATCTCAGCCTAGCTCTGGCTCTGGTTCTGTCTCCCAAATGCTGGAATTACTGAGTATATTACCATATCCATTTATCTGGGACTGGCTAGAACCCAGGACCTCCTGCATGGTAGGCAGACATTATTGACTGAGCTATATATCCCTGACCTTAACACATTCTTTAGCAAAGAAATAAACCTGTCAGAAGCACTTTTATGCATGGTCTCTTGCAAAAATTAGCCACCCCAAGGCAAAGCCCCTGACCCAAAGCTTGAACTACTCAGGGCATCCTGCAGCTCCTCCCCCTCCCCCACAGTTTGCAGAAGCAAGTGAACTGAGATTAGAAGTCAGCAGGCGTCAGCCTGTTCAGGAGTGTAGAAATGAAGTCTTGAAGAAACTGGGTGAAAAGTAGAGTCCTTTTGACTGTTGTCTCTTGCTTTTTAATGTTCTCAGAAACGGCTGTATCTTTCTTGGTCCCTCAAGGATTTTTAGATAAAAAGAGAGGTTTTATCTTTGCATGTCTATAAGCAGTGAAAAACTCAGGAGACCAAAACCTACAGGCAATTCAAATAAACTAAATCCGATCAAGGTAATATCAATGCCAGAATTAGAAGGAACCCAGAGAGAATATCAATAACAACATTAAAACAGCAGGCTTCAACCGGAATCAATAGGCAGAATAAACAGAAAAAATTAAGTCGCAAAGTGTTAGTAGATAAAAGCCTCTTGCTCATTAAAATTCTGTGTGTCTTTGTGTCTCTTCATCAACCCACCTATATATCTGTGCAAGTGTATCAAAGTTTGTAATGTAAAAGAATGATGAAATAATCTAATTAATTTCCGGTGTCATTCTACATATTTCTTTCAAGTTAAAACTGCAATATTAATAATGGTTTGAGGTTTAATAAAATATCTTTATGTCCTATTAACTCATATATCAGCTTGTAATAAAAGACATTTTCTATCAAATAGCTAAACTTCAAAAGGGTTTTGCTTTGATCAGGAAAAAAAAAAATCCGGTCCATTTCATTTGTACCGAATAACCTCACTCCATTTTGCGGGAAGGCTGGTGTCTTTAGCTGCTGTTCTCATGAAAGCGATTCCAGTGGGCAAAAAGTAAAAGAGATAGAATATATTAAAGAAGTCACAGAGCAAAAGGTGTGCTTCTAACTTCAGCAGGCAAGGGACCATGCTTAGAGGAGACAGTCAGCCCTGGAGTCCCTAGTGCAGGTGTTGGCTCTAAGTGCCTGGAGCACACAGGTACTAGCAGCTTGGGGCTGGAATTTCAGGAACGCCACCAAAATTCTGAAATCCAAGCTACAGGACAAGAGTCCTTTTTAGCTCTCATTTAAATCTCAAATCCTGCTCACTGACAAGTCTTGTTGAACTGACAAAGAATTTTAAAATAACTTGCTCACCTGCCTCTGTACCCAAATTCTGCTCTGAAGACCAAGACTTGCCACCCCAGAACCCTGCTCAGGGCTTGGATCAACAGACCCTTTTCCTGCCTTCCTCTCTGTCGCAGTCCTGGGCCATGTGTGATCTTGGGATATTTAGAATATCCTAAAATGGTATGGGCACTAGCCTCAGAAAGGTCTCAGGGGCCTCTAACTCCACCTTACTTACCCCTGGAGACAGATTATAAAATCTTAGATTATAACATCTTAAAAGTTAAAATTGAAGTTCAGTCTAGCCAATAACCTTGATGTAATTTGTTTTTCACAATCATTTCCCCAAAGAAACTCAGGAGCATCTTCCTTTCTGAGAACATCCTTGGTCAGGGCTATGATCCAGAGAAGGAAGAATATGGACTGGTCCAGGGCCTAAACCATGTCACCAGGAGAGAAAACAGGACAATGTCAGGTAACCTGAAGGCTCAAGTCAGAGAACATGAGCACGAAACAGAATCCCCCCCAAGTCCTTTCCCCCAGTTGGAAAACCTGCCTGTTATGAATGGTATAAAGCCAAGAGAAGGGAAGAAGCTCTACCACAGGAGGATGAGCCTACTAGAATCTCTAGAGGAATAAATGGTTTTACCAGTGTGTAATCTGCAATCTCTTTCATACCAAGCTTAACCTGAGTTCACCCAGACAATAGTCATAGGCCTTTGCTAGGGATTCTCCTGGGTATTCTGGAACCTACCTATGTTCTTGATGTCTTGGGCAAGTCTTTCTGCACCAGTGAGAAGGCACTTCACCCAGCAGTGACTTAGCACCTCAGTGGATAAACACACCTCCAGCCATTTTCAAGACTCACAGCACCTGGGTCTCTGCAGGAATTGGAGCTTCCTGGTTCACACTGAGTCACCTCATGGGCACCTTCTGCTCCCCACTGCTCTCTTTTGTATCATTGGCAATTTGTCCAGAGAACTTCTGCACAAGAACACATTTCCTCTCAGCTATTTTCATCTTCCTTCTTATATTCTAGAAATGTCTGACCCTTGTGTGTGGCCTTTGAAAAACATCCTCACAGCAGAGACTGTTAGCAGAGAGCCACAAAGGCTCAGTGAAGAGGTGTTGGGACAGATGGGAGAAGAATTTCCCTTGAGTTTTCAATTCAGTGGTGGCGTATGTTCACAGTATTAGAATCACTTTCATATTAAAAAGAGATTCTTGTTCAGTATCTCTTTCTCTCAATGCTATGAGATTTAAAAAGTGCTTTATGACTGGGTCCCTAGATAGTGTGTGAGATAATTTGGCACCAAGTGGTTAGAATTCAGGGATACTGCAAAGAGTTCCCTGTGCATAGGGCACACACACAAAGAGACACACACACGGCCATGCAGACCCACACAGAGAGATACACACAAAGAGACAGACATACAGACACAGAGACAGACACACACACACACACAGCGAGAGAGAGAGAGAGAGAGAGAGAGAGAGAGAGAGAGAGAGAGAGAGAGAGAGACATATACACACAAAGAGACAGATATACAAACAGACAAACACAAATAGACAGACACAGACACACACAGAGAGACACACACAGAGACACATATACAGACACACACATACACACACACACAGAGAGAAACAGACACACATACACACAAACAGACACACACACACAGAAACACAGAAAAGCAGTTATACATACAAACAGACAGGCAGACAGACACAGACACAGATACATACAAACAGACAGACAGATACACACATACCAACACAAATTACTCAGCTCTACATACTCACAACATTGAGGCTTCAAGCCTCCTGTCTACAGCTAACTCTTAGGAGTGCCTAACCTTGAAGATGCAGCCTCCATAGAGAGCGCCCTCTAAGACCAAGGGTCCTCAAGCTATCTATGTGACATAGGCCTTCAGTGCAGCCCACCAGCAGGGCTCTGCTTGCTGCCTCCAGTTTTACACTCTTCTACTGTCCTACAACATGTGCTTGGATCTACCAGGCTTCAGGTCATTCCTACCCCTTCCTCTGTAAGTCACAGTGTTGCCATGTGCTTGTTGGCCTCCTCTGCACCAAATCAGCTGAGCCTCAGGAAGATCCTGCTAATGATCCCAGGGATAGAATCCAGTCAAGAGATTTGAAGTCATAGATCTGAGACCATATACCTCAGCTCCTGCATATCATGAGGTAGGAGACAGAGGCCCAGATTCCCATGTTTCAGGGTCATAATCCTTGCAACACCACCATGAAATCCATGTACTTAAACCCTGGACGCTTCACCATTGAGACTTCCTTATTTTCAAAGTGAGTGGATAAAATACTTTTTTGTGAAATCATCCTTCTAAACTTAAAATAGAAGTTCTTCTATTCTATGACAGATTTGTGTTTGTCCCTTGCTTGACCAAAAAGAAGAATGCCTCACAGAAGTTTCTGTACACTTCCATGCTCACTAAGACCTATCTCTGACCAGTTTCCCCCAGAAGAAGCCAAAATTGCCTCATAAAACTGGGGTTTCAGAGGGAACCAGAGGGTTGGCTTAATCTACATCTGATCACCTTGTTAGATCATACAAACAGCCATGAGAATCATCCCAAGTGCTGGGTACACACCCAACCGTTTTTACCACTGTTTTTGAAAACTGGCAATCCTGGCCTTTGAAGCTTGGTGTTTATGATGCTCACTTTCTTTGGGAGATCTGTGAATGGCTAGCCAGATCAAAGCAGTAACAGCAATGTGGGTGTGGCCAGACCAACTTGAATTCTGCACAGGACAAAAATTATATAAAGGAAATTCTGTCCAGAAGAAAACAGTAGAGAGATTTGTCAAAATATTTCCCAACACCACAGAGTAAGTGAAACTGAGCCATCATTTGTGTGTCCTTATCTTCTCCTGCATGGAAGGATGACAGCATTTTGTTTCTGGTAGGAAGATGACATTTACAACCCATTGAGCTGGGCAGGAAACAACATAACACCTAGGCAAGGCACGTGACAGGTTCCACATGCACACACATGAGGGTCTGAATGATTTCCCTGCCCTCTTGATCACTTCCCAGATGTGCTTAGGAGCAGCCATATCTGAGAAGGACCCCAGAGGAGGTGGCCTGAGTCCACTGCCACCTTTTTTTGTCAAGATCACATCAGGCATCAAAGCCCCACAAGCACAAATCTCTCACAAAGAATGGTAGCTATCTCCACACTGAGCTCCTAGTTAAGAGACAGGAAATACACTGATAACCTTTTTTACATCAGTTCTCTCTACAAAAATATACAAACATGTAAATGTATTTTGCAATATACTTCATTTCTAATCCAGGTAAAGATGTAAAGGGGCATAGAACGAAATGGCTAAGAGATTAAGAATGCCAGCTGCTTTTGTAATGGACCCACATTCACTTCCCAGAACCTGAATGATGGCTCACAACCATGTAGCTACAGTTCCATGAAGCCAATGCCTGCTCTGTCCTTCTTAAGTACCATGCGTGCTTCTGTTACACACACACATGAAATGAAATAAATAAATCTGAAAAAGAGAATGTGAATGGACTTAAGAAAATATGTGCTTATATGAACTCACAGAGACCTTGGCAGTAAGCACTATGTCCTCACAGTTTTAAGCCAGATGTGATTCTAGGGCTGAAAAGGGGGAATAGACATGGGCTCTTATCCCTAACCAAAGAGATGTCTGAAATTGGCACCAACTGGGAAAGGAAATATTAGTTATTTTTCTCCAACGAATCTCATTGGGTACATTAACCACACTTCAAGAAAGGTCCGATTCTCAGGAGTAAGTTGGCCAAAACACAATAAACTGAAAAATATTGTTCTAGAGTTGTTTTATCTCATTTTACTTTGTTTCTTTTTGTTTTGTTTTGCTTATTGGTCTTTTGTTTGTCTACTCTGTTTTTTGTATTGTTTGTGAGGGGTGATTGTGGGGTGTTTCTTGTTTTTTTTGTTTGTTTGTTTTTAAGGAAAGACGACAGAAAAAGGACATAAAGTTGGGTGAGTAGGAAGATGGGGATGATATGGGAGGACCTGGAAGAGAAAGACATAATAAAAATATATAACCTATAGAAGATCAATACCACTATAATATATAGCGGCTATATACAAAAACAGAAACAAGCAAACAAAAACTCCCAAAAGTCAATAAATAAATAAATAAATAAATAACCCACTTGAAAATATGACCCTGTGACCTGATTGAATAGTTCTCAAACAAAGGGGGGAAAAGGTTAAGAAACATCTCAAAAGAAAATGAAAGAAAGAAAGAAAGAAAGAAAGAAAGAAAGAAAGAAAGAAAGAAAGAAAGATGAAAAAGTTCATCATTCCCAGTTGAGGAAGTGAAAATTAAAACTTTGAGCTTTTATCTCGCTGGAGTCAGAATGGCAAAGATCAATAAAACAAGTACCACAAATGCTGGAGGGATGTGGAGAAAGGAAGTCCCGTCACTGTGGGCAGGATGTGGGGAAAGAAAACACCCTTCGTTGTTGCTGGGATTGCAAGCTACTACAACTATTCTGGAAATCTGTGTGGACAATTCTCAAAAGGGTACAAATAGCATCTACCACATGACACTGCTCTTCGTTTCCTTGACACATATA
>CM052716.1:2342417-2387916 GCA_028551405.1 Uromys caudimaculatus
TTCTTTTTCTTCTTCTTCTTCTCTGTCTTTCTCTAAACTCATTCTGCTTTTCTTTTGGGAGTAGCAAGGAGAGTATGTGCACACAGAGATTTACCAAAGCTCATAGAAGGTTGTGAGACCAAGAGGCCAGGAGAACTGAACTATGTCAAGTATTTCTTGTGGCATTAGCAAATGAAGAATGGAAATACAGGAATCCAGCCAAGAACTCCAAACTGCAGAAAGTCTCCAGAAAATGACCTGGGCTGACAGTTAAGAAAAAGGGATGTAGCCAGATAGCTAAGGACCTTGAGTCTTGCTTGTGTTTATCTGTAAGGCCAGTCTTGGAGAATGTTGGTAGACCACCGATGTAGCCTGGATTTCTCTGAATTTTCCAGATGTCCACTAACTATTAAGATACTAGTTTCTTGGCCATTTTTGCTGGGCAGATATCTCTAAAGTACAGAAAACAGATTTTAAACTCATCAACCTGTGAGGTCTGGCGTGCATACCCCTTTATGCCCTGGCATGTGATATGAGTTCTACTGGGCTACATTGTGAGGGTATGTGTTGTTTGTCAATACATGTTGTAAGAGTTGTCTAGCATGTCGACTTTTATCTACAGTGATATAAATGTTTGTGGGAAGATAGGGAATCCTGTCAGTGTTTGGTCTAAATTTCAAACATTTTTGGAAGTGTCAAGCACAAAAACGCCATTTTGGTTTCCTACCCTTCCATCCTGTGTGTATCGTTTCCTCTGAGGGTCTGACTAGCAAGTCATCTGTGGATTTGCTCAGATCTGAGAAATGTGTTATCATGGCTTAGCTATTATCTCAAGTCCTCTCCAGTTGTTACTGTCACTTGTTATTTGGAAGAGTATGTGAAAAAAATCCATAAATAAGCCTGAAAGCACATCCATACCATCCTGCAGGTTGGGAAGAAAGATGCTATTGTAGCCATAGTTGAATGTGACTAAGTTTATATTCCAATAAACCCACTCTTGGTTGTTAAAGCACCTGTTTCAAAATGCATGGCTATGGTAAAACTCAGAGATTCTCAGAAGAAACAAAATTTAATAATTCTTATCAACCTACATGGCAATACTGACCACACCTAAACTTAAAGCATTCTGTGAACAGATCATCCAGGAACTTGACATCAGTGTGGTCTCATTTCTTCTTTTCTCTTCATCAGGGTAGCATGCCTTCTCCACAAGACACACCTCCCCTATCCATCCATACATGCTCCTGATGAAGCTCCTATCTACCATAGGCAAACAGAAATGAGAAGGTTCTTCAAACCAAGAGAACAGGAGCCCAAGTGGGTCAGCTTCCAGAGCATCCAGAGGAAGACTCCAGCAGGGCTCCTAGTCTGTATCTAGAGTCTTTGTACTAGACCCACTGAGTTGAATGTGTCTCCAAACAGGTTATCCTTGGAGCCTCCCACAGAGGACAGCAGCTGGGCATTATCTGCTTTCACCTTTGGAAGAGAGAGGAAAATGTGGTACAAGGTTTAGGACCTGAAGGCTCAGGTTAAAGTTTGTAGCAGGGCGACTTCAATTTCCATAGTTTGATACCCACATAACCAAAAGACTTTTCACCATCAGGAGAGGGTGGGAAAGCACCCTGGAGCCTGGCATGGGGAACTCAGGGGAGTTCCTGATGCAAGCATGACTTTATAATAAATTCAGATGACAAGTGAGTCCTCTCACAGGCTTACAGGGGTTGGGGTGTGCCACTAAGTGCGTGAAACACTTAAAGCATAAACTAGATTTACATGCTAAAAAGTCAGAGGACATTAATTCACAAAGGGCCCCATGTACTCAGCAGAAGAGAACCAACCTTCATACTGATGGGATATCTTAGCTGTCCATCACCCACATACTTGGATCAATTTGTGTTTGAGCTATCCAGGAACAGTTATAGACTCTGAAAGCTAAAGATTAGCCCTTAAATGCCAGCAAGTGATCAGGGGTCTGCTGGATACTTGGCAAACAAGGCAGTCTACTTTTTAAACAAATAATTCATTAGGTAATTAAATTCAAGCAAGATTACACTAATTAAATATACACTGCTGTTGAATCATAATTTCTGTGTGTCTCAGTTAAAGATGCACAATTTCTTATGAGAGAGAGGAGAGAGAGAGACAGAGAGAGAGAGAGAGAGAGAGAGAGAGAGAGAGAGAGAGAGAGAGCAAGTGCTTAAAATAAGTTCTCCATGGGTGGGAGAATAGATTTGCATGTTCTTCACATGGTCCATTTCCAGAGGAAAAGCCAAGGGGTGGGGTTCCTGTCTAGAAACTTCAGAGTATGTCCTCAGCTCTGCTCAGGCTAGGGTTAGTGGAAGAGCCTCCCTATTCACCAGCGTCTCTAGTACATCTTGCAGTGACCATCCCCACCCATCCTTAAAAATCAGCAGCAACTGGTGTATTCTTTGTCCCAAAAGGAAAGGCCACCCTAGATGTTGCTGGCCCAATGGATGACCCCAGCCCTGGAGGGAAATTAGAAGTCTCTTTGTCTTCAGACTTGTGCTCTGGCTGCCTCACTCTAATGACATTCTGAGCTTCCTCATCCTCCCTGGCGCTCACAGGGCTCAGAAGTCCCACTGGCTTTGATCTGCGATCTCAGCTGCCGGGAGCTGACAGTCCTCTGCATGGCAGTCCGGGTTTCATTTGTCAGACACGCGTTTGCTAGCTTAGGGGAGCAGGAAGCAACACCTGTACTGCAAGAATTTACATGGCCTTGCTCTGGGATGGGATTGATTTGGGACGGGTGAAATACAAACACAAACTAATTAAAAACTGCATAATGGAGCCCTACAGGAACACGGCAGAAAAACAAATAAATACAAGCGCAGCTGGCACTACGATTGCGCTTCTGCCCCTGGGCGACCGTCGGGTGACATCAAATTATAAGCCCTGAAAACCTTCATTCACACCGTCGCTGTTGATAGTATTGGAGGCATAATGGGAGTGATCTGGTTAATTAAGGGGAAATTTATAAAATATTTACGTGTGTGCACATGCATGCAATCTCCACCCTGCGATTCTGAGGATCCCAATATCTTCTTTCTCTAGAATAATCCACTGAAGTCCACTCCGCAGTCCTTAGTCCCCTGTGATTTTCAGGCCCGGATCTGCAGTTGAGTAAAAAGCTAGGTTCTCCAGCAAACCCTCAACATAGACCCGCCCGCTGGGCTTAGTCCTAGCTAGTGGCGATTCCTGCCAGGCAGGGTTTCCTTCTCATGTGAGGAGCGATCCATGAGTCCTTTCTTTTGCAGCGTTTCCTTCGAGGTTTCCACGGAGTCACCAGTGTAGACTTGGCCATTTATTCGGCAGGGCTGGCCACGCGTCTCCTGCCACCGTCTCTGCAGCTTTCAGCCTATCTGGGAACTCGCTGTGTGGCATAGTTGTGTGCGACTCTTGTTTGCAGTTATCAAAATCTCCAGCTCCTCCTAGGAACCCTGGCTTGGTGCTGCAAGGCATAGTAGGAGACCTCTGGCTTAGGGGCCCTGGACCCCACGGGGATGCCACCGCGAGGGTTAAGGTTGCAGCTACAAGCTCTCTTGCGGTTCTCAACATTTGATATGCAGGGGACCAATAGATACTTGCTTGAGGATGGCAGCGGATGAGCTGCAATCTGGCTCTATTGGAAAAAGTTGCAAAATCCTAAACAAGAGATGTAAATCGGGGGGGGGGGGCAAGTCTGGTGGAAAGTCCCTGTGGCTTTGGCCAGGTTAGCCCAGACGGGGCGCTGTTGGCCCCATCCCTAGAGACCTATTCCTGTTATTTGCATCTGCAGCTTTTCTGCTCTGATAATGAAGCCACCACCCGAATGTTCCTAAAATAACTTCGGATTCTGGTAGTGGCCCCACAGCATACTCTGGCAATCAGTGGATGGTGATTTTTGAAAAAACAAAATCGTAAGCTAGGGTGTTACTAGCTTGATATCAACCTTAACTAAATAAATGCCTGGGAGAAGGGCAGTGAGAGGAAGCAGAGACTACCCACCAACAAGAAGACTCTGGGAAGGCAGCACTAAAACCTAACTCTCTCACACATAGAAAAGTGTCCCCAAAGAACAAGCTCCCACCATACCTTAAGATTCCCTTAAAAACCAGCTTGGTTCTTGGGTACACCTTAGGAGCCCCCATCCTCACTCCCTCCTTCCCAGTGCCTGTCTTTTCTCCCCCTCTGTTCCACAGGTATTCATCTGCCTCAAAAGGGTGGAGCCCGGGTCCAGTTGACCTGCCAGAGAGTCCCACTCCTTTGCTCTGTGCTTGTTTCACAGCTCCATGGCTACCAGACCTGACCAGGGAGTCCACTAGGTACAGGCTTGATCCCCTTGTACAAATTCCTAGATCTGAATTTCTACTGCTTGCTTTGCCTTGACAGCCACAGAGTTGACACCTAGAAAATACTCTCTTGCCAGAGCCTCTTACAGTCCCTATGGAGTCAGGGAAAACTGCTTGGGGTTCAGATGATATTCCTGGTGGAGGGATTCATGGGTTCTGATGGTGTGAGTAACTCCATGACCTTCACAGAGGCCTCCCTATTCTGTATTGCTCCATCCCCTGTCCAAAACAGGCAATGAAGTGGGCTCAAGGATGCTAACACAAGACTCCTATAGAGTTTCCAGACAGACCTGGAACCCTTCTGCTGGCATATTACAGATGCCATCAACATCTTGGTCCCAGTTTTCCACTGTATGTTAACTATTGGGGAAAGGAGCTTCTCAGCAGCCAGACAGGAGTTTCCAGCTTCTGCTCAGGCATCTCCTCCAGCTGGGTAATTTGTGTTCTCCACATTGATGTATACACCTCCCTGTTGCTCCCCACTGCTAGAGGTTCAAGCTTCAGGGTGAGGAGCCAGGGAGAAAGAAAAGAGGGCCCATAGTCTCTGCTAGCACCTTCCAGAACTGGGTTTAAACACAAGTGTCTTACTTGCAGGCCTGATCTGTGGCACAGAACAGTCAACTTGCCCATACCTCCCCAACCAAGTCCACATCCTTGCTGCCATCCAGTCCTCAAGGGACAAAACTGCCCATCTGGATCCTCTCGAATTATCTTGTAGTTTCCACCCATTTCCTGTCTTTGGTGCAGGTGACCTACATAGAGGGAGAAGTAGCACTGTTTGGCCAGTGGGGGCCAGGACAAAGTATCCCCAGTTCCTTCCCAAACCCCTTCCTCAGAGGTCTAATAAAGCTAAGGCAGGCGGCCCAGCCCCTGCAACTCAAGCAGGCAGTTATGGGGAGTGATGGCAAGTTGTGACCCCTCTGCCACTGCATTCTGGCAGGGAGCTGTATTTGGACTAACTTCCCACCTCATTCTCTGAGGTAACAGCTCAGGTCTTATCTTTCCTGCATTTACCTGTCATCTGAAGTGAGTCCTGGACCACTGAGCCAGAACAATGGTCAGACCCACTCTTCACTAGAACTTCCCTGCAGTGATGTGTTTGTTTGGAGGATGTAAGATAGGATCCTAAGATTATGGTTACAAGATGATTGATGAGCTGGGAACCAGAAGGAGGTCACAATTAGGAGCTTCATAAGCTAGAGCTCCAGGGGTTCCCTCGGGGTACCCTCTAGACTAAACCCAAGTCAGAAAGCAGGTACTGAGGTTCCTAGGGGCTTTGTGTGCATGAAGTTTGCAGGGTCAGAGGAGGAAACAGCCTGATTAAGTAAGAGCCATACGAGAGCAGAGAAAGGAAGCCTGATTTTCCAGCTGTAATTAGTAACTACTTTTACCAGCTGTGTTGTGGCTAATTACAGGCAAGGTTCGGTGTCTGATTTCAAGACCTATAAGATAGGACTTCCTGATGTTGCAGGAGTTTGGGACTCCAGGCAAGCAAAGTGAGCTTTAGCTGGTGTCCAGGGTCCTGATGGTCCTGGACAGCAGCACTCCAGTATGCATGTTGGGGCTCTCTGTCAAGCCTGCCCCTGTACCCATTAACTCTCTAAGACTGGCATTGGACCCTGAAGGTGAAGCTCCGCCAGTATGATTTGATGTGACACACCCAAATGTATGCCATATTATAGGCAGCGGCAAGAAACGTGGCACTAGGAGTTTCTGGACATTTTGGTTCTGCACTTCTCATACCAATCTAGGGAACCCAGCGCAGAAATATCTTTTTTTCTGGCCGGCTCTGCTGCATGAGAGAGGAAGATGCATTCCAAGTCTGCCCGGAGAACAGAGCAGCCAGGCCCTTGGCAGCCCATAACTGCTGCTAGAGCTTTCGAATTGCATGGTCCTCATTCTCCCAGCGTCCGAGATAGGAGCTGGGCGGGGGGTGGGTGGGGGGCTGTGGGACTCAAGGCCAGAGGACTGGCTGGCGGCTGTCCAGTTGTACTGGCTAGTCGCAGCGCCGCCTCAGGTACCTGAGCTCCACATATGCTGACTCTCCGCGTCTGCACACCTAGTGGACAAATGCGGGCGCCCAGGCCATGCAGGCTTCTCCAAAGCTGGAAGAGGGTGGTAGGTTGCTACAGGCAAGATTCGCCAGTCCTTTTACCTTGTGAAGGTCTGTCCCCTCCTACACTTCTTTCCCCCTCCCTCTAGGATCTCTCCTCCGCTAGGCAGCGACTTCTCAGCTGGCTTGCCCATTTTCAAAGTTTTTATATTGGAGAAGCTGACAGAGCGCGGCCACATCCAGATTCTCCAAGTGCAAGGGGGGCAGCAATTTCCAGAAGATCTGTTGATATCAAGTGGGGTCAAGGAGATGACGCACCCTGTATCCGAGGGGTCTAGCCACGCGTTGATTTATCCGAACACTTCAGCCAAGATTGTCCCACGGAAGTGCTTCAGCGCCAGCCACAGAGGAGAGGCTGTTCGCTGTAGACTGGCCCCTGGCCCCAGGCCTCTCTCCCTGCCACCCCAGCTGTAGAAACGCAATCCCCGAGTTGCTTTTGTTAAAAAGGGGTGGGGGAACAGATCTCGGATGCAAAACCGGGTGTCAGACAGCTGTAAACCGGTGTCGACAGGTTGTCAAAAGCCGCGGGGGCTGGTTGGGAAGGAGCCTGCGGCCTCCGGACCCACACCAGCAGACGGGCCGCGCGCGCCCACCGGAGGAGGAGGTGGCCCGGCGGGCGCGGGGCACCACGTGCTCGCCGTGAGGGGCGGGAGCGGCCAGCGAGGGCGGGCTGGAGGCAGGGAGGGGGCGGGAGGGGAGCCAGGGGCGGGGCCTGTGCTCAAGGGGATGCCAATCAAAGCATCAACTTCAAATTGTGTCTGAGAGCCCCGCCGCCGAGCGGAGGGCGGCCGCCGCAGTCGGCGCGCGATCTCAGATCCGGGCGCAGCCGGGAGCCGGGCGCCGCCAACGAGTACTGGGCCGAGGAACAGCGAGCGGCCCCCGCCCTCGGGCCGGCCGGAGCGCGCCCGGCCCACGGCCCGCCATCCCCGAGCCGCGTCTCCTCCGATAGCCATCCGGTCTCCTTGCCCGCGCAGTTAGTGTTGCCCTCCGCCACCACCGAGCCCGCGGACATGTCCTTCCCGCAGCTGGGCTACCCGCAATACCTAAGCGCCGCGGGCCCGGGCGCCTACGGTGGAGAGCGCCCTGGGGTGCTGGCAGCGGCCGCGGCTGCTGCGGCCGCCGCCTCGTCGGGCCGGCCGGGGACTGCGGAGCTGGGAGCGGGCGCGGGAGCGGCCGCGGTCACCTCGGTGCTGGGCATGTATGCCGCGGCGGGACCGTACGCGGGCGCACCCAACTACAGCGCCTTCCTGCCCTATGCCGCGGACCTCAGCCTCTTCTCGCAGATGGTGAGTGCTCCCGCCTCCCGCGCGTCCTCCTGGCCCGCACCCACGGGAGATCACGGCGCCCGGGGACAGCGGGAGCTGCTGGCCGAACAGAGAAACAGAGGACCCGCAGGCAGTGTCTGGGAAAGGAGAGAGAGGGTGCTGCAGAGGGGATTCGGTGGCGGAGACCTCGTTCCCTGGGGTCTCAGGAGTGTCCAGAGGCCCAGACCGTGACCACTGCGGTCTTGGGAAGTTGAAGACCCGAGCCAGAAAGAGGGTGGCTAGCTAGTGGAGAGAAGCCTCGAGAGCAGGCCTGAGACCTCAGGCGCTGGAGGTCCGGGACAAAACCGTCAGGCGCCTCCAGTGCGACAGGGCAGGCCTCCCGGGCCCCCGCAGCCAGGGCCCTTACTAACACTGCCCTGGCCAGGAGGCCCGCCTCGCCTGAGCGCTGCAAGAGCTTTCCCTTGGGCCCAGAAGATCTTCCTTCTCCCTCTTTGGCAGAGCAGAGATAGTTGCCCTCCACTTTGCCAAAAGGAACCGGTTAAACCTAGCGGAGTCGGTCAAAAACATCCCAACAAACAATAGACATCCGCAGAGCAGAGAGGTCTCTTAATGGCCTGTGTAGGGGCCATAGGGATCGGAGTTAAGAAATACTAAATTGACATAAATTCTGGCTTCCGAAACGGTGTTTGTCTTTACTTTCATAAGTTGCCAAACTTTTCTTTTCATTTGAGCCGAAAGAAAAGCACTTTTCTTCCCGTGTTACATAAGGGAGAGTTAAAGGAACAGTGTCCCAGTGCTTAAAATAAATGGTGCTCTTCCATCTCCTGTACCAGTGGGTGTCAGATGTGCGTGTGTGTGTGTGTGTGTGTGTGTGTGTGTGTGTGAATTTAATTCTCCACAGGAGTATTGGCTAGTCTGTCCTTCTAAAGGATCAATTTTCCTTGGTTTGACTGAAAGGTCGGGCTGCTTAAACTTGAAGCCGCTGGCAAATTGCGAGGCGGGTGCGGGTTTTGGGGAGGCAGCCCCCTGCCGCCGTGCTATCTTCTGGATAGCGCAGTTTCCAAGAACCCTGAATTATCCAGTCTCCAGCAAAACAGACCAGACCCCCTAAAAGGTTGGCCTCCAACTGTGCAGGAGCAAAGCGACTAGCGCGATTTCCCGAACTTTTCTTGTAGTTTAGAAAAAAAGCCTATTTCTCAGTGGTCCGGCCAGCCAGCTGCCTTTCGGATGCTTCCCAACCAGTAAAATCAGCCCCCATTTTGTTCAGACAGCCAGTAAGCACCGGGAGCGATGAGAGATTTACAAGGTGCCCTTTCAAAAACAATTCCCAGCAGAGACGAGGCCGAAATTTCTCCTTTACGATTACAACTAAAATAATTTTGAAAAGCGAAATGTACATTTTACAATGGCGAGACACAAACGAATTCGGGCCACAGAAGCCTCTTAGGCGCGGCCTCGATCACTAAACTAATTAGTCAAAGAATTAAGCTTTTAGTAACTTTTTTAGGGTTCCGACTTCTTTTTTGCCAACTTGGTAATTGGATCCTTTTTAAAATGGAAGATGAAGGGTGATTTATTTATTATTTTTCCGCGTATTTTTTAACTGAAAATTTGAATACAGATGTGAGCCATTTGGGAATCCTGCCTATGTGCTTGTGGGGGAGGGGGTCTGCTCCCATTGTGGTGAGGTAAGAAGGACCATAGGAGGTTTTTGTTGTTGTTTAATTTTGTTTTCTCTTTAAACTAAAGGGAAAATAAAATTCGTCCCCTAAGGTGTTTGTGTTACCTCCAGATCTCCTACCGGGTTCTTGGAAAGTAAGCCTAAATCCAAATCCTCAGCTGAGGCCTAGCTTTCCAACCTTTTATGATCCGGTATTTGGAACCCAAAAGATAAAATTGTGAGTGAACGTCTGTCTGGGCAATTTATGGTAATAATGAGGCCTAATGAGGCTGTTAGAAAGATAAAATGTTATTTACCAAAAAACCTGATGGGATAATTTGACTTGCTGTGTTTTACTACTGATGATAAAAAGAATATTGATTGCAAATAAATCATGGCCTCTAAATGCCTGCAAACAGTTTCTGTTTGCTCGGCTGCAGATCAAAGTCAAACTTAAGAGATAAAGTAACCAAGAAGAGGCCCAGGAAACGGAACCGGTTCCCTTGAGCCTGCAGCCTGTGGCTCCAGGGCCTGACGTTAATATTTTACCGGATAAGCTCTCCTTTTGTATTTTTTTTTTAAATGTGTTTTGTCATTGTTACTGAGGATGGCGAGGATTAAATTTTAAATTACCTGTCACCACTGCAGACCTCTAAGTGTGAGTGAACCACTATATGTAGATTAATTTGGGAGGCAAAAGGAGGGCTCTGCTTTCATTTTAAATTGGTGGTGAATTTACACTGAAGAGTACCCTGGATGGTTTATTTTGATTAGGTCCTTCAGGGTGGAAAGGAGGGGCCTTGAATTCTGGGTGCTTCACTTTGGAGAAACTGATTCATCAGTCTACATAAAAGGTTTCCCCCTCCACCTAGTGTAAGTTGAACTTGAAAATCTGAATTTTGCAAAGGGGTGGTGTTGGGGACCAAGGGTTCTGGAAAAATTCGGGAAGGGGGAGGGGCAGGGCTTGTGCTGAGTTCTAAAAATACAGGGCTTCTAGAGGTTTTTCTAGAGTGAACAACAGTTTTTTGTTTTTTAAAAAAATCTGTTTAAGGCAGAGTCAGGCGGATTTCTGAGTTCGAGGCCAGCCTGGTCTACAGAGTGAGGTCCAGGACAGCCAGGGCTACACAGAGAAACCCTGTCTCAAAAAAAAAAAAAAAATCTGTTGAGTGGAGACCCAGCGCCTACAATACAGTTTAAGACTCCAGCTGCTCAAGTAGTGGTGTGTGTGTGTGTGTGTGTGTGTGTGTGTGTGTGTGTGTGTTTGTGTGTGTGCGTGTGTTCCTTTTCTGAGCCTGGTGAATCAAGTGCCCCTAGGGTCCACAGCAGCACGGATCTGGATCTTCCTTTCCTAGCTCCTGAAACTCATCTCTCCCCATCTCTCTTTTCTCTCTCCACTTCCTTTCTCTCGTCTCTCTTGCTCTGCGGTTGCTTCAGGGCTCTCAATATGAACTCAAGGACAACCCCGGTGTACACCCAGCTACCTTCGCAGCCCACACAACGCCTGCTTATTATCCCTATGGCCAGTTCCAATACGGGGATCCCGGACGGCCCAAGAACGCCACGCGCGAGAGCACCAGCACGCTGAAAGCCTGGCTCAACGAACACCGCAAGAACCCGTACCCCACCAAAGGAGAGAAGATTATGCTGGCCATTATCACGAAGATGACCCTCACACAGGTCTCCACCTGGTTCGCCAACGCGCGCCGGCGCCTCAAGAAGGAAAACAAGGTGACCTGGGGGGCGCGCAGCAAGGACCAGGAAGATGGCGCCCTCTTTGGCAGCGACACCGAGGGCGACCCCGAGAAGGCCGAGGACGACGAGGAAATCGACCTGGAGAGCATTGACATCGATCAGATCGACGAGCGTGATGGCGACCAGAGCAACGAAGACGACGAGGACAAGGCGGAGGCTCCTAGGGCGCGCGTAGCTCCTCCTGTCCCTGTTCGGGACCAGAGCTCCCCGCTGTCGGCCGCCGAGACACTCAAATTCCAAGATTCGCCCTTGGGCCTGGCTAAGGAGGTCTCAGAGCCCGGCAGCACACGCCTGCTGAGTCCTGGAGCCGCTACGGTCGGCCTGCAGGGCGCGACGCACAGCAAGCCCAAGATCTGGTCACTGGCTGAGACAGCCACTAGCCCCGACGGTGCGCCTAAGGCGTCTCCACCGCCACCCTCCAGCCATGCCAGCGCACACGGGCCACCCAGCGGCTCGCCCCTGCAACACCCGGCCTTTCTGCCCAGCCACGGACTGTACACCTGCCACATAGGCAAGTTTTCCAACTGGACCAACGGCGCGTTCCTAGCACAGGGCTCGCTGCTGAACATGAGATCTTTCCTGGGCGTCAGCGCGCCGCATGCAGCACCTCACGGCCCACACCTGACCGCACCACCACCTCCGCAGCCTCCTGTCCAGGTTGCCACCGGGGTGCTCCATGGTGAGAAGGCCTCTGCGCGCAGCAGTCCTGCACTTCCAGGTAACGAGCCAAAGGTCACACCTACTTATTTGGTTCCAGACATACAGAAGACCTAGAGATGAGTGAGTGATAGTGGTGGTGGGTAGGGGAGGCTTAATGTAGTAGCTAGGTCTAGGTCTCTCTGAGGCACTGAGCTGTATCCAAGGGCTTGTTCCACGGAGGTATAGAGGCAGATATTGGTCTCAGGGAATTTACCTGAGCATTATCAAGAAATCTGGGCATGGAGACCCTTCCAACCTGAGCACTCGACTACCTAACCTTTTTCCTAACCTTGCAAATCTTCTGTTTCCTCACAGAGAGAGACCTAGTCACCAGGCCGGATTCGCCCCCACAGCAGCTAAAGTCGCCCTTCCAGCCTGTGCGGGACAAGTGAGTGCTTTTTGTTTTTGTCCTGGGGCGGGATGGTTGTGGTGGTGAGGTCCTGCAGCCGTAATTGGAGAGCACTACACGCCTAGCCAGCTCCAGTTCTCTAGAGCGGGAAGCCTGCTGGGAGGCGGTCTAGCTCCAGCCCGGGCTCTGCCGGAAGAAGCTGGGACAAGGTGGCGCTGGATCTGTTTACTCATTGCTGGTGTCTTCTTGCTGTGTTTCTCGTACAGCTCGCTGGCCCCGCAGGAGGGAACGCCTCGGATCCTCGCAGCCCTGCCGTCTGCCTGATAAGGGGTGTCGTCTTTTACTTTTGCGGGGGGAGGGGAGGGGGAGGGGTTGAAGGGAAGAAACGAGGGAAGAATTAAGACAAATATTTGAGACTTGTGTAAAGGACAAACGTGACGGCAGCGTCAGTGATTCTCACACATCGCTCTCTGCAGAAAGGGGCTCATCCTGCCTAAGCGCTTGGGGAGGGGGAAGTAAGGCTCAGCCTGCCGCTCGGGTTGATTATCCGATACGGTAAATGCCCCCTACTCCGTGTTTGTGTCTTCTTTGTTTCTTTTTCCCCCTTTCTGTATATAGCGTGATTTCAGATTGTAAATAGCGCGTCAGCGAACTTGTTTAAATCATATATTTTTGTCTAATAAACTAAATGAAACGATGTCCACGCGGCTGCAGCTGTTTGTCCCTGTGCGCCTGCGTTTTGGGGGAGGCGATGATGCATGCGATCCTGAAATCCTAGGCACAGTCCAGGGGGCTGTGGTTACTCCAGAGACTCCTTTGGGAGAAGGATCTTGGTACAGTGTTTCCACCAAGCAAACCACGGTGTCAGGCGCACAGTCTTTCCGTGGTGGTAGTGGTTGAATTTGTTCGTTTTGCTCCTAGGCCAGCTTCTTGTTGGCAGTTTAAATCTTTGCCACGCTTAGACAAGCTTTTATCTGGAGCAGTCTTTCTCAGTCCGTAAATGCGTTCAATTTTAGGCAGTTTACAAAAATTATGTTTTAAAGTGAATCAAAATGGGGGAAAATGAAGAGAATTTTCAATCACACTCCCAAAGGGGAACTTCGGGCTCGAAATCAATTACTCACTAGTTGTGTGAGCGGTGCGTTTTAGAAGAGGGTCGTTTTCTAGTCAGAGAGTGGACATAATGGAGTATGAAATATTGTTTGCAATGTGTTTAGTTATTTGTTTAAGTGTGAAGAGGATAAAACGGAAGGTTCTTTTTTAATAGTCTCATATATTCGGGCGACATGGGGTGCGGTTCCGGGTTCCGGGGTTCCCTGGGCTTATGATTCAAGATTCAGCAGTGGATTCAGAGAAATGGTGCGCTCTGGAATGGGGAGTGAGTGGTGATTGTAGTGGAGGGGTTGCCAAGGGCGCTTCTTTAAACCCGGGTAGGACGATCTGCGACCTTGCGTGCCACAACTGAAGCCCGGACTAAAAGTCCCCCAGAAGCCGGAGTCAGGGCTGGAGGAGGCTGGGAACGACTGTAGCAACAATGCGGAAAGGGGCTGGCTCCGGACGCGCGGGCCGGCAAGCAGTTTTGTAAACCACAGTGGAGAGTTAGGAGTCCCACCACTCCTGCTTTGCGGCTGTATCAGCCGGTCGTGTGCGCACTCTTCTGCAGAGTTGAAGACTCTGCCAAACCCGAGTCAGGACTTGTAGAACTCTGATGGCTGCGATTGGGATTCATGACGACTGTGCAAGCAAATAGTAAAACTTCCTAAGACTATGTAAACTGTGGGGGAAACAGGCTAAGTGGGGACAAAGTTGGGCAGTCCCTCCCTAGTTTAGGCTCAGCTCTTTCCAACTGCCAGAAAACTTGCTTAGAAGAATCAAGGCGCGCGCGCGCGCGTGCGTGTGTTTGTGTGTGTGTGCGTGCGCGCGCGAACGCGCTCGCGAACTCAGGGGAAGACTGCGTGTCTTTGACCTCGCTACTTACTTGCATCAAGGACCAGCGGGTATCCATGCACTGCCAGGGCCACACTGCACTCAGGGTATGCTCCCTCTCCTCCTCAGTTTTCACTTTTGCCCACCGGTTGGTTGAGGACTGGGTTTCTGAACCTCCAGACTGGAGTGAGAGAGGTTCACGGCTGCTGCCAAGGCAAGTAACTAAACCACACTAGTGGGATCACGAGTCAGTGGTGCATCCTGCGTTTTTGGAGTAGCTGAGGAGCTGGGCAGTCCAGTTAGGTAGACCGACCTGAGTCCCATAGACTCCCTCTGCTAAGCTGGTGGGAGCTCAGAGGTGTGAATGGACATGCTCGAGGCGCCCTCTATGGTCCGAAAGCAGAATGGGACCTTGACCCCTGCTAGTGGTGTTTCTGGGGCTCCTTGAAGCTCTGGGACAGTTGGGCCTTGGGGATCTCTAGGCAAGAGCATGGATTTGTAGTACAAGGCTTAGTGCTTGTTCCTGGGATCAATCATGTGTGTGAGCATGTGTGCGGTGTGTGTCTGGGGGCCTGCCAGGCCACCGGCATTTGGAGGCAAAAGTGGGCCCTGGACTGTAAGCTGTGCTTTCTTTGTCCTGATGGAGTTTGCTAAGTCAAAAGTACCGTTTTACAACATCCTTGCTGAAATTTCATGGAGCCTCATGTCTCTGGACACTCATCCCAGAGGCTCTGGAGTGGGGTCTCTGATGAAGCTGCATCTCTGAAGAAACCTGACCAACCATGGTTTGTGTCTGGAATGAGGAATGGGATAGTCAGGCACGCTGGCATGCAGCTCAGACCTTCCAAATGTGCTGGGAGATTTGTTCTGGGTGACTGTGAGAAGCTGCAGCTGAACTCTGGTGGATTCCTTCAGCTCAGCAGGTAAGGTCTCCTTTTCACGTCTCTCAATCTAGTAATTGTCTAAGTATCACCCTTCTATCTACTTTTGTCCCTTGCAAAATATATTTGGGATGCTCTGCTGGCAAGTGCAGCGGTTGAACTAGCATGTGCCTGACTGGCAGAATCCCAGTGGTATAGGAGCCCAGGAGTCCAGAACGTGAGGCTCAGCAGCCTGGGTCCTTCTCTTGGGAATCAGCCTTCACAGTACACAGGTCAAATATCAGTCAGAATTGCTTTTCTTCAGTGATAAGCTAAAAATGAGTTTTTAATCAAGCCCCAAAGTATTGTTTTGCATTGTTTGTTTACGTCTTTCTCTACAGCTGCTACACATGTACAAATGTATTGTTGTGTCATGACGGGCGCTGGGTGCTGGGGAACTTAAACTTTGGAAACAAAACAAAACAAAACAAAACAAAACAAAAAACCCAAAACAATGGGGTCTCAGAGAACTTAGAGATACTAATATCTACGATGAGATTCACAGCTGTTCCTTGGGAAATTTTTGCCTGTGCTGGACACTTCTACCCCACCTTGTCCCAGGCGTCATCCCCAGTGTGGGGACCACTCTGTGATAGCAAATGAGGAGCTGGGTGTGGGGGTGGTACTCCCAATGGAACTGGTGGTCTCTGCATAAAACATCCATCCTCCCTGTGAGAAGGACATTCAGTGTCCTGCCCAGACTCTCTCACTGAGCTTCTTTGGAAGTTTACAGAGGACATGGAAGGGTGAGAAATGACTCTAGCCTAGGGCCCCATGCTTCAGTGCCCCGCCCGTCTCCTGTGGAGTGAGCATCACCCCCCTTGGCTGACCTGCTGGAACTTGGGCAGTCACCCTGTTCCCGTCCAGCCCCCTTTCCTTGATCCATTATATAAAAGCACATTTATCTCCCTGCAATATGGAGAATTCATATTCATATCTCCATTATAGTGGTCTGACACTGATTAATGTAATATGGGTCTTGGCTCAGAAGGGCGCCACCGATGAATCATGTCCTGCTGAGTTCCAGTTGTCCTTTGGTTCAGACTTAGGCAGAGAATGAGGAAGGAGAGAGAAAAAGAGGGGGGACAGGGCCAGACCCAGCACCTGGGGGTGCCTTAGATCTGACTTCTAGTCCATCTCACAAATCCTTCAAACCTCAGCTGAGTGTGAGCTCAGTGAACCCCTGGTCAGTTTTCCCCTCTCCTGAGGATGCAGAGAACCCAGATGTGCTTTCATCTTATAGAGGGTGTTTTCCACCAGAAAGGGATGAGCCTCCCAAGGCAGACATGGGGCTTTGTGGACACTAGCTTGGGAGTTAGGAGAAGTATAGAACAGGAAATGTGTTCCCAAACTGACTGGTCATTTGCCAATACTTACTGAAAATGGAAATTCTGAAAATAGGGAAGGAAGCAAAGCCCAGAGAGGGTCACTTGTTGAATGAGGCGATGAGGGCTAGCAGGGTTTAGGGTAGCAGGACACTCAGTAGGACCCATGAGTTTGGAGTATAGCAGCCACAGGGATCTGCATGGCCAGACCAATTTCTAGGCATCTCTGACCTCATTACAAGGTAGAGCACTGTAGGAGGAGTCATCCAGGTTCCTGAGTCCCTTGAGTTAGACAGGGAGGCTTTAGGGTACAGGATTCTAAGTGGTGGGTAGTGAGGAAGAACATGGATGTGGCTCTTGAGGCAAAGCTGTGGGGAGGACATGTGGACTGGATTGAGTATAGTATTGGAATCTAGGGTAGGAGCCAAGAGACAGAGGAACTGAAGTCGGGCCATGCCCTGAGAATGGTGGTGGAGCGTGCGCAGTTTGAGGGATTCCTTCATTGCTTCTAGGTGGGTAGGGGGTGAGGTGCCCAGAATGAGAGAGCCTCACCTCAAAGGCTGCTTGCAGCTGCAGCCCAAGGAACTGTCCTGGGTTGACGCTCATTATGGATACTCAGCTGCATGGTCTCCATGCAGACTCTGTAGTGACCCCAGTAGCAGTTTACTGCCACTGCCAAGCATTGCGGTCTCCAGTGTGCCCCCGTGGAGCAAGCCTGCTCTAATATAGCTTCAAAGCTGGGGCTAAAAGGCCTTCAGAGGTCACCAATGGGGGCTGCTAGAGGCCTTTGGATCTTGGGAAAGTGGGACTTGCTCATATGGCTCAGGGTGCCATATGCCAAGTGATGCTGGGTCACTCCAGCCAGCCAGGCTAGGGCCCCACACTCTGGGGACTGAAGCAAATGGTTTCAAATGGACCATTTCTGTAGCTATGGTCTTTGTACCAAAGCCGTGGTAAATTATGTGTACTTTTAACAGTTGTTTTTGTTGGAGAGAAGAACTTTGAAAGTAACCCCACCACCATGTTGGAGGGCTATTGCGTAGCCTAAAATCCTAAGGTTGTTTGAAGCAAGGCAGCAGAGAGAAAGGTCTGGAAGATGAGACAAATTAACTGGTCCCTGCATGGATTTTCTGAATCTGGTCCTGCCACAAGGGACCCAAAGGACAAGGCCCTCCCCTCACAGGGCTCTGGAGTATTGGTATGAGACTTGGTGTGGAGACTTGGTGTCAGAAGTCACTCTGTTGGATGCTCCTGTCAGCCTGTCCTCTAGACAGGGAGTTGTCCTTGGGCAGGGTCGAAGGACCAGCTTTTTCTTTAAGCCACTGCTGCTTTTCTGAAAACTCTGGGGCTATTTCTGCTTTCCTAATCCTTTCTTCAGCTTCTTGGGTGTATTGGTTGGAAAAAGAGATGCCATGGTTGAGCTGCACAGAGGACGGAGGCAGAGATAAACTAGTGAACCCATGACCTAAGGTCACTTTGCTTTCCCCACCCTGACCAGGAAGCTTCTGGACCCACAACCACAGAGGCCAGCCCTGGATTGTGGCCTGCAACTTAAACTGTCTAAACGGAGGACTTTCATTTTTGAATTCTAATTCCAAATTCATCTTTTAACTTCTTCCTTCCATGCTCTCCTGGAATAGGGAAGAAAGTAGCCTGACTTCTTCTCTAGTTATTTTTCAGCTGGGGAGACAGCTCTTTGTTGGCACTGTAGAAGGCCAAAAGATGGGAGAGGTTCTGAGTCTTGGAGTCTGTCCTGCATCCCCCGCAACCCCCTCAGCAACCCCCATTGGTGTGTTTGTTTGTGGTTGTGCTCGTTATTGACATTTAAGTGTGTGCTTAATTGCTGGTTCCTTGGAAAGCCCCAACAATGTCAGGAAAAGCTAAAATCGGCTGCGAGATGGTGGGCCAGGGCGGTGAGAGAGGTGTGGGCTGCCCTGAATGTTAAAAAGATCTCACAATGAAGTGATTAACATTTTTATGAATAAAATTAATCACGCATTAGCTCAGCAGTGCGTACATCTGAAAGCCAAGTGTGCTCCGGCAGCCCCTTGCTTGCACCCTTGAACTTCGGGGGGGCCTCCTGGTCCCACTGCAAGCACACAGCCTTCAGGGACTCTGGGATAACAAGAGGTATTAAGTCAGTAATAGATGTCTAATTTTGAGGCAATGACAAAGAAAACAATTAAAAATCTACTCCTCCACCCCTCAGGAATGTAACAAAAGCAGCCATCAGTTTTGGGGATCACCATCTATTTAGGAAAATCTGAATGGGCATGCCATATCCATTTTCAAATATGCATGGGGGGGGCTGAGGAGTGGGGCCAGGAAGGGCCTCTGAAGGGGAAATAGAGCCCGGAGGCTCAGTCTAGGCCCCGAGGTGGTGCCCTGGTCTCACTGACCTGTATAGGACCACTCGGCTGGCAAACCAGGTGACCTGGGAGGACTAACTAGACCCCCTGTCTTATTAAAAATCTCTGCTCACTCCCAGATAATGAAATGAGATTTCTCCTTTCTAGCACGGTCTCCCCTTTTGCCTGCTTTCTAATCTCTGGCCACTGTGGTTTTGGGATTGCTCCAGCAGGCTGTACAAAGGGAGGCGAAGCCATCTGAAGTGTCACTCCATGGCTGCCGTGAAGCAGCTGCCTTGCCATTTTGTTGATGCCCCCAGCTCATGTGTGCAGCAGAAGGTGAAATCAAAGCGGCCCGTCTTCCTCAGTTCTGCACATTATTTTTCACCGCTGTGGCGAATCTCTCCGAGCTCCGTGAACCAATAAAACAACGGCCCCTGTTTGAGTTGATATATTAATATTTACTGAGGATTTGCAAGGTCGGGGCTAAATGTCAGCAGATTGCTGGGGCAGTCCTGTGGGGAATAATTAAACACATCTCACAGCAGTTCAGCTTTCTAACATCTTTATTAATCTTTTTTTCCCTTCCCTCCTGAAAGAGTACATTGAAATATTGCTTCTGCAACCTCAGAGAAGGCTCAGAATAAGTTTAATAATAAACCACTGTGTTGGCGGTGTTTGCTCCTGACAGTTTCCTGGGATCTTCCCTGGCAGATGTTTGTGAACAGGGAAGCTCTGATGTGTGAATTACCACCAAGCTGTTGGGATTCTCACCTGACTCACCATCAGATTTATCCTTACCAATTTACCAAGCACGATAATATTGTTTCTGTGATTTGATCCACGGACCGACAGCGCTGCACGGCCAACTTGGCCGCGCAAGGTGACCGAGGGCTGCTTGCTCTCCGGGCTGCCTACTTTAACATGATTATAGTGTTCACTTTACCACAAGTTTGACAATTCTCTTTAATAAGCTTCATAATTAGTGTTGGGATACCTCATTACAAGTCATTGCCTGTAGCACTGCTAGGCCAAACCCCCTTCTGCAATCTGATTTATTTTTTATCAGGCAGCCTTAGCTGTCTGGAGTTTTTGTTTATATAATGGGGTCCTGCATTAAGCCCCTTGTGTAAAAACACCACCAGGAAACTAATTACTTCTGTGTGGATTCACCACAGATGTGTCCTGCTGATCAGAATGGTGTATTTCTGACTTTGGTCTCCTGTGGTGTCTTGTATAAAAGATGAGAGGCAGCAATACTGGCATGCTAACCTCCACTTAGACTCAGCCTGGATAATTCAAAACAGGGGGTTATGGAGGAGGTCATATAGGTTAGTTCCAGTTTCTGGGGAACACTGCTCCTTCTTGCCCTCCAGATTTCTGCATTGTTGGTTTATACTTGTGGGTATTCATTTACACCCGCTAAGTGGAAGTGTCTTGTGAAGTGAGCAGTTGGGAGTTCAGATGGTTTCTGGCTGAAAGATCCTTCTGCAGTTAAGTGCACCCTCTTGGGATGACCTCTCATCTCTTCCCAAACTTGACATCACCACTTCTGCAAAGTAAGGCCTGTCCCAGCTGCCTGCCTTGCTGGATGCTGGGCCACAGGCCAGGGAGACTATCCCTTGGTTGAGTGTGTTTCCATGTTGCTGGGCTCTGTGCGTGCCCTCTGAGCTGTTCCCAAGGGGATCCTAAAACTCAGACTCTTCCAGACTCTTTCTTAAGTTACTGGACTGATCTGGTTGTGAATTACTCCCAGTCGGAACATTGCAGGATATTTTTTGGCTCTCTACTCCTCGATTAGAGCTTCAACTTGCTTGTTTAGTATTCAGCATGAAGACTTAGTGGTAGAGCGGGAACTTGGTGTTCCCAGGTGTTAGGATCCCTTTGTTGGTTTGCTCCTCCTCCAGGGGAGATTCAGAGTATAGGCTCTTACAGCCATATCTGACACTACCGCTGGTTTCCTTGTTCATCACAGCTTTGGTCTGAGTCTGCACGTATAACCTCAGAACAATTGGCAGACAGCACTGTATTCATGAAAGAAAAAAAATTAATGGTGGCTGTAGCAATAATAGGAAAATAATAAGGTATGCTTATCATCTGAGAAAGTCAGAGACCTAACTGTCTCTGAGGAAGTGTCAGACCTTTTGTACCAGTACCAAGAAGACTTAGATGGTAGAACTGTCAGTTCCAAGGCATGGAGACCTGTTGAAGGGGGAAATCTGAAGAGGTCCATGACTCACCAAATGAAGAAGACATTGAGATTGCCAACAGATGAAGGTTACCCTAACTCTCCAGCAGCAACCAGTGCCCAGCAGGAGAGCTGTGCTGTGCTGGATCTTGCTTGTCTGCAGTAAACTGGGATGCTGGCTGCATGCCTATGCACAGGGAGTTGAAGGTTCAAGGGAGCTACTCAAGTTGGGGGAGGGAGAAATCTAAGGAATAGTGGTGAGAAGAAGGCTGGCACTGGACTTTCTCCTTCTCCAGGTGAATTGTAATCTTCGTGCATCCTTCCTCAGACACATTGGCTTGGCTGCTGGAGAAGAGCTGCGGGGCCTTCAGAGAAGCTCATCGCAGTGTACTTGCCTGCAGCCTCCTCCCCACTTCCTCTTTTGGCAGAATTGGGGTGGATTCCAGAAATCTGAATCTAGATAAGGTCATGTTGAGGGGCACAGCAGAGGCACCCTGGATTCTAAGATGCATATATCCACTTCCTGGTGCACAATCAGTGTGCATTACTTTTCTGGGTTAATGGACACTTGAACCAGAACTGGAAGCTTCCTAGCAAATCAGTCTTGACTGGTGAGACCAATTTGTGGTAGCCAGAGTAGTATTCCCCAAGCACACTGCAATGCCTGTCCTCTCGAAAGCTGCCGTTTAGAGGCCATGAGTCATAGCAGGCACATGGATGGTTATATACAATTGTTCATGGTGACAGATCACATAAAGACAAATACTCTACTATGTCAACAGTCAGAAAAGCCATTTTCAATGTCCCATAGAAAAAGAAGAGTTATAAAACTCTGCCTGGATCTCCAGCTCATGGTGGGAACTGGAAAGATTGCTAGTTATGTGGTGCAAGTGGTGTCTGCAGCTCCTCTGGGCTTTCTCATCCAGGGCTAGGTGTGAACAAGTTCTCCCTCCATTTGTAGTTCACTAGTCATTGGTGATGCAGTTAATCTACACCTGTGTAATACTGTCCTCCACCTCCTCTTTCTCCTCCTCCTCCTCCTCTTCTTCCTCCCCCTCCTCCTTCTCCCTCCCTCCCTCCCTCCCTCTGTCTGTCCGTCTGTCCCTCCCTCTGTCTCTCTGTCTCTCTGTCTCTCTCTCTCTCTCTCAATATTCATGTAGCTGCTAATGTCAAGTTGCCTAAGACTTAGCTAAGGGATTATGAAGGAGAGCCTCTCACTCGATGCCCATGTCCACTGAAGGCTGCTGATGTTACCTCAGTTACACAAGTTGGAAAAAGATTAGAAGTATCATGAGATGTGCAAAAGAGAGCTGAGAGCACAAGAACTTCCCACAGGCAGGCGGTATCTCCAGGATGATGTCCATTGCAGCCTGAAACTTCCTTGCCCTCCTGTCTTAGTCATCCGCAGTTGAAAGCAAAGATAGAAATTTCCATCTCTCTCTCCCTCCCCTTGTCTCCCTCCCCTTCCCCTTGTCTCCCTCTCCCTCCCCCTTTCTTCCTTTCCCCTATTCCTCAGCCAGAGGTTGGCTATCAGGTGTCTTTCTCTGTGTTTTCCAACTTAATTTTGTGACCTCTGAACTCGGAGTCATTTCCTCTCCAGCTACACTGGCTCGCCTGACAACCCGTGAATGCCCTGTCTCCACACCACCACCACTGGGAATGCAGATGAGTACCACCATGCCCAGATGTTATGTGGATTACAGATCTGAACTCAGCTCTCCTTGCATGAGCAAGCACTTTACCCAATGGGTCACTTTCTCAGCACTAAAAGAATTTTCAGCCAAGTTTGAAACCAGCTTAATCCATGGGATGGAAGTTGATTCTTCTCCCCTGGGACATGTATCTTATTCCTAAGAAGGGAAACTGGAGGGGGGGTAAACTTTGGTAAAAATATGCCCCAGTCTCCTCATGCAGCAAATATCTGAAGTAAACAACAGAAAATTCTTGATATGATATGCACACATAAATCACAGCACATGGCCTTGCTTTTCCCTAAAACCCCTTCCATTAGAACCCCAAATATTTTCAGAAGTTTGAGGTATTCAAAGGCTATGCATTTGGGTACACCCATCCATTATTTTGAGGGATTGATTCAACACACATGTTTGTAATATATTTACAGTTATCAATGTTCCTCATTCATTTCAATGGCTTTTGATGTCCAAGCACTCCTTTGAGGCTCTTAAAATCACTCTGCAATCCCCTTTTGCTTTTCACAGCGGAAGGCGACATCTTCTCAGGGCTGCGTGACCTTCCCATCCTGTGCACGGTGTGGTCTTTCAGTTCCTTTGACAATTAAGTTTTCAGTTATTTGAAATCTGTGAAATGTATGTTCAGGTTGGAAGGGGAGTCAAGTGGTTCTCAGGGAAGATTGTCCGACTCCTCCCTCATGTCAAGGGATGAAAAGATACCTTCCCTTCCTTGTGTCTTATTTCCTGTCTTCAGAGGAGTTTCAATGCAGAAACCATGGATGAAAACTTCACTTGGGTGAACTAAAGTCAATGCATGGATCTGTAGCATAGTTCACACAGTAACTAAGTGAAATTCTTCTCACAGCCCTAGACAATGCTCACACAAAGCATGTCCCAACGGCTCAGATGAGCCCTTATTCAGGCTGGTTCAGAGGTCATTGCTTGTCTATGTTGAGTGCAATTCTCAATAACTGCCAGTCTCCTGCTGGATGGTGAGAGACTGGCTGTTGTGGAACCTCCTGGAAGCATACTCAGTATGGCTGAGAAGACACATCTCTTCTGTTACCCTGCAATGGCCCTGAAGAACGGGGCACTCTAGAATCTGTGTGCTTCATTATTCCCTTCATCCCTTGGGATTGGTCTGGTCCAACAGGAAGTCAATCATTATTACTTTTTAATTTGATTCCACTTCTTAAATCATTACTAGGGACCCCTATTTATTTTCTTAAGAATATTTTATGCTAAAATGGGACAGGCTGGCCTGTCATTGACAGCATTATCTGTGCAGGTCAGAGATGCTGACTTTTGATAGTGAAAGGCATTTTGTTGCTATGTACGATGGGATCCAGCAACTCGCCATTTCCCCTTCCTTCTCATCACGCCTCCTCCCATCAGAGCATGGAACCTCTGCTGATCTTTCTTCTCATCTCTTCCTGGATGGTAAGGGGGCACATGAGAGTATGCCCTGAGGGCTTTCCACAGACAAGTCTCTATATGTCACAGTAGGTGGTCTCACACCAAGGGATCAGCCAAGAGCTTAGAGCCAAGTGGACCAGGTGTCCACCTCCTGGGATGCTCTGTCTGAGGTCTTGTGGCTCAGGAGCTTTAGGGAAGGAGCCCAGGCACTGAGTCAGCAGATGCTAGCACAGAATCGGGCCATTAGTATTTTAATCCCTTCAAAGATTTCTCATTAAAAATATACAAGGTCCTTTTCAGTAGGCTAAGAAAACTGTAACCTACCAATGAAGGCTCGCTCATTTACTTTCTCTTTGTGCAGCAGAGAGAGGCTGCACTTGGGTTCACTGTTATGTTTTCCATGACCTGCTGTGGTACCTGCTGAGTTGCCCAACAATGAAAATGCCATGTGTCTTTGCATTTTCTTCATGGACCAAGGCTCAGGGTTAGGGCTCGCTCTGCTCAATAGTTCTGCCTGTGATTACCAGACCTTTAATGGCCCAAAAGGCAAACATGGCATGCATGCACATGTGTTTATTATGGTTCTGCAAGCTTTATGCAGTTGGGGTTTCCTACTCTTCCAGAGAGGTATGCTGTGTCATGGTCAGCTTCCATTTGAGAAGATGACTTATCTTCAGGATCGTCAAGAGGATTGAGAGTGTTGCTGGGATTTTGTCAGCAGGAAGGGAAGCTGATCCACCTATACTGCTCTTTGGAGGGTGCTCTTTTAAGACTGCAGCAGAAGTCCCTTCTTTTGAGAGGGTAGACCTTCGACTGCAGCAGATGGAGATGGGCATTCAGCTGTGTCAGAAAGAAGATTCTAACAGGAACTGGTCAGCTGCAGAAGGCTTTCATCAGAAATGTCAGTCACTCCAGGAAATGTTGGGAGATATTTGCCAGTGAGAGTATTTCTGCATGGGGGCTGGATTGGTTGATATTCTAGACTTCTTTTAGTATCTTCTGGTTCTAGAACTATGGATTAGTACAGTAAAAAGACTCATGAGTTGTTTTGTGTCATTTTGATTTTCATTTCCAAATAGTTCAAGTGTATGTATATAAGGGTTTGCATAGATATAGCTGTGTGCATGGCACATGGGTACATGTGCATGCCTCGTGTGTGTATGTGTGTGTGTGTGTGTGTGTGTGTGTGTGTGTGTGTGTATGTGTATGTGAGAGTGTGCCTGATGGGTGAGTTTGTGCATGCTGTGTGTATGTGTACTTGGAGTATATGTGTATGTGTGTGTGTGCTTTATGTACTTGTGTTTGGCGTGTGTGTATATGTGTGTGTGTGTTTGGTGTGTATATGTGTGTGCTTAGTGTATGTGTTTTGGTGTGTGTGTTGTGTGTGTGCATGCATGTGCCTGGTGTGTGTGTGTGTGTGTGTGTGTGTGTGTGTGTGTGTGTGTGTGTGTGTGTATCTGGTATGTTTGTCTCTGTGCACATGTGTATGTTGAAATCTGGCCTGGTGTGTGTTCTGTCTCAAGCCTTTTGCTTTCTGCCTGTCATCCTCACTCAGCATGCATGTCTCCATCATGAACACAGAACCTGGGAATGCTACCAGATGGATGATAGTAGCCTGTGATGCTCCAACGCAAACCTAGAACAAATGCTCAACCCCAGCCCCATTTACAAATGATATTGTTGCTGAGGGGGATTGAGAAAAATAGGAAGCAGAAGTAAAGCCCAAGAAACTTTGCGGTTGTAGGGCGGGAGGCTGAGGAATCTGGCTCTCAAACATTCCCTTCCTCCCACTGATCATGGGCAGAACTGTTCACCTGGGGTCTCCTATCCACGCTTAGACTCATGGACTCAGTTTACAGCTAAGAAAATGGATCACCGTGTTTCTCAGAAGGTAATGCATATGGGGATTTCCACTCTGCTGATCAGGGAGACCAGGTCCAGAGGAAATAGCCTTGACCTTCTCCAAGGCTTGACTTTCTCTTGCCTAGACCAACAGGCCCATTAGCCCTAACATATTCTTTTTTAGAGGGTCAGCTTTCAGCCATGATGTCATCCCCAAAGCCTGGGGCCTGACTCACTAGGTGGTCTTCATTGGCCTGGAAATTGGGCCAGGGAAGCTCTTGATGTATGCTCCTAGGCACCACGCTTCCCAGGGTTTCTAGCCTATTCATGCTTTGGTCCCCCTAATACTGAGTGTCTTTGCCCTTCCCACTGGGTGGATTATGGCAAGACAATCTTGTACCCTTTAGATGTAAGCATCAGGATTCATAGCTCTACCAAAAAGCTGTCAAAATTCATTTTGCTAATAGCAGCTGCTTAGTTTCTGGGACTATGCCAGGATTTGGGCATTGAAGATATTCAACATATTCTCATTTGCATCAGGAATCCTGTACCCAGTCTGAGTCACTCTACCTAGAAGACATCAGCCGCCCAGAGGTGGAGGCCTTTCTGTGTGGAGCCCATAGGCCAATGGGTCCTGCAGTAAGGGCTTACGCTATGGGGTCACTCTTCTTTGATACCTCACAGAGACCATAGTCAGCATAGCACAGATGTTTCTCACACTCCTCTGTTATACAGATGCATTCAATTCTAGTACATTATCCAGCCACATGTGGTGTAGGTGGTCACATAGGGAGTAGACTATCAAGGAAATTGGTTTGCAAGTTACAAGGTGACCAGCATCACAGTGGGCCGCTGCACTGGTGACACTGGGTGAAACCCATGTGGAGTTAACAAATTAGTGGCTTCCCCTTCACGGGGGATTCCTGATGTGGTGTTTGTCTTTCACACCTCCCATTGGCTGTGCACATGTGCAGTGTTCCTGCTTAACATGCCTCCTTCCCGTAGTATTTTGCTTTCTGGGCTTCTTGTAAGAGCATTCTAAGGGAAATTCCCTGAATTTAAAATATGAGCATTAAGCCCCTGGAGCCAAGACTGTCTGATGCCATTCTAGGCCACAGTTCTTCATTTCCTGGCAGACATGGCACCCTCTACTGGAATGTCCCAAGAGCCTTCAGTGGCTCTGGCTTCTTTTCTTAGTGGGGAAACTAAATCAATTAGCTCTTTGCCTTTTGGTCTTGGCATACCCTAAGAGCATTAGCTATCCCAAAGCCCGCTGCTCCCCTCCCTCCAGAGGAGAGAGGTATCCTGGGGGAAGCAAGAAGTGGCAGAGCCTTCCTGTGGATTGCCAGGGTCATTTCTTATGTGTTTCAGATGAAATACTTGAAAATAAGAACAACTAGGAACTATGTGCTTCCAAGTTTGGTTTCAAATTCCCCCAGGTTAAAGCCATGGGCGCAAAGAGTTAGTGTTTCTATATTTCAGGATACAGTCAGGGCCTTGTAGGAATCTTATTTAATTATGTGCAATATTAATGTTATATTGATTATGTTATTGCCTGTAAATCCAGTTGCCTAATAAAGCTGCAGGCATTTTGCAATAAAGTTTCATTTGCAGTCAATTAAAGGGTGTCAAGGGGCAAGGAGCTATGCGAGGGGGTGTTGACTCGAAGAGAAAAGGTCCGAGGGCCGAGAGACAGAGGAGCCACAGAGAATGGGCTGTTTGTGCAGCGGTAGGAATGTGCACATGGAAACACATACACTTGGGTACATGGGGGGAGCAATCCCACTGCCCTTATTTTTAGCACAGAGATCTGGAGATTTACAAAGGACTGTCGGTACCTTCGCCTCTAATGCTGCACCAGAGATAGCAGCATCTGCAGTGAGCAGGGTGATGTCTGATTTAAAAAGTAGAAGGAAATGATAACTGCCAATATTGAGAGCACGTGGGGTGGGAACAAAGCATACTTCTGTTGCTAGTCATGTTTGCATCCAAGTCAGAGGAAATGCCACCACCCTTTGACAATCACATCTGCCACCAATATCAGGCCACATGTGGTTCTTCTTTTATCTCCCCACCAAAATCTCATGTTCTGCTTTAGCATCTGATGCTGAATTCAGGTCATCTCAAAGTAAGGGGATTTACTTGTTTCTGTCTTGCCGTGCAGGGTGTGCCTAAGATGTGGGTTCTAATAACCAAATGTGAAATCCATATTAATGTTTTATAAGTGACTCTTTAACAGCAGACCACAGGAAATAAAATAAGTGTTCTATAATTCAGAGATAACTGATCTTTTCCATCAGCGAATGTCATAGGAAAGTCATATAATTGTGCTTAATTTTTCCTGCTCCTGGGCAACTAGACCCACCAGAGTGGCTTTATCCTTTCTAAGTGTGTGACCACTCACCTGCAAGTTTGCATGCTTGGTCTCTAGGTCACTGTGCTGTGTTTCAGCAAGAGACACTGCAGTGACAAGACATCCAGTCATCACAGGGGATATCAAAGGTGCCATGTTTGGCACCACTAAGATACTATGACCCAAGAGGCAGCTCTTGTCAGTATCGAATGATTTTAAACCACCTAGTAAAATCTAGTCTATCTTTCATAGTACTGCATGGACTTCAGAGGATTCACTTTACAGTCCCATGGTTTATCTTGACTGTCAACTTGATTAAGTTGGGAGTTGTCCAGAAGACTAATGCAGGCCCACTTGAAGGCTTTGCCAAACAGCTCCAGGGTCTCTGATCTGGTTGGCAGTTTAGATCACTGATGGATTTAAAAGTTTAATGATCTATTGGGAGGTGTTGGATACCAAGGAAAGGAGGGCTTGTCAGCGGGAAGTGGTCATTATGGGTAAGTATTTGAGAGACATTCCTTGCTCTGGTCACATCTTGTCTTTCCTCTGCTTGTTGACTTAGTGCCTGTGTCACATTGTGTCTTCCTTTCCAGCCAGGATGAATGGAACCCTCTGAAACTGTGAGCCAAATTCTGTCTTCCCTTTAACATATTGTACTTAAGTCTTTGCTTACAAGAAGGTCTGACTGACATGCTGTGTTGTATTAGTGGGTCAGAGAGCTCTATTTCCTACTCCTTGTGTTGCAAGCGTGTTCACTGCAGCCTTTACCTGTATGTGGGAGCCATTGCCTAGAACTCTGTGTGGACTCCTGAGCTAACATCATCTAAGTATGGAAATCCTCAGAGTTTTCTTGCTGCATCACTGTCTGTGTTCCCACTGTTAATATGCCACAAGGTTGACAAGATAATGCTGTCACTGATTGAGACAAACCCTGCCCCCCCACAGGCTACTGACATTTTGGATTTGGTCTTCTACTCATCATGAGGCAGCTGAGTCATCAGATTTCTGCCTTAGCTCTTGTATGACAGTGGATCTGCTTGTCCCTTGCTGTTAGGCCAGCCCAGGGTGGTAGGATTCATCCACACAATCATTTCATTTGCTGAGATGACTCATCTGGGGGGTCCAGTTCACCACTTTGCTTATCCTATTGGTGATAAAAAAAGAGAAAGATGAAAAGCAATATCTTGATACTTACTTGGAAATAATGAAACAAAAATGTTTCAAAGATGACACAGGGATGTAGGCTTAGATTTTTAAAACCTATTTTTAATAAGGGGTTTCAAATGCTTTATCCCTCCTTCTAGCCCACTGTCCAAAGGTAGGGGAGAACAGATGGTAAATAGGACAAAAAGATGTGCACCTGCTTAGAAAGTTCTTTGAGGTGATCCAATCTTTGTCAGGAACCAGCAGTCCAGTTTAGTAGCATCAGGATACCAAACAGAAATCAGCAGCAATGGTATGATCTAGCAGAAACAACCAGGCCTCTGCCGAATTGGCACAAGTCAGCAGGAGTGACCAGGATGAACCAGGACACTAGGAGAAATTCTCTGCCATGCCTCTGTCAATGAAATGAAGATCAGCAAAGATGAAGATTCTAGACCAATGAAGCATAGCAAAGCTAACTATGCAAGCTCACTGTCACTGTCCGCTGAGTCCTATTTATGCTCTCTCTGAACATCACATGTCCTCCATTGGCTTCAGCAAAACATCATGTGAGTCTGCATCACACGACACATACAGAAACTTCCACATCACATGATGCCATGTTTTTGAGCAGGCTCTCAGAAGGACTTGGAATGAAGTACAGGACTAAGGAGAGGGTGGAAGGCACTAGAGCTGAAGACACTTCTATAGCTCCAAGGGTCCAGCCGAAAGCTTTAGTTTTCTGAGAGGTGTTTGCCTCCCCCACAGTTACCATACTGTGATCACATGCAATGGCGATGCACCATGTTCAACAACCTCTTACGAAATGGAAGTTAAGTCAATGTAGCTGAATGTGAATCATGGTCACACTGATGGTGACCAAGAAATGGTTCCACCTGCTCTTAGCTTCCTACAAAGGGGGGATTTAAACCCCGAAGATACTGTCCCATGCCCAAAGGCATATCTTCTCCAGAAGACATCACAGTGCCTCCCTCAGTCCTCATGGACTATTAGCATCCATGCCTCTGCTGTGTACCCCACTGACTCAGTAATGATGAGATGCTGTGTTTTTCCTGACAGCTAGGTGGGAAGATCTGGAACATTCCCATCACTGGAAGATGATAAATGTTACAAATGATGCTTATGCCACAAATATGCTTCCAAATGGCAGTGGTGTGAACTGGCCACATCTGTGACTTACTCCAAAGCTCGGGGATGTAGACTTGAAGCCATACTTCCGTTCACCACATATGCTGTGAGAGTCATCAGAGACAATGGGAAAGCTGTGAATCTTGTTTTCTGATAAATAGCGAGATGTTGCTCAGTCCTGCTGCTTTAGACCGGCGTGAATGTCTAATATTTCTTTTAATTAATTAATTAATTTACTTATTCACTTTACATCCACTCACTGCCCCCTCCTGGTCACCCCTTCCACAATCCTTCCCTATTTCCCCTCCCCTTCTCTTCTGAGTCTCCCCTGTGTATCACCCCACCCTGGCACATCAAGTCTCTGTAAGGCTAGGTGCTTCCTCTCCCACTGAGGCCAGATAAGGCAGCCCAGCCAGAAGAACATATCCCACATACTGGCAACAGCTTTTGGGATAGCCCCCCATTCTAGCTGTTCAAGACCTAAATGAAGACCAAGCTGCACATCTGCTACATATGTGCAGGGAGACCTAGGTCAGCCCATGTATAGTCTTAGGTTGGTGGTTCAGACTCTGAGAGCCCCAAGAGTCCAGGTTAGTTAGCTCTGTTGGTCTCCTTGTGGCGTTCCTATCACCTTAGAGACTGCAATCCTTCCTCCTTTTCTTCCATAAGAGTCCCAAAGCTCCTTCTACTATTTGGCTGTGAGTATCTACATCTATTTGAGTCAGTTGGTAGATGTCTAACATTTCTTAATGGTAAAAAGAAGAAAAAAGATTTACAATTTTAAAAAGTGACTGTGTGGTAACTCGGATAATAGTTTTTTTTTTTTCATTGTAAACTTAATGAAACTAGCTCTTTATGAGATCTAGGTTTATATCCAGAATATCTTAGAAGATGACAGGATTAGTATATGTCTGTGTGTGCACATGTGTGTGTATGTGTATGTGTGTGCATGTGTATATGTATGTCTGCAATGTTTGTGTGTGTGCAAGTGTATGTGTATGCATATGTGTGTGGTGTAAGTGTATGTAGTGTGTGTATATGTATGTGTATGTGTGTTTGTGAGTGGTGAGTATATGAGATATGCATGTGTCTGTGTGAATGCGATGTGTGTGTAATATGTATGTGCATTTGTGTGCAGTATCCGTGTATGTGTGTGTAATGTGTATATGTGTTTTGTGTGATGGGAGTGCATGCATGCAGTGTGTGTCTGTGTGAGTGCATGTGCGTGCATGTGTGTATGTATGTGTGTAATGTTTATGTGTGTATGTGTGTGCACGCACACATGTGTAATGTGTATGTGTGTTTTTGTGTGATATGAGTGTATGTGGTATGTGTGTATATATATGTGTGTGTGTGTGTGTTTATGAGTGGTGAATGTATGAGGTATGTTTGTGTGTCTGTGTGAGCACAATATGCATGTGTGTATAATGTGTATATATGTTTGTGTGTGGTATGAGTGTATGTGGTATGTGTGTGTGTGTAATGTCTATATGTGTTTGTATGTGATGTGAGTATATGTAGTGTGTGTGTGTGTGTGTGTGTGTGTGTGTGTGTGTGTGTGTGTGTGTATGTGCACATAAAAATATACCTGAGTGGTCATTGACTGAGCTGCCTCTGTGGGTTTTCAGGTAATTAAATAGTGAAAACTTCAATATCTAAGTGCCCTCAGTACCCACACCCAGTGTAGCTAAAAACAGTGAGGCCTACAGGATCACATCCCGAGAATTAAGTCAGCCACTAACTGTGTGTCCTAAGGGGGAAAGAGGCACCAAAGCCCTCTGTGCCTTTATCCACCTGTTATAGGATCAGTAACAGAGGCAAGGTTCTCACTGTTCTCAATCATTCCACTCTAGACATCAGGCCGGTTTCTCAAGAAAATGCTTCCTCATGACACTCCTGTTTGACAACTTCAACTCCAGCAATGGCTCAATGGTTAAGAGCACTTGCTGCTCTTGCAGAGGACCCAGGCTCAGTTCCCAACACACACATGGCATTTCACAATCACTTATAACTCCAATTCTTGGGAACTCATACCTCTTCTGATGTCTGCATCACGTACATGGTGCTAATACAAACACACAGACCAAGCACTATACACATGAAATAAATATTTATAAAATAGTTAGAAACCCTCCAGCCTACAATAACCAATGTTCTGACTATGAAATGCATTTTCAGAATGAGGTAGCATGGTCAAATGTCTGCTCCTATCTATTCAATAATGGATTAGCCAGCCTTCACATTGTCACTGTGGACAACCATGCCTGAGGACTTCTTAAGAATAACTCCCATTTTTAAAATGTAACATCTATGGTGTTTGATTTTAGTAGTCAATTTAATTGGATCTGGGATCAAACAAGAGACATACCTCTGAGTGGGTCTGTGGAGACGTTTTTAGAAAGGATTATCTGAGATACGAGGCTCCCTACCCCACATGAGAAGCATTTTCTGGAAGCCCAGATGGAAAGAGGTCTGAGGGGAAAGCAGTGTCACCCTTCACCTGCCACTGTCATGCCTTGCTGGTGAGTGCATCTACTTTGTCACCACCATGGTGCTGACCTCCTCTTCTGACAGGAAAGCTCACCCCCCACATGGACTGAAGGCCAGAAGCTCTCTAGTAGTCCACCAGGCCATTAGCATCAGATTGGGACTGCTGAGATATCTTGCCTTCTAGAGTGAGCAGCTACCACATTCCCAGACTTCCCTGCATGAAGACAGTCATTGTCCAACTGTCCAGACCAGATCATGTAAGTCAGTGTAATACATGCCTTTGTAATTCGTTTACATTTCACTGTTCGGTTCCTGTAAAGAATTCTGTCTAATATAGTGGCCCTGTTTATATTGTCATTGCTCCAAGAACTCCTGGATGCTCATCTGTGAGGGATTCTAGTAGCCACAATCATGATGGAGCATTTCTCAGTCAACAATCACAAAACTTAGCTTCATGGGGCAATGGTGTGGAGCTCAGATGCTGTTGTATCTCCTGCAAACACACTAGGGAATCTGGGGTGAGTCACTCAAGCCCTCAAGGAGGATTAGACTGGGATAAAATCATTTAGCACAATCACTTCAAGCATAATTGCCCTTTGGAGTAGACCATGGCACAAAGAAAATGCACACATAGCACATACGTATGTGTGCATATGAGGGACACACATGACTGAAGGAAAGTCTCATGAAGATAACCCTTTCTTCAGTGTGTAGAACACACCTGTGGGTTCCAATTTAAACTGCCATGACTTTATGTGCTGCTCATGACCAACTATGTTTACACCAGGCCCTGCATTCTGGCAGATGTGGTGACCGTACCTCTGTGAGAAGTGATGGTAGCAGGTAGCCTGCTTCCTGCTGTACTGGGCTGGAATACAGAGATAGCTGGAATGCTAATATCCTTTTATCCCACAGTATGGTCCTCTAAGGTAGCTGTTGCCAGCTTGATGAATAGCTGTTACACTGTAAGAAATCATGAGTCACCAGAGCTCTGCCTCCTTCAGGTAAGAGGAGGTGGTACTTCATGTTTCTCCAGACAGATGTCCCATAGTCTCAGGGACAACACATCTGGAATCTTAACCATCAGATTACTTTGGCTGTGGATACAACAAAAATATCTGACAGAAACAACTTCAAGGAGTCAGGATTCATTCTGAGTTGTTATTTTTTGAGAGGGTAAATGAGCACAGAAGGAGTGTGGGGCTGAGCCTGCTCACATCTTGAGGGACTTCAAGGAGAGAGAGAGAGAGAGAGAGAGAGAGAGAGAGAGAGAGAGAGAGAGAGAGAGAGACATACAGCAGTGTGGGACTGTGCTTGCTTACATCTCGAGGGACGAGAGAGAGAGAGAGAGAGAGAGAGAGAGAGAGAGAGAGAGAGAGAAAGAGACCCAGAGACAGAGAGACAGAGACAAAGAGACAGAGAGACACAGAGGTACATACAGACATACAGAGTGACACAGAGACATAGAGACAGAGAAACACAGAGAGATAGAGACACAGAGACAGACACAGAAAGACAGAGACAGAGAGACACACAGAGACAAAGATGACACAGAGACAAAGACAGCGAGAGACACAGAGGCACACACAGACCTATAGAGTAATCCAGAGACAGAATAGGAAGTAGAACCTGGCTAAGAAATCCTTAAGGACTGCCTTCCAAGGTCCCAATATCTCCATCCAGGCTATCTCTCAAAGGCTCCACAACTTCCCAAGACAGCAACATGAGATGGAAAGCATTTGTGTGTGTGTGGGACTTCACATTTAAATCATGAACCCTTGCCCATGACTTTAGTTTTTATGAGCAATGAAACTCTCCCACAAGCCAGCAGGAGGGACTCCCTTTGGTCCAACTAGCCTAGACTGGACTCCATCCTATGCTCATGTCCTCCTGTATCTCAGGAATGCCAGATTTATGGTCCTCCAGACTGGGGTGATTAGTCCTGTCCAGAGTGTGGGAGTGAGTGCCACTGGCCAGGAGGGAAAAGGCAAGACAAAGGGGATATTGTCTGTTGTCCTCTTGTCTGCCACCCAACCTCCCCACCCGGGCTTCCCGGAGGCTGGTTAAAGTAGACACATTGGAAACTCTTTGCAAGAGTTGAACACTGTGAGAGTGCTTACAACCTGCCATCCTCCCTGCAGATGCTCGTGGAGCATGGAGGCACACTTATGAGCCATTGCTTGTGCTTTACCTTAATGAATGTACACACTTCACACACCTTGCACTTTGGGGCTGCACTCTTAGCCAATGACCAGAGCCAACCCAAAGCAGCTCACCTTCCAGATACACTAAGCAGCCAGCCCCTCTCATCTCTATGACAAGGCCAGGCCTGGCCTTGCTGCAGGGTCCTTTGTTTTCCCTTTAGACATGGACTGGTCACATGGCTTCTGTTTTTTGTCTTCTCCTATTATTTGTTTGTTTTGCTAGCTAGGCCAACGGTGTCTCAACATCTTCCTCCAGTGACTGATAAGCAGAGAAACCTAACCTGGTAAAAGTAGGGTCCACATGGACTAACCTTGTCTGTTTAAAGTGTTTTCAGAAGGTCTAGTCCTTCAACTCCCTTCTCTCCTATTCTCACTCCCAGGACTAATTTCTTCTTCTCCTCCCAGGTTTCCTCATGGAAGACCTTGTGTCTATAGACTCAGTAGCATGATCTCTCTCTCTCTCTCTCTCTCTCTCTCTCTCTCTCTCTCTCTCTCTCTCTCTCTCTCTCTCTCCAGCCCTACTTGTAGTGGGGTTAGTGTCCATGGCTTTAGCCTCTCTAGTCACAGGGTTTGGTTGGCTCTAAGGTTTACTGCTGTATAGTTATGCCTGATCCTTCTGGAAGGTTCAAGGACACCTGCCCAAGCGTCCTTGCTCACTCCTTGCACAAGCTCACCCAATTAGAGGATCCTGAATAACAACAATGATAACCCTTGATGGAGACCCTGTAGCCTAGGCCTCTTTGCTGGCCTCATGTCTCCACCTGGCTCAAAAATGGGCTTTTCCAGCCTGGTCATCACAAGGGGAGACTTGATTTCATCCATCAAATCTGTGCTATGCTATCTTGCCCTTGAAAATGAGTGGAGAGGACAGCTTGCTTCCAATTGTGCTGATCCAATCTACCCACATCCTGCCAATACACACATTATCTAAGAGGGACTCTTCCTACAGAGTTGATGCTGGGTGGTTCAGGAAGCTGGGGTGGAGGTGGGGAACATTCAACAGTGTAAGTCCCATGGTTGTGAGCTGCCAGCAGTTGCTTCTTAAAGGAAACAGCACATATTTCACCATGAGACTTATCTGCTCTTTAAATGGAAGAGAAATCAGCCCTTAACTGAAACCATCGGTCTGAGCCATGATAGTCTTTTATTCATTACACAGAGCATAGCCCCATGTCAAAGTGCTGTAATGGGATGCTACTGCTGCTGATCCCTGAGGGGGTGAGTGGATCACTAGGTTGGGACCTTTGTGGATGTGATTAGAGCCTCACAGTGACAAAAGGGGCTGTCTGGCTCTTCAATGATAGACCCAGATGCTAGCCAGCTAAGAGCCACGAGTAACATCTCATCAGACATAGCTGGTAAAGTACTGAGACCTCAGCCCCAGAGATGTGCAATACAGATATTGCTCTTAGTTGATGTGCTGTTTCTGAGTAGGGCTTGAAGTGACGGTGGTCCTGAGATATCCTTAGCAATTCAGTTCCAAGGCAGATGGATGGTTCCCACACACTCCATCTCTGGGAAGAAGATACTATTAAATCCCATGTTTCAGGAGAGGAACTGAAGTGTTGAGGAGCAACTCCTGAGAAGCTAAACTGGATTTTCTGGCAGCACTTTGGGGAGGAGCAAAGGACATGAGCTGCCAAGAGCATGCGCAGGTGTGACTCCATGCTTCGGGCCTCAAGACATCAAAGGGTTCATACACAGAGCTCCAGTGTCAGGCTGTGAAGATCGAGCACCACCGAATCTTACTATGAAGTCCTTAAATCTTGCTTCATCAGCTGACTAGCAAAGGAATACTCCAGCTGGATGGAGCTGTGTGTTCAGGTTTGAGATCCACCATAAGCACATTCAAACATGGCTCTACGTTCACGGCCAAGCAGATAGTGAGCACCATACACCAGGCACAAGTCAGTGCTCAGGCTGATGTGGTGTCTGGCTAATAATTCCAGTTCCATTCTTCCTGGACTGCTTGGACAGCTCCTGCCTGCCTGCGTGCATTATTAACAGAAAACACTTGGCTTCACTTTTCCCCGGGACTGGTGAGAATTAATAAGGAGAGTTGAAAGGTGCCTTTGGGGTAAAGCAGCCTGAGTGAGAGGAATCAGGCCTCCTGAGCTCAGATGGACTCGCATGTCCTGTGGACATGCCCAAGGCTGTTTCTGTCTGGCTTTCATGGTGAGTTATGTTATCCGGATCCAGGCAAGGGAAGAAGATGGCACAAGAGGTTAAAAGGAGTGAAGGGGAAAATTGATTTTTCAATCGAAAGTGTCATTGCATTGATAACAGACTGCCCCAAGATTATAAAGCTTCCTACATCCGTGTCCACTGCAGTCAACCAGAATTCATTTAGCTCTTTCTTTTCTTCCTAATGAAAAGATCAGGATTAATAGCTAGCTAAACAAATTTATGTGGGATTGGGTTCTCTGTAGCTACAAATGAGTAATTGTTGCAGTTTATCATTGTGGTCTTGTTAGAGACAAATGTAACAGGAATAAGAAGCTAGCTGAAACATGGCTCTGAAGCAGAGTAGTGAGGGTCACAGACCCAGTCTTCATGCAACCACACCTGAGCAGCAGCCTCCATCTCTTATACAGAGGCAGCATGGTCACTCCATGACTCTGTCTTCTAGCCTTGCAGTTTTTTTTGTGCTGGGACTTAGGGGTTGAAGGAGGACTACAGATTTGGTACAGCCATGTTTCCCTAGCAACCACTTTGCTGTGATTTTGATATCTTTTGGGAGATGATGGGGGTCAGAGGGAGATGCTGCCTTCCCTTGATCCTGCAGCTGGCTCCACATTTCAGTGTCTTGGAGAAAGAAACCTTTTATTTCTGGAACTGGGAATTGAACCCAGGGCATTGTGAAAGCCAGACAATGCAAGTGTGTGACCACTGAGTCATTTCTAACTCCCTTCATGATTTTCATTCTGATACAGTGTCTTAATAAATTCCCTAGCCTGCATATTTTATTTTGATACAAGGTCTCACACTATAAGGCAGCCCAATAGGGACTTACTATATAGTCCAGGCTGGCCCCAAACCTGAGACAGTCCTCGGTCTCAGTCTTCAAAGTGCTGGGATCACAGGTGTGCCCTGCCATGGTCCAAGGTGGCTCCCTAATAGCAGGGTTGACAGGCTGGAGCCATGAGGCACATCTGAGTTCTCTCTTCTGTACTGCACAGTGAGGTCTGATTTGACAGAGAGCCTGTCACTTTTTCAGCCTTCAAAGTCCAATCTTTCCATCTTCAGATATATGTGGTAAGGGAGCCAGGTAGGCAGTGTTTAGAAGCCTTACTCCAGGGCTTTTGTCACATTTTACCTTGACGACTACCTTTTCCTTTCTGAAAGTAGTGTTAACCTAGCTTGACATAGTCTTGATAAAGCTTATTTTATGGAAATAATTTTTAATTTATTTTCATACACTGATACACATATGAACTCACAGAGACTGTGGCAGCATGCACAAAGCCTGCAAGCCAGACAGAGTTCCAGCACTGACAGGAGAAATGCAGATGACTGTGCCCTTTCTGATAAGGGAACCCATCATGATGGACTCACACCCATGGCAAGACGCTTATGTTGAACTCAGTTGTCCCTTTAAAGGTCCCATCTCCAAACGTTTTCACACTCTGCAGCATTAGGGTCACAGTTTTAGAATATGCACTCTGAGGAACTTGACAGAGAAGGATTTGGGAAGGCTGGAAGTTCCCTCTGCCAATGGAGGGTCTCACCACTGACTTGGACCATCAGATCTTCAACAGTAGCCCTCGGGGTGAGGTCTCAGTTCTCATTCTAAGAGCATGCTCTTTTTAGCTCTTGTGTTCTGCTTCAGCTGCACTCACTACATCAAACATTTGCTTTTACCACTGACTTTATGGACATAATTTATAAAGTTTTTGGTATCTGTGTCTGTACTGTAAATGACCTTGGATCTTTTTAGAACTAGACATGAAATATTCTGCAGGAAACACATGCGTCAGTATCAGCTTTAGACTTACTGTATGGCATTTCAGTTGGAGTCAGGTTCATGGCTTTTCTTTGTAAACGATGATTAGTTTTTGTTTTGATCACCACTACTTTATAGGCACTGCAGGGTTTTCAGAAAACCCCACCTCGCCTTCCCCAGCTCCCACATGCAGTCACTCTGAGTATGAGCTAGCAGAGATGGCAGAGATGTTGGAAAGTCTGTCTGTCTTTTTGCAATCTGTTTTTTCCAAACCATAGGTTGGTCTAAGAACCAAGAGATAGTGTTAGGGGTGGGCATTTGAAGAAGGAATGGGTTACAGGGTGATGCTTTCTGGATGAGAAGTCTGAGGAAGCAGTCATACCTCTTCACCCAAGAGCAAATGTCAAGAAAGAAAGATGTACAATGCAAACAAGGATGACCTCAGTCTGCTACAGGATATGGATAGTTTATAAGGAAAGAAGCCTTATTTGATTAGTTGCCTGAAGTCTGACGCAAGAGTTGCACCTGACACAGGCTAGACGACCATATGTAGAAAGCAAAGAGGGCACAATATGAAGAGAAGTATGTAGGAGAGGGTAAGAGCAGATTTTATAACAAATATACTCATTTACCAATATAACCACATCTTAAAGATCTTCAGTCAGAACTGCTGGACTGCGGATGAACCCACCTAGGGCTTTAGGGAACATCTTCAAACACATCAGGGTGCCTCACCACACACTAAGTCTATTGGAGCCTTGAACTTGGCTACCCAGTCTTCACAGTTCTGAGAAATGGGTCTTCTCTGACTACTATTCTCAGCACCTGAATTGTTTGATTACAGCATCCAGAGCCAGAAGATCACAGTGTCAAGGCACAGGACATCATCTCTAGAATTTACTTTTGAATCCCCCTACAAGCTAGGTAGGCATGGGTAAGAATTACTTCTCACCGCAGTGGGACACTGACATGGAGAATACGCTGTGGCTGTATACAGAGGGCAGGGAGACCATGAGAACTTGGAATGGCCCCTACTTCATCTAAGCTAAGACTTCTCTAAAATAAGATTTATTAAAATATAACCCCCAACAACTCCCATAGAAGGGTCTGAGCCCTGGGCCTTCCTGCAGCCTTCTTTGCAGCCCTCTCTGTGAAGCTCCCTGGCACTGAACTTCAGATCTATCCATCACGTGTCAAAATAAACGCAGCCTCCCGGTTACGGAATACCTTCTCATCCCTCATGCCCACAGACTTCACAGCCATCCCTACCTTTAGTCTGCACCAGAAGAAAGGAGCTGTGATCTCAACGTTGCAAGCTTTTATTTACCTTATCTGTAATATAATTAATAGATGACTGCTTGGAGATCAAGGTGCTTTGAAAGGGAATGAGACAGCCTTGTATGAAACTTGCTCTTTTGAGTCCGTCCAGGCCCCTATCAAAGTCTGCCTGATAATTTCATGTAAATCCTGGTGTTCCCAACCAGAATCTTTTAACCTGCGCATACCATTCTTAACACACTACATTTCAAAGACAGTGAAGGCTGGTCTAATGTGTTACAGAATTACATTAAAACCGTCCAGCAGAAAATCATACCGATTTCTAAAAATTAATATAGAACTTCATTCCCAAGTCATTCTCCTAGATCTCCCAATCTCTTGAAAAGGCTAGAAGTAGGAAACAAGGTTCTTAGTGTCAAAGCATATGCTCTCCTGTGGGTAGAGTCTTGCCTGGGATTTTTGGAATCTGGACCTGTCGGGACACCTCTGTTATGACATGAGATGCTATCATTTACCCTCGAAACCACAATATATCAGTTTACACTCTCTGCTGTGTGCCCAGATATAATTGTGCATACTTTCTCTGCTAATCAGTTGTCATTTTGGCCCATCTCCTACCATTAAAAAGAGAGCTCACTAGGGCATGGGGACGGTTCAGTTGAAAAGTTGCTTGCCAAGAAGGCAGGAGTACCTGAGTTTGAATTGCTCGGAGGTACATAAAACAAACAAACAACAGCTGGACATGCTACGCAGACAAATGGCTCAAAGGTAAATGCTTGTCATGTCAGCATGAACATCCAAATACAAAACAACAACAACAACAATCAGGCAGGGTAGTTAGCCCTCTTCACATGGTTTTGTTTCTGGCTTTTAATATAGACTCAGCAGCTGTGGTCATGACACTTCCCTGGATAACAGGAGGGACCTGGCAGTGATGGTCATGATGCCTTAGTGGTTTACAGTGTATTCTTGGCAGTGATGGGCATGGTGCCTCTCTTTACTTGAATAAAATCCCATTAACTTACTTGCAGACTTTAAGTTAATCCACCCACAAGGATGCTGTTTCTCAAGATGGCCACATTAGTAAATCCAGGGATTGAGATGTGGCCATTCCTGTGGGGAGATAGTATTCAGTTCTCACAGCTACTAAGCCCTTGGAGCAATTCTCCAGCTCCCCAGGGACTTCTTTAGAATGTGGGGTGACTTCTCCCTGTTATTTAGCCTCTGGGATCCTAGAAGGAGTTCTTCTCCATGTCCCTACCTATTTTGTGGTGCTATGGTACATACACTGTCACCTTTGTACCAGAGAAGCTCAGAGAACCAGCTCAGGAGCTACAGGATTGGAAAAGGGAGAGTTGGCACTTAGCCTAGAGACTTTTGATAATTATTTTGCTCCTAAAATTCCAGATTTGAGGGCAGCCTTTAAGCTTGCTCATTTTATATTACCTTTCCCTGGATTCAGTATTCAGTCTTTAGATGAGACATGTCAAGTAATCCTAGGCACCATAGTCTTCCAGGAGCTACTGTTTTTGAAAACATGTGAATGTATGAGTGCACATACATATACATGCACTTGTACATCCATGGGTCCATGTCCTGGCTGGTTTTGTGTATCCACTTGATACAAGCTGGAGTCATCACAGAGAACGGAGATTCCCTTGAGGAAAAGCTTCTGTGAGATCCAGCTGTAAGGCATTTTCTCAATTAGTGATCAAGGGTAGGTGGTGCCATCTCTGGTCCGGTAGTCTTGAGTTCTATGAGAAAGCAGGCTGAGCAAGCCAGGGGAAGCAAGCCAGTAAGTAACATCCCTCTATGGCCTCTGCATCCACTCCTGCTTCCAAGTTCCTGCCCTGTGTGAGTTCCTGTCCTGACTTCCTTTGATGATGAACAGCAATGTGGAAGTGTAAGCTCAATAAACCCTTTCCTCCCCAACTTGCTTCTTGGTCATGATGTTTTGTGCAGTAATAGAAACCCTGACTAAGACAGTCCATAAGTGCCCACAGCCACAGCCACAGGAAATGTCCCTGGTGTCCTGGAGAGATTTACTTCCTGGGCATAGACCTAAAGTTTGGATGGTGGCGTTTTCCATGTTCTGGTCATTCCTCCTCATTTCTCTCCCTCCTTTAGTCTGTCACTTTTGAAGCCACCCTGGACACTTGTTTGAATACAGATTGCACATACAGTGCTCTGGTGGGTCTCTGATGCTTTCCGGACCTTATTGTTGCCTGTGAAGATTAACTCTTTAAGATACAGGGTGGGGTAACGTGGATGCCTTCTCGGTCCTACTTAAGGGAGAACTTCAGTGAGCAAGGAGCTGAACTGTAGAGCAGGGCTCTCAATAGAGAGGAAGGACCTGGGACATAGTTTTTTCTCCATTCAGTCCTGGTCATTATTTATTCAGTAAATGTCTGGGGCTCACTACGACTTGGGAAATATCTCTGCTCCCCAGTGTGCATCAAGGTTCTGGTATTCCTTGGGAAAGAAAGTTCCTAAAGTTCAGATACTTTGGTGGGGGGGCTTCTGATGAACAGGAGCAACTGAAGAAAGAAAGGAAGGCAAGGAATAGCAGGTCTGTGGCAGTCAGTACTGTTACCTGGACCAAAGATATGCTGACATCCTAGCTGAGTGCCTGTGGGTCCAGTTGGATGAAGGCCTGCAGGGCTGGAAGCAAGAAATCAAAAAGTGGAAAACAGTAGCACACTTGGCTCTATCTATCCCACAGGAGAGGGAGGCTGTGAGGAGGGACTAAGGTGTAGGGGCCATTGCAAGAAGGCCTGTAATGTCAAGGTACTGTGGCTTTAAGAATTCTTTCTTAGGGGTTATGAGGGAACTATGGGCACTATGAGGGCATTACTTTGGAGGATGGTATGTAGAGGACTGATCTCATTCATTATGCTTTTATTTCCTCTAGACTGAGATCCTTAGAGCCCAGTTGAGCATAATTTCTGAAAGTCTCTTGTCAGCTGGGTAGATGGTGGCATCTGCAAGCATTTCTTTCATATAAGCAATTAAAACTATGAAGGAAGGGTGTTCTCACAATGCTGCCTCTCAGTAGTAATATCTTGCAAGAGTCCAAGAGCTACTGTAATGTGAGGAGCAGCCAGATTCACTCTCCCCATTAGAGACTGAAATGAGGAATCTTTCTAGTCTCAGCCAATCTTTCCAGGAGCTCTTTGTACCTGCATTATCACAGACACAGGGTCAGCTGTGGGTATCCCTATCACATGAGATCCAGGTCCTCCTTAGGTGACTCAGGGGACCAGGGACATCCAGGCTTTGGAAGAGTAAAGACAAGGCATGGAAGAGGACACTGAAGACTTCAAGGCATTAATCAGTCTTCATCACTGTAGACCTCCATGCCCTTCATTGTGAAGTATGCTCACTCTTTCCGCACTGTTTACATGAGCAGGCAGGCCAAGGATCTGCCCTGCACCTGGCTGCCCATTATTCACAGCAGTTAACGAAGATCAAAAGATTACAACAAGGAAGAGATGGATGGAGAGCAGTTTGCCTGGAATTCTCAGGAGTTTCTGTCCAGACTTTGGAGTGCCTATTTGGAGGGAACACTTAGAGCCTGCAGATCCTGGGTGCTCATCACATGGCAACGTAGAGCCTGGGTGTGAAGGAAGAGGAAACTCGTGGTGCAGGGCAGAACAGGAAACTATGGAAACCGTGTCTCAAAGGAAGGATGAATGTTAATATTCGGTATGCTCTGCACAAAAATGTAAGCATCCTCATAAATACGAGCGGTATTCTCTAGGTCTAGTTCATTAGCTTGTTGCAGAGAAAGGCTTGGGGACTGGCAGACGTTTCTTTGTCACTTGACAAATGTTTGTCATTGGGCTCAGAACTCTGTGAAAGAGTATAAAGTTGGAGGATGACTCTGTCACAGGGCATGGTCAGAAAGTCTCTAGTGTACTCTGCTGGTTTGAGACAAGCTGGAGAGGGCTCAGAGAATGTATCTTGCCTGGAGTTGTGCCACATTCAAGCTTCTCTGCAGGGTCAGCCCATGAACATGGCCCATTTCAGGGGAAATCATGCTTAGACAGGGCAAGTGAGTCATCCTGAAGGCCGGACAGTACACTCCAGGGGACCTTTTCCCCAGCACTCCTGGTCATTCATAGCTTTTCTTTCTATGTCAGGGCTGTCAGTCTCCTTTCTCTCTGGAGGAAGTATGATACCCAAGAACCTACTAGGACCTCTGGCATGTTAGCTTCACTAATATTTAATCCCCCCCACACAATGATGCTTTGCTGCTGAATTTGATGGTCTTATTTTGGGGCAATAAAAAACCATCTGATATCTATTTTCAAGACCCAGGATTAGCATTCATCTGTGAAATTGATGGCTCTCTTCAGCTTGTGCCATAGTCTCTACATCAGAGACATGTGGAATTCCTTCCTGGATTCTTCCAAGGGTGGAAGATAGCCCAAGACTGCTGTATGTCAGCTCTCATCCTAGCATCCCAGGGGATTGAGGTCTGAACTCACTGGGTGTTCGATTCTAAGTCCAGGTGAAAAAGAAATTCTTTTGGACAAACAGGGACACATATCTATATATCCTTTGAGTCTTACACCCCAGTATGCTGCAAGCATGGTCACTGTACTGGCTAGTTTTGTGTATCAACTTGACACAAGCTGGAGTTATCACAAAGAAAGGAGTTTTAGTTGAGAAAATGCCTCCATGAGATCCAGCGGTAAGGCATTTCTCAATTAGTGATCAAGGGGGTAGGGCCCCTTGTGAGTGGTATCATATGTGAGCTGGTAGTCTTGGGCTCTATAAGAAAGCCAGCTGAGCAGGCCAGGAGAAGCAAGCCAGTAAGCAGCATTCCTCCATGGCCTCTGTATCAGCTCCTGCTCCTTGACCTGCTAGAGTTCCAGTCCTGACTTCCTTTCATGATGAACAGCAGCATGGAAGTGTAAGCTCAATAAACCCTTTTCTCCCCAACTTGCATCTTGGTCATGATGTTTGTGCAGGAATAGAAACCCTGACTAAGACAAATTGGTACCAGGAGTGGGGTATTCCTGTGACAATCTGGGGAGGACTGTGGATGGACTTTGGAACTTTGGGCTAGAAGATTCATTTGGTGTTAAGAGCTTTGTGGATGTTGTGTAGGA
>CM052716.1:2388016-2415797 GCA_028551405.1 Uromys caudimaculatus
TGGAGTCATGAAGAGCAGCTGAGGCCTGGGCATTGTGAGAGGCTGCAGAAGGCAATTGATAAAAGTGCAGCCTCAGTTGCAATTGATGGCCCAAGACTGAAGGGGTCATACAAAGGAGGTGAGGCTTGGCACCATGGTAAACCTAGTTGCAGCAGAAGACAGCAGTGTTTTGGAGATACCAGTACCATGAGATGAACACCAAGAACAGCAACAGCAGTGGAGTGCAGGCATCTGGAGCCTAGAAGACAAGGTGTGTGCTACCAAGGGCAGAGCTGGAGGAGTGACTCAAGTCCTTGGAGGAATCCAGAAGATTGTGAGTGGATCCCAGACATTGGACAGTTGAAGTTTGATTTTGTTTTTGATTGTGACTCTGCCCTGATATATTTTCCCTCCTGAAGGAAGAAGGTATTTTAGTGGAGCCCACAGTTAAGAGACTTCTAATGGTAAAAAGACTTTGAATTCTAAGAGATTGGATATTTATAAAGGGATTGAAATTTTAATATGTAAGAATTTGCTAAGACTGTGGGACTTTTAAAGTTATTTAGATCTTGGGGAAGAATAAGAAAGTAAGGGTTTAGGCTTAATGGTGATGTGTTTGTGTGTTAAGTTGACAAGGGGTCAATTGTACTGGCTAGTTTTGTGTGTCAACTTGACACAAGCTGGAGTTATCACAGAGAAAGGAGTTTTAGTTGAGAAAATGCCTCCATGAGATCCAGATGTAAGGCATTTTCTCAATTAGTGATCAAGGGGAGAGGCCCCCTTGTGAGTGGTACCATCTGTGGGCTGGTAGTCTTGGGAGCTATAAGAAAGCCAGCTGAGCAAGCCAGGAGAAGCAAGCCAGAAGTTGACATCCCTCCATCGCCTCTGCATTAGCTCCCGCTTCCTGACCTGCTAGAGTTCCAGTCCTGACTTCCTTTCATGATGAACAGCAGCATGGATGTGTAAGCTCAATAAACCCTTTCCTCCCCAACTTGCTTCTTGGTCATGATGTTTGTGCAGGAATAGAAACCCTGACTAAGACAGTCACCATCTTCCAACATAATCCCCTCAAGCCATACCTATTCCTCTTCAATGGCAGGAGTCCTTCTCTGATGTGTCCAGAGACTGTGACTAGGGTCACTCTTCCCACATTGCTTGTGGAACTCATCGGTTTGCCTTCCTGGTCTGCCTTCAGAGGCCCAGCTGACCTCATGATGCAACTCAGAGTCTTAGTCTAGGTACAAATTTAAGGGGAAATGTCCAGAAAAATACATGTTAAGTGGGATATGATTAGGCTGGAAGGCATCAGGGGCCCTCCAGACAGCACTCAAACCCTGCAGGGCTCCACCAGGGAATTTGAGTCTTCTGTGGGCAGGATCCATTCAGAAGGAAAGCCTTCATGAGTAATGAGCAACATTAGAGGCTGACTTTAATGGTATTACAGTTCATACCACCCACAGCCATCCCATGGACAGGCATTGCCTAACCAAGCACCCAGAAACAAAGGCTTGGTATGGTCTTTCATTTTTCTTCCAAGCTTCCTTAGGTCCTGAGTATAAATCAGGAAATAATTTGAATCATTCTTATTTTTTCATTCCTATTCTCAAGAAGCCCCTGGGGTGTTTAGGGCACAGGAAGGGGCTGAGCAGGAACAAAAACACTGTCTTTATCTTGTCTATCCTCACAAGAAAAGGTGCAAGTGTACTCCCTACTTACTAGTGGTGTCCCTGAGTGACTATGTAAGCAGACAGATGTGTTTTCAGTGGTCATCAGCTCACTTACTCATCTGTCCGAGCAATCAATCATTCATCTGTTGGTCATACCTCACCAGGAGGCCACTGGATATGAAGTGAGCTACCTGACTTGTTCTTAGTAACAGGAAAATGAAACCAGCATCAGACTTCAATGTCCACAGGTCCCTTGCTCAGTTGATCTGTGGCCTGGGATGACCCTGGATAAACCTTCTCTATGCTTACTTCCCCAGTGGCATAAGGCAAGGGACACATTTGATGACACCTGATCCCTCTGCACTGTAATGCAGGATCTGTTCCCCATACCGAGGAGCAGTGATCAGAGGCTCTCAGAGGACTGAGAGCCTGTGGGTGCTATATCCACCAGAGACCTGGGAGCTTTGCAGAAGCCTGTGACTCAGATCACTCCAAGCCAATCAAACACAGTATATGTTGTATAAGAACATCTCAGGACAAGTTATTCATTATCAGAAGGGAGGACTAGACCATGTCATTGCCTCACCTGTGTTCTAGTTTCCGTTCCATTGCTGTGATGATGCACTTTGATCAAAGGCAACTTAGGGGAGGGAAGATTTATTTCACCTTACATCTTATCATAACTTCCTGGATATATTCCATTATTGAAGGGAAGTCAAGGCAGGAACTGAAGCAGGGACTTGGAGCAGAAATCATGGAGAAACCTGCCTGCTGGCTCACTCAGGCTCATGTTCACCTAGCTTTCTTACACAGCCCAGGACCACCTGCCTAGGGAATGGTACCACCTACAATAGGCTGCAGTGTTAGTGTACCACATAGATGAATAGTCAAGTCTCATTGCCATGGCAGGACTGGTTGTTGTCAGCACACAGGGCTTTTATCTGGGCCTTTGTTCCTGTTACTGCAACCATATGTTTTACATACATTATATGAAGTGCACCACATACCCTTCCCACTCCAGCACACAAAGGTTCATAGACTAGTGCCATCAGGGGCCTTTGCAAGCAGAGGCTATTCAGGGTCCAGAGCTTAGTGTGGATTGCTTGGGTGCAGACCCCTTGAGTGGTCCTGATGGACCTTTGGGAGGAATTGAAGAAGACTTGGGTCAAGCCAAGTGTGTGAGGGATTCTATAGGGACACCATCTAAGCACTGCTGGTCTGGGGCTCCTTGATAGATTTCAAATCCCTACTTCTGCTCCCTATAGAACCGGGCTGTGAATTAACACAGTGACTTCACTCCCTGTTTCTCATATCAGGTGAGCCACAGGTGTGGAACATACTGGGGGAGCAGACGCTGTCCTGGCTTGTAGACAGCCTTATCATGTTCTACCACTATTGCCAGCAATGCATGCATATTTACCAAGAAGCTCACGAGGAAAGAGACCTTTCTCCCAAGGGTTTATATCTCAGAAAAGGCTGCAGCAGGGTCACAGAATTCCAGGAAGGAGCCAGGAAAAAATTTCTCTCTGAGCAATAATGCCTTTAACTAGTGCCAACTTTATCAGCTGGACTGGTTGAAGTAGCCAGAGACAAAGGATAGCGTTGTAAGACTGAGTGAGGAAGAGGGAGACACACTGTCTCTCATTCTTTCTGTGTAGCTAATTCTGGTTTCTGAAACAATTTGTAACACATTTTTTTTTTTGGGACATTCAGATGATCCCAACTAAACATGTAAACCACACATTACTATTCTGAGAAACAGCATTGAAAGCACGGACACTTCTGCACAGTCTAACTCATTACATTTTTATGACTTTGGTTAAAAAAAAACAGTAAATAACTCTTAAGAGCAGAACCATTTGCTTAAAAATATTTTATGAGCTCAATTTTGGGGATGGCCAAACATTCCACGAGATTTTCTTTCCCTCTGCATACATGTAAACTTCCTGTAAGAATAGCTCTATCTGGTCACAGTGCTTTCCCGATCAGCAAGAGGAGGCTGCATTTCTGCTGGAAGGATGCCTTCTGCAACTTCCTCAGTGTGTTCTTCAGAGAACACTCAGGAGCCATATAAATAAATCCTACTTTGGTTATTACTAAGTATAGATCCTCACAGCCATCCCAGAGGCACCAGACCACCAGAACCTGCCATGATTTCATTCTTGGAATACAGACAGCTGCTGATGAACTTGTCTCTCCAAATCATTTGCACTCTGATGTCACGTGTCTGTACTTCATGTATGCAGGGGACTGATGGTGAAATTTTGCCCTCACATTGATGGCTAGGAGTGAAAAGTAGGAAATGGACATGGGTGGATCTTAAGTGTTCTTGGGCTTCTGGCCTGAGCCTGATCTCTGCTCATCTGTTCTCAGTTCTGTGAGCTAGGAATGACTCAGAAATCCTGGAAGGGCAGAAGAGTCACAAGGGAAGGAGTGGTATGTAGATGATTCTCACCTAGGGATGCAGCTGTTGGTAGAGGGTCACGCACTGTGGTGTCCAACTCAGCCCGTGGTGCCAAGATGTGACCAACAATGCAGCAGCTCTGTTGATGAGATGCACTCATCTTACAATGAACACACAGAGGGCTTAGAGAGAAAAGCTTGCCTGATTATATGCAGTTAGCAATTAACAAGAAGTAGCACGACCATTACAGTATGGGGATTAACAGTCTTACAGGGTCTGCAGTCCCAACAGATTCTTCTGTATTCTTCTTAGCTGCTGAGCTGAGGAGCCAGGACCAGGCTCCTGAACATGGCTCCCACCTATGCCTTTAATGTGAAGATTTCCAGGTTCACATGAGAACTCTTACCTCTGCAGCTGGATTTAATTCCTTCACCAGTGGATGTGATAACTTCTCGAATGTGCCACTCTGAACCACCAACCTTACAGCCTTGAAGCTTAGATCATGTCTGTAAGACTGTGGGGAACATTCCAAAGTCACATGACAATGGGTAATGACTGTGGGATGGAATTTGCCAAGAAACATGGAAAGAAGTGAGAAGCCCATCCCTGGTAACACATACCACAGTATAACTGAATTCTTCCACCAGATCTAGCTAGAGGTGGGATATTCAGGTTTCGTTCAGTTCCAGTTTGGGATGAGTATTAGATAATGAAGTCACAAGATGCTTGTGCTTTTCTTGGGGTTCATCGTGTGTCATGCCAATTGAGAGATGTAAGCACCTAAGGGATTCATCTCTTTCCACATCAAAAACTTCATGTTGGAGAGATCCCCGAGAAGAAACCAAAGCTCTGGGGCATCTTTTATGGACACCTAACAGTATGTGAGACATGTGATTCAACAGCCTGTGTGCATGTGTCCCAGGGTAGCTATTCATGATGCTATGTTGAAAGACTAGACAATGATGCTGGAGATGTGGAACCAGGTGCCTTATCCAGGTGCCTTTATTATCATTCCCTAGTGTTGCTCGCTTTCCCCAGGTTGTGTGCATTTGTACATGTGCGCATGTGCATGTGTGTCTGTGTGTCAGTGTGTGTGTGTGTGTGTGTGTGTGTGTGTGTGTGTGTTGTAACACTGCCCAAAGCTTCTTACATGGCAGATATATCTTCTCCCATAAATGTTCCTCTCTATGAATCCTTTGCCAACTCCACAAGGCTAGTAAAAAAAAAAAAAAAAAAAAAAAAAAGCATGAGGCTTTTGGGGAGAGAGAGAGCAGAGACTAGGGGTCTCTGGCTTCCCACTGTGGGTCCAGGTAACATAAAGGTGGTATCAGGTCTCAGCCTTGCAGCACGCTGTAGGGAAGTCAGGAAATGCCACTTCCACATCGTACTACACATCCACAGAGACAGGATGGCATAGCCCACTTCTGTGAAATATTGCCGTAATTTTAAAAATGCAGAAGATTGTATATGCCACACACCTAGAATCTTACTCTCCACAAACCCTAGTTAGAACTAAGGGCTGATAGGGATCCCAGCTGCCATCTACACTGTCATGATGGGTGACTTCATCTTCAGGAGAGGGGAGGGATGCTGGCTGCGTTAACTGGTCCTTCTGCACGAGCCTCTTGTGATGTATCTGATGGAGACATCTGAGTTTGCACGCTTCGTGGTCTTCATCTGAATCCAGATAGGGAACGCTTTGTCAAGATTTAGAGCCCAGGAAATCAGTCCATTACATTCTCAGTAGGTGCCACTTATACGCCTTTAAGCCACATCTGTCGAGATAAAATGACATTCCCGAGACATTTGGCTGCACGGAGGCTGCACAGTTGTTACAGAATGTGAAGTGTTAGGACAAAGGGAAGACAGAGATAATTTCATTTTTCTCAGTCCCCCCCTTTAGTCCAGAGCTTGAAGTAGCCTCACTTGCTGGCCTGGGTGTGGAGCTGCTGTGGATAGTCCTGCCCCAAGACCTAGCCGGCCCTGAATACTGATACTAACTATATTTCTAGGGAATGCGATTCCTAAATATAGACCCTGTCTAATGTGGTTGACTTGTTAAGTGGATTGCCATGTTCAGAGGTATGAATTACAGAGGCATAAGTCAAGGCCTGGGAAGCAAGGCCATATCAGTGCTTCTAGTGTGGTGTCTAAGCTAGAGCTTGTCCCATCGAGCTAGTGCACTGTGTATGCTACACGTCATTCATGGGTTCCACCTTGGCTGTGGTGAAGGAAAAGTAATTCTGGTTTCCAATCAATCTAAACTACAGCTGTGTGTGGACTTATTAAGGCAGGGCATCTGTGTGGCATTGACACTGTCAGAAAGTATCTTTTCATCTAGCCAGTGAAGTCAATAGACAACACCTCCAGAAACAGTCATCGTAGACCTGCTTTCACTCATGAAGGTTTCGCTTTCTCTGTACATAATCATTCAACACTATTATGGCTACAATTTCTTTTTGACGAACTTATTGTGTGACAATTCCTTTCTTTGCTTTTCTTTTTCATATGAGTAATGTATTTATAAAATTTACCCTTATTTCTTCTCTCTTCAACTCCTTCAGTGTACTACTCCACACTTTATCAAATTCACAAATTCTTTTGATTTAATTATTGTTTTACACACAGACACACACACACACACACACACACACACAATCTGCTGAGTTCATTTAATATTGCTCACATACATATGATTTTAGGGCTGACCAATTCTGCCTCTCTTAGTGGTTGTTAATGGCTTGTGGCACTTCATCTAAGGGTCAGGACTTGTGAGATCTCCTCATCTATGTCACACTGACATATCCACTGGCTCTGTCATTGTTCAGGTGCTCTTTAGGTGGCCATATTGTTGCAATCTCATTGGTGTGCTTCCCAGTAGTCATGTCAAGAAGCTCCAATCTGTAGCAGAGGCCCTATCCTTCATCATTTGCAATCTTTCTACCCTCTCTTCTGCAATATTCTCCAAGTCTGAGGTATAGGGACTGTGTTTCAGATTTGTCAAACGTGACTTAGCTCCCCATAAGGTCTGCTGTTCTCAGAGTTTTGACTAGTTGTAATGGCTCCCATCAGATGCAGAAAGGACTCTCTATGATGAGGGGTGAGAGCCACATCTACCTGTGGGTATAATGATAATTATTCAAAAGGCAGTTAGGAGTCATCCTACTTATTGAGAATGATTTTAGTCTTTTTCAAATCTATCTTATTATTTTATTTTTTCCTGCTTCATTAAGATACCATGGGCAAATATAATAGTTGACATTCTAAGTGATTCTTTGCTGTATATTTGTATTGTGAAATGTTGATCAGAATCAATAAAGTTAGAGCCATAACCCATTGGGTCACCATTCATAGGTGCACATACTTGAGACCCACTCTTCTGGTCATTGATCGAATATGGTAGTGTTAAGTACAGAACATGCTCTATATTGGGTCTGTTTGGGGTTCTACTCTTTTATGCCTCATGTAAATAAGACCCTGTGATCTCTGTCTTTCTGTGTCTTATTTCCCTTAGTGTAACATCTTCAGGGTTCATCCACATTGTCACCAAGGCAGGGGTCCACTCTCTTCCACTCTGGAATGTTTTAATGGAATGTTTAGCACTCAATGGACTCTTGGGCTGTTGCCACAACTTGACCTCAGTGCTTGATTGTCAAGGATCACGGGGTACTCATATCCCTGAAGACGTATGTGCATTTCATTTTCTTCAGTTATGCACCCATGGCAGTGGCTGTTGCTTGTGTGGTACTTACATTTACTTATTTTTCTGAAATCCCTTTGCTGTTTCTCAAACATCCACAGCACTTTTATTCCCCAATAATAAGGCACAGAGGTTCTCCTTCCTCCATATGTGCAGCACTCCCCCTATGTCAGGTGGTCACACAGGAACTTGTGATACCAGAAGCAATGGAAGGTGATAGAGAAGATGGCATTTTTTCTACAAGATATTTTATGAAAATGGTAATGGTGGGATTTTAAACTCTGGAAAACACCTGCAGGCTTGAAAGGTAAAACCAAACCTCAAGGGATCCTTAAAGGAATCTCAGCCTCAAGTTTGCTTTTCTTACCTTCTAGTCCTATCCTTACTAGTCATCTTTAACCTTCCTGTGTGTCGTTCTTGTCCTTTTATTCCCCAGAAAGTAATCAATATAAGTAAGGATTTGCCCTTCTTTCCTGTAAAAATGTGTATCAGAGTGTCTGCACACTCTTTTTTTGCAATTTCTCAGTTTGACTGGCCATCTCTCCTCCTGCCTCAAAGACTTCCAGTTCCTTCCTGTTTCCTCATGGGATGCCATTGTGAGGGCCATCCAGTCTATGTGCAGTATTCCTCCTGTGGGCAGACACTGGTCAAGTGGTCACATAGGAAGTTGTGTGTGATACCAGAAGCAACGGAAGGTAATAAGGAGGATGGAGGTTTGGAGGGGTTTTTTGTTTTGTTTTTTGTTTTTGTTTTGTTTTGTTTTGCTTTTTACCAGATATTACATGAAAATGTTAAGCTAGTTCTAATCACTATGAAACACACACACACACACACACACACACACACACACACACACACCACCACCACCACCACCACCACCACCACCACCACCACCACCACCACCAGATTATAAAATAACAAAGATATTTTTCCGGGACTATTTTAAAATGTCAAGACCAAGGAGGACAATAAGAGCCAACAAATGGGGGACTTGGTTATAACACTCAGCCCAATTTCTACTGAGTCCCTTGTTGAAGAAGCAAAGTTGAGAAGGTTAAAAGATGTCCTGGGAACTTAAAAAACCCTGGAATATGATCTACAACTTAGATACTGTTACATGAGTGTAGGGATCCTTGGGGTGATGATGTCAAAGGGGTGCATGGATGCATTAGAGGCATCCATGAGGGTCCAGGTCCCAAGGGTCCAAGGTCAGCTCAGCCTGTCACTGAGCCTGCTTATTCCTAATCTCTGTTCTGAGTATCCTGGTGGGGAAACAGGGGAGGCAGATAATTAAGTATCACATATCCTAAATGGTAAGGTGCTGACAGCTGTCCTAGGGACACTAACTGATGGACAGCTTCCCTGGAATGCACCTGACCCTTGGGCATGTGACACCAGCAGCACCTCCCAGACAGCTGGGACTCAGAAAGGCTGACTGTCTACTCCACACTGACAGAATGGAGAATGGTGGCACAACCTCAATCAATTGTGTGTCTCTTCTGCAGGAATTTTTGGGGGCTGACATTTGACTGCAGGATCTTGGGGTGCAGCCTGGCACACTACAATTCACCTCCTACAGGAGCATGGTTTTCTGCCTCTCTTGAAATGCAAGTGACTGGAAACAGCTGAGGTTTCAGAGCTCACAGTGATGTTTGAGAGCCATCTGAGCTCAGCCTTAATCCTACTCTGATGAGCAAGTGACAGGGTCCCTTCATCATCCCTTAGGGAGTACTGGCTGCACATGGCAGCAATACCAGTTGCTCTTAGAGACACATTGCATCACAGAGGCTGGGGAAGAGGATGCTTGCTTTCCTTACTCCTTTCCCTTTATTTTCCCCATCATAGCTCTTCTTGAGGCCCGTTCTCAGCAGGATCCTGTCACCCAGGGCTTGCCTATTGCGACTCCAATGCTCTCCCTGGATCATGTCAATGGTCCTAAAGTGCCCACAGATGACAACAGAACAAAGGCTGTGCTCGTGGTGTGTGCCCTACGAAGGCTGATGATCATCTACATTGGATCTATGAATGCTTAAGTGGCCACCATGTGCCATGGCCTTTTGGGGAAAGGGATTCAGCAAGAATCGGAGTAGCAGAGACACCTCTGACTCAAAGATGAGAAGCCCATGAAGAATAAATCGTGTAAATCATAGAATACAAGAGACAGAAGAAAATCAGCGTGTGTGGTGTGCACAGAGTGGGTGAATATCTGAACTACGTTCCAGAAGGCACAGTGGGTGAGCTCCTCCAGTGAGCCCCTCCTTCTGCCAGGGCCTGGGCCTCAGGCCTTCTGCCTATCAGGGATTTACTGCTGCTGTTCCCTGTGAAGAATGCGGAGCACCTCTCTTCACAGTTGCTTCCTGAGAAATGAAGAATCCAGAAAGATGCAAGTGGATGGCACTAAACATACCGAGAGGAAGACTGCACCGTTGCTGTCCCAGGTGGGAAAGCTCCAGCTATCTTGTTTCATTTCAATGCTCAACCTGCTACCTTCTCTCCCTGAGAATAAATTGGTTAATTTTGCAGAGTGCTTTTGAAAATGCACAGTGTTGTAAAACAGCCAGGACTGGAGGAGGCCCCACACAGACATCGGGTGGACAGGGCCAGCAGGAGCTGGGCCTTGTAGTTTGCATAGCAAATTTCACGATTGCCTTAGAAAATGATGCCTTCTTATTTATAAGTCTTGTCAATGAAATAAATTGAATGGAGCCGCCAGATGGCCTTGAATTTTGTCTTTTATTGCTTAGTCCCATCTTTGGAGAGCATTTGTTAGTGGGACTGCAGGGTGTGAGGGCATTAAATGGGGGAAAAGGGAACTCAGTGTAATCCATGATTGTCATGGCCATCTATTTATTTGCTCAGTGAGGTGAGGGGGAGATCATCTCATTTAGGCTTATTAAAGAGGCCAAAAGTGTAGCACTCCCTAGAAGGGTCACTATAAATATGCCACACACTATATTTCACAGGGTTTATGGGAAAGGAAATTGAAATCTCCTAAAAATAGAACTGAATCTTGTCCAAACAATATTGGATACACCAAACTAGTGTCTCCGTTATTACATAGAACGGGCTGCTTTCCCAAGCACCATTTTATAAACCTTCAGCTTGTTTTCATGAATTTCAGACTTTCTTAGCATGCTACAGTGTTTTGAAGTTATTAGCCAAGACGATTGCACTTTGGAAAATGATGATGAGAGACTCATTTGTGGCAGAGCAGCCATTTCTCCCAATCCTTCCCACTAAGAAGACACTTACAGAAAGTCATGGAGAAAGGGTCAGCAGGCCAGGCCAAGTCTTCTGCTTAGGGAAGAGGTTCCCTCTGTAAGGTCTGCTTTGGAGCCTTCCCTCCAGTGCCTTTTGTGAATCCCCCATTGCACTTCCTTTTATTTTGTTTTGTTACATTGCATTCAGAGCCAAGGCCCCCTGTACAGGTCAGTTTTCAATGCCATGGGTTTCCTTCCATACTCCATAGTTCCTAGACCCTAGGAATGCAGGCATCACATGGCTCTACAGACACTACATACAAAGGAAGAGCTTTGCTCGTGAGTGAACCCAAGGCTGACCTAGGGTCCCACTTCTGGGTCTAGCCTGGAACCCCATTCATACTGCTCTACTCCTAACAACCTTACCTGCTTGGGTGTAACCTGCACAAACTGCTTCAGACCTCCCAGTGAGAGATTGCAAGGAGTTGCAAATACTGCTTGCTTTCTTTGACTCCAAGTTCTCTTTTAGCCTTAATATTTTAATATTAAGCAAACAACCAAGAGGATACTTTAAAACCACCAGGATTGTTGTTTTATGACAGAAAGGGATGAGGCAGGAGAAGGCAGGAGCACATCCTGGGTAGGGAGAGAGAGGCTGGGGAGTCTCCCTGCCTCGGGTGGCTCCATACCTGTTTGAAGACTGCCTCTGTGTGTGCCACTCCTGGGCTGTTAGAAGGTTAGTCTTTTGTTAAATTATTTACAGCTTTTGTGGGTGCCACTCAGGCGGGGATTAAAGCTTGAGGCTCCTTTCTTGGCTCTGCTGGGAGGCTGCCATATGTTTTCTATGAAAAGATATCCAGGAAAAACAGTTTCAACAGAAAAAAAATTAGCATTTGATACACATTAATCCTGTATCAATGACATTCAGTCCAGATAATAGCAAGAGAGATGCTTCTGCGAGGGCCACTGATTTATCTTTCTCCTCAGGTTCCAAGTTTCGCCTGCTCTCCTCTTCAACATAAAGGTAACATATGCTTCCCATGACGTCAGAGTGATTAATTAGCAATGTATAAATTACTTGTAATGATCTTGGAAAGGATTTATGATCTGTCTTGTCTTAGGATAAAGCCTGCTACTGTTGACAAGAATGTGCAAATCTAATATCATTATTGACAGTCTTCTAAATGGCGGGATGTCCCTTACTGGAAGGCTCAGCTCCTCGTGGAGCTGTTTGTGGGTTCTGTGCAGCCTCACAGGATACACTCCTCACCAAAATGCCTCATTTCATCCCTTAATGTCAGATTCCTGCAGTCCAGCCCACACGCTCGGCTGTTTTTCAACAGAAGCTGCAAAGGAGCTCACAGCCTACCTTTAACAGTCTCCTCATGAACAAAAGAAGTTGCTGGTAGCTGACAGCCACAGAGGCTGGTTTCTGCCCAGCCCGGTGGGGTCCACACACATTACCTTTGAATATGCCCAACACTCTGAGAACATAACTGTCATTAAAGATTTATAGACAGAAAAAGAGAAACCCAAACAGGTCAAGGCATATCCAGGTGAGTGAAGTCAATCAACAGGCCCTACCAGGGCCAGACCACCTCATATAGAAGCTTCATTCTCAGACACTCCGAAACAGAAGAGAAAGGTCTGGGGTTGCAGACTGACTCTTAAGTACTTACAAGTATTTTTTTTTTTCTTTAAAGATTTTTCCCCCTAAACAGAGTCTTACCGTGTAGCCTTGGCTGGACTGAAACACATTCTGTGGCTGAGGCTAGCCTTGAACTCGTCCTGATGTATATTTAAATATAAGTTCATAAAGCCAGGAAAGCAGTCATGGAGGGAGTAAGTCCAACCTCCAACCTAGAAGAGGAAAACCGAAGCTGAGTGAATCTGAGGAGTGTTCTAAATGTCCGTTAGCATTGTGAATTCCAAGCTTCTGTTTGTGAACACTCCGCCAGACCCTCCTGCTGCTGTTTCCTTCTTATCACAACTTTTGTCATGTCATTGACAAGTCATGAACTCTTTCATGTCTTTGTCCTCAAGCTAGGCAATGACCCTCCCTTTCCTTCAGTGTGCTGCGGACACGAGCTCTGTGAACACATTCTTGTTTCAGACAAGAACAATGAGCCTATGCCCCACCTTGAGTGTCAAGAAATCAGGGGAGGCCTGCTGTACATACTTCCCCAATTCCCTGTGCCCAAGGTCAAAGGTCTTGAGAGCTAAGGGGTGCTCTGCAAACTGTGTGGTGAAAGCTATAGGACCCAATAGGCACATCTTACTGTCTCTTCCTCATACGGAGGATGTGCTTTCTCCTTGGGTGGATTAGCTTGTCAATGCTCTGGTCACTCCTTCGTTCTTCAGCTGATGGACTGAGTACCTTAGAAGCTAGTTATGAAAGGATACAGGGTGTCTAGAAGATTCACAGATAATATTAAGATTGTCTTAATAACTTCTTTATTGTTGTGAAGAGATACGATGATCAGGAAACTCTTATAAAACATTCAATTGGAAACATGCTTATAGTTTCAGAGGTTTAGTCTATTACCATCATGGCAGGAAACATGTCAGCATGAAGGTAAATGCTGGCACAGAAGCTGAGAGCTACATCCCAATGCATAGGCAGAGAATGGTGAGGGAGACAGACTCTGGCTTTGGAAACATCAAAGTATACAACCAACACGTCTCAAAGCCTTTCCCCCATAAGGCCATGCCTCTTACTCCTTCTATTCCCTTTAAATAATGACTGGCGACTAAGAATTCTAATATGGACTGGAGAGATAGCTCAGCAGTTAAGAGCACTGACTGCTCTTCCAGAGGTCCTGAGTTCAATTCCCAGCAAGCAAATGGTGGCTCACAACCATCCTTAATGGGATCTGATGCCCTCTTCTGGTGTGTCTGAAGAGAGACAGTGTACTCACATACATAAAAACAAATAAATAAATCCTTAAAAAAAAAAAAAAGAAAGAAAAAGAAAAGAAAGAAAGAAAAAGAAAAAAAGCTGGGCAGTAGTGGCGCACATCTTTTTTTTTTTTTTGGTTTTTCGAGACAGGGTTTCTCTGTGTAGTCCTGGCTGTCCTAGAACTCACTCTGTAGACCAGGCTGGCCTTGAACTCAGAAATCCACCTGCCTCTGCCTCCCGAGTGCTGGCTAGTGGCGCACATCTTTAATCCCAGCACTCGGGAGGCAGAGGCAGGTGAATTTCTGAGTTCGAGGCCAGTCTGGTCTACAGAGTGAGTTCCAGGACAGCCACAGCTACATAGAGAAACCGTTTCAGCTTCAGGATGCCCTTTTTGGGTTTGCAAGATGGCAGCCATCGAATGGAAGGAAGAAGGGTAATCATGCTCATGAGGACAAGTCTGTGGTTCAGATTGCCCCAGTAAGAGATAGTTGGAAACATTTATCTTTGCTTTTCCCACGACTGTCTTCAGAATTGTGTGTTCCTGTCTCCTCTATATCCATTCATAACCCTTAGCTTCCTTTTTTTCCACAGAAGAAACTACTTTTCTCTCTGGAGCTATCAGTGGGGTGGTTCAAGTAGAAAGGAATGTAAGAAGCTCTGCACCTTTCAGAAGGTTGCCAGCTTGCCATAGATATGGACCAAAAAAATATTGAACCTCAGGCCACTGACTCCCCACAGTGGTGTGGGTATAGAACATGGCAAGGTTTACAGGTGATCCAAAGGTGATACTACCACCTGGCAACTGCTTGCCTCCAGAACGTGCCCAGTGGGCCTGTCTTTAAGCTCCTGACCTTGGTAAGCATCAACCAGGAGGGGAGACCCTTTATGTTCCCTTGTTGCCCTGTCCCACTGTGAGCTCAGCTTCACCTTTGGTCATAGTCCATTCTTGGGTCTACATAGCTTTTTCATTTTTAAGCCCATCTTCTCAGGATGCTCAAGAGAATTGCTACAGACAGACAGACTGACTGATAGACTGAGGAGTCTAGGCAGTTAGGCCTCCTTTCCTTGCAGGACCGTCTTTCTGGGTTGCAGATGGTTACCTTGCTATGAACTTACATTTTCTTTCCTTGGTGCTTGTACAGTGTGGAGTGAAGTGTGGGAGAGAGACACAAAGAAACAGCTACAAGCTCTTCTGCCGTGACTTCTTATAAGGGCTTCAATTCTGATATTAGGGTCTCACTTTCACAAGCTTGGCCAGTCTTGAGGTCTTTATTACTAGAAATACAGCCAGAGTAGGAGTTAAGATTTCAACTAATGAGTCTTGGAGGTTGAGGCACAGGCAAAGTTCAGTCTCATAAGGCCTAAATATACATGCAGAGGTAGGGATTAGAAACACCTATCTCTAGTCACCCAGGAACCATCTTTGCAGAGGTGAGGGTCCATCTCTGAGTACAGAGGAGGTTTGTCACTAAAGATGCCTGATACAGCACTCATGGAGGAAACAGAGGCACAGACGGCACAGCAGGGTGGCTCTTTTAAGATGCTGCATCATTTGTGGCTAGTTGAGATGAAATTATGGCGAAGACTGTTTCCACTAAAAAGTCTTCCTGGATACAGACAACCTATCAGGCTCTGAAATAGAATTGGGGAAGTCCAGGTCCATACAATCTGGTGCAACGGTTCATGCAAGTGTCCTTTCTATTTTCTCAAGAGGGCTATGGCCCACGACGTCTATTAACTTAGGAAAGATAGGTGAAAATCCAGTAGACTCCACAAAGGAAAATATTCTCTACAGAGCCACATTTGTGATTCACTAAAGGCAGCATTCAAGCACTGAGTTCCATGAAGGCAGAAGGCTGAGCCTCCAGTCCTTCACCACCCTCCCACTCTAGCTTGGGGCCTAACCCATGCTTCACTCACGCTGAGCTCACAGACAGAGATGATGAATGAGCAGATGGAGTCAGGATACAGTGGATCCCTGCATATTTACATGCTGAACCATGGTGAGGATGATCAGACCCAGATCTTCTCCGACACAATAGTCCAGTGATTTATGTCCAACAACTGCTTTGGAATTGCATGCCTGCTTTAGAAGCAAACCACTCAAGGGAGAAATGAAGACATGACTCTTTCTTATTTTCCCACAATCCTGGTGGGGACTCATGCGTCAGGTTATCTTGACACTTCCTTGTATGTTTGCTCCTTGGCTTCATTTCCTATTCATAATTATTTGAGATTTTATTATTCTTATTGACACCATGGCTGTCAATACACACAGGGTATAATAGGATGTTCAATGTACATATGTATTAACATGATTGGATCAAGCCAATTGTATCACCTAATTTTTCCTATGCTAAGAACGCAGGAAGTCCACACTGGGAATTTCTGAATTACTGAGTCTCATTACCTTCGATTAGGATGCTCTATCATTACCTATGACCACTGATCACCATGATGCTCTATCATCACCTACGATCACCATGATGCTCTATAGATTCCTGGAGCACATTCTTCCAGTATCTCTGGAACTGTGTTATTGATACATACCCACTGTTTCTCACCACTCATTCACAACCTCCTTTCAGTTGGACCCATCAATCAGTTCCAGTCTCCACTTACCACGTCAGTCTCAGATAGCTCAGCCCTGAAAACAGCTCCTGGAATCAAGCTACACTACACTCCTAACAATGACTCGTTTTCATGGCCGGGGCAGATAGTTCCAATGAAGCAAATGTTCAAAATTCCTCCCAAATGAACGTTAGTCCCTGGGGATGAGGGGATGCTCACAGCAACATTTTGTTCTGCCACATTTTGCTGACCCATCCCCAGCTTCCCAACGATGCACAGCCATCTAATTCTGTGACCTTGGACTTACAGATTCCCAAGGATACAAATGGATGTTTCATCTCCAAACTGCCAATTACAGGAGCTGAGATCTGAGTCTCTTTTCTTTAACTTTTTATTGATTCTCTGTGAATGTCACATCATGCGCTCTAATCCTACACATCTCCCTGTCCCTTCATATCTCTTCTCTGCCCTTGCAACCTCCCCCTAACAAGAAACACAAAATAAAGACAAGACAAAACAAAACAAAAAGCTGTAATGTACCATTGTGTGTCACACAGTATACCCTTTTAAACTTGTAAATTTTCATGGCAGTGAGTCATTGGTCTGGTTTCAGGGCCTCTGGCTTCTTCTACACCATCAATACATGATCGTCCTGGACTCTCTAAGGTATGCTCTTGTTGGCCTGTGTCATGGAGATCCCACAGGTTTGGATCTGCAGGAGCAGCTCCTTCATGTGCTCCAGCAGCAGTTCTTAGATCCAGAAGATGTTGGGATGGGCCAACTCAAAGGCCCTTGGGCCTAGGGTGTTAGAGGCCCCAGTAAAGGGGAATGTCAAGGTGGGAATACCGGAATGGGTGGGCGGGTGGGTGGGAGGTGGAATTCCCTCATAGAGGTGGGAGGGGGAGGGGATAGGGGGTTTTCAAAGAGGAGACCTAGAAAAGGGGAAGTATTGGAAATGTAAATAAAGTATCAAAAAATAAATTAATTAATTAAAAGGAAAAAAAAAAAAGAAAAAGAAAAAAAAAGTCCTAAATCTGGGCCTGGGTAGAAGCTGAGTTGGAGAGACAGCTCTCCCACTTTGCCCAGGTGAGGAGTGGGGCCAACTCTGTTGCCTGTAGCAGCTGGCAAGGGGCAGAGTCAGCTCTCCTGCTCTCCTGCCTTCAGGCTGGCCCTCTCTAACCTACATCTCCAGGGCCAGATCTACTGTGCTGCCTAGGCAAGATGCAGGATCTGCACTTCTGAGTTCTGCAGCCAGTGACAGTTGATTGTTTCAGGTTTGAGACACATTAATATCATTCTTCAGAAAACCATTGGGGACTTATTTGATGACCTATGAGGTCAGTAGGGGTATGCTTTCACAGGCCTGGGGAGATGTCAAGATCCTGGGGCTAAGCTTTGATTTGGTTGCAGAGTGTAGCACTGGCACATGCTAGCCTCTACTTTTTTATTGAAGATCCATTTCCTGGAATTTCCTCAGCACTGTGGCTTCAGAAGACTTCTGTCTTAGTCAGGGTTTCTATTCCTGTACAAACATCATGACCAAGATGCAAGTTGGGGAGGAAAGGGTTTATTCAGCTTACACTTCTATTGCTGTTCATCACCAAAGGAAGTCAGGACTGGAACTCAAGCAGGTCAGGAAGCAGGAGTTGATGCAGAGGCCATGGAAGGATGTAACTTACTGGCTTGCTTGCTTCTCCTGGCTTGCTCAGCCTGCTTTCTTATAGAATCCAAGACTACCAGCCCACAGATGGTACCACTCACAAGGGGCCCTCTGCCCTTGATCACTAATTGAGAAAATGCCTTACCGCTGGATCTCATGGAGGTATTTTCTTAACTGAAATTCCTTTCTCTGTGATAACTCCAGCTTGTGTCAAGTTGACACACAAAACCAGCCAGTACAACCTCCCACATGTTATGTGCAGGTCGGGTCTTGAGTCCTGGTGTGGGGCAGGGTTGACCTGTGCAGATTCCCTGCTACCCTTGAAGGTGGTTCCCTGACTCTGTAACAGGGAAGACACTATTCTCCTTCATAAGCACTCAATACATCAAGGGAGCTGAGGAGAGAGGCCTCTGCCATTTCCAAATGTTTTCAGAAATGTGAAGGAGCCTATGACCCAGGTACTAGAGTATGTTCTTTTCAAGAACAAGCATGTAAAATAAGAACCAGCTGAGAGCCAGACCTGCTGGTCAAGCAGTTTGTAGCTATGAGACTTAAAACATATTTAAGGCAGATGCTAGAGACTGGATTTTGTCCTGGTAGGAACAATCTGAGGAAAGGGGTCAGATGCTGATTGAAAAGCCAGCTAGACCCTCTGAACCCAGACCCACCATACTGATCAGACAGGTCATTGCCCCTCTGAGCCTCCATTTTCTTGTCTGTAGGATTGGATACTAAGTGCTACACATGCTCAACACCCTGAAGACTCACAAGGGCACAGTCAACCAGATTTTATGAAACTACCTATGCGGATTGTTTAGTCTCTTTTGATGTATGAAGGTATAGGAGTGTTGTTCAAAATCCAAACAGGTAGGCAGAACAATTTAGCACACAGATGACTGTACGCTGGTGTGGCAACACCTCTAAGGAGGGAGCTCCCAAGGCTCTGGAGACTCAGAGTTGCTGAACATGCTGTTGAGTTATTCTGAAGGGACTCTAAGCCTCTTGCATGACAAGACTGTGTACTGCTGAGGATGGAAAAGAGATACAGTCTCATCTCCACATATAGGGCTGGAGCACTGCTTCCATGCTAGCAACATCTGAGGATATCAGCACGTGCTGTCACAACAGGGGATGGCATGAGCATTCAGTTACCTTTCCTTTCTGCTACTATCTTCCTGTACTGGCTAGTTTGTGTGTCAACTTGACGCAAACTGGAGTTATCACAGAGAAAGGAGTTTCAGTTGAGAGAATGCCTCTATGAGATCCAGCTGTAAGGCATTTTCTCAATTAGTGATCAAGGGGGGAGGGCCCCTTGTAGGTCATACCATCTGTGGGCTGGTAGTCTTGGGATCTATAAGAAAGCCAGCTGACCAAGCCAGGGGAAGCAAGCAAGTAAGTTACATCCCTCCATGGCCTCTGCATCAGCTCCTGCTTCCTGACCTGCTTGAGTTCCAGTCCTGACTTCCTTTGGTGATGAACAACAGCATGGAAGTGTAAGCTCAATAAACCGCTTCCTCCTCAACTTGCATCTTGGTCATGATGTTTGTACAGGAATAGAAACCCTGACTAAGACACTTCCCCTCACCTGGACCTATCCTGTCTAGGGATGCTTGAGAGTTCATCTGATAACCAGGAGTCTGAGTGCATTGTGGGTGGCAGGCTGATGAGTTTTTAATTGGAGCCGAGTCTGTTGATAGAAAGTGAGAGTCAATAGATATGCCTCTTGGAGGGGTGGAGGGCAGGGGAGGGATTTTGAATTTCAATGCTTTCATGGAGCTTGTGTTAGTTTTCCTTTCCCTATGTTATTTTCCTACCCTGTATGGGCAGCTCTAAGAAGCTCAGACACAATGTCGGGATGTTCATAACTGATTTATTTTCCAAGTTAATTCTGGCAGGACAAGAATTATTTTAGGCTTACTTAGTTTGTAAACTACACTCATTTTTAAAGTTCCTGCCATGGAGAATGAACTGCAATATTGTTGCCTAGTAGAATTCTGGTTTAACTCCTCAAGGTCCTGTGAGACTGAGATCTGCCCAGGCCCAAAGCATCCATGTATTCACGAGGTTACACTGGTGGCTTGGGGGCTGTTATCTCTACTTTTGTCCTAGTTTTCCACACTGGTGGCATGTGGCACATGCGACAACCTTCTGGAGTCTTCCTTTCCCTGAAGTAGGGGGTTGTAGAGACAGCTCAGCAGTTAGGAGCACTGGCTGTTGTTCCAGAGGACCTAGATTTGATTTCCAGTACTCACATGGCAGTTTACAACTTTTGAAATTCCAGTTCCTGGGGGATCCAGCTGTCTCTTCTGGTCTCTGGAGGGAATACATGCATGTGGCGCACAGACGTCTATGCCACTAAAACACTCATATGCATCAAATAATGTGAAAATAAACTAGAATCAGGACTGTTACATAAAGTAGTGGCACGTGTAGGGTGCTTGTGTGGCTCCGGAGTCTGCGCTGACACACCGTTGAGTTAGCATGTGGTGCTAACCTTAGCATCATTGTGACCCAACACCCGACAGAAACAATGCAAAGGAGGATTGGGATTTCACAGAAATCTCACCAGGCGGGCAGGCACAGCCGGGAGTCTTTGCGGTGGATACACCATGAGCTGGGATGGCTGTTCACATGGTGGTAACAGTAAGCAAGAGTATGGCGCCATTCCAGTTTGCTCTGTTCTGAGTTCTCTGTTTAGCTCCATACCCCGTTTTTTGGTTAGGTTGTTTGGTTTTTGGAGGTTGGCTTCTTGAGTTCTTTATATATTTTGGATATTAGCCCTCCATCAGATGTGGGGTTAGTGAAGATTTTTTTCCCCAATCTGTAGGTTGCTGATTTGTGTTATTGACTATGTCTTTTTCCTTCCAGAAACTTTTCAGTTTCACAAGGTCCCATTTATATATTCTTGATCTTAGAGCCTGAGCCATTGGAATTCTGTTTAGGAAATTTCTCCCTCATGCCAATGAGTTCGAGGCTCTTTCCCACTTTTTCTTCTATTAGACTCAGTGTATCTGGTTTTATGTTGAGGTCCTTGATCCATTTGGACTTGAGCTTTTTGCAAGGTGACAAATATGGGTTTATTTTTATTTTTCTACATATAGACTACCAGTTAGACCAGCCCCATTTACTGAAGATGTTTTCTGTTTTCCATTTTATATTTTTTGGCTTCTGTCAAAGATCAAGTGTCTGTAAGTCTGTGGTCTTATTTCTGGGTCTTCAATTCTATTCCATTGATCAACCTGTTTCTGTACCAATACCATGCAGTTTTTATCACTATTTCTCTGTAGTCAAGCTTAAGGTCAGGGATGGTGATCCCTCCAGGAGTTTTTTTATTGTTAAGAATTGTTTTTGCTATCCTGGGAGAAGCCCAACAAGCAGCTAAAAGAGTCAGATGTAGATACTTACACCCAACCAATGGACAGAAGCCAGAGACCCCTGTGGTTGAATTAGGGAAAGGTCAGAAGAAGCAGAGAAGGAGGGTGAGCCCATGGGAAGACCAGCAGTCTCAACTAACCTGGATCCCTGGAGATCTCCCAGACACTGAGCCACCAACCAGGCAGCATACACCAGCTGATATGAGGTCCCTGACACATATACAACAGAGGACTGCCTGATCTGGCCTCAGTGAGAGAAGATGCACCTACCCCCCCCCCCCCCCCCGAGAGACTTGAGGCCCCAGGGAGTAGGGAGGTCTGGTGGGGTAGGGGGTGGGGACATCCTCTTGAAGATGGGGGAGGGGGAATGGGATAAGGAGCTATTGCAGGGCATACCGGGAGGGGGATAATGACTGGACTGTAAATAAAAGATTTAATAATAATAATAATAATAATAATAATAATAATAATAATAATAATAATGGAAAGAAAAGAGTATGGAGCCAGAAGCAAGGGTGATTATAACCTTCAGTGACCAACATCTGCCTTTCAGGCCCAGTGTCCTAAAACTCCATAGCACCACAAACTGGGTCAAAGCAGGAGTCTGTGCTACATTTCAGATTCAAACCATGACTGTTACTTATCTTCACAATGGGATATGGGAATATTTTACATCAGCTTCTCTGTTTCCATCCACTGCTCACCTGGGCTGTTTCCTTGGGTGAAGAGAGGCTGGTGGGTGTCAGCAGAGCAAGAAGATATTGACCTAACTAAAGCGTTTGAAGCCAGAAATTGAGGCTCAGAACACTGAAGCCAACAGGATCATTCATTCAGTCAGAAAAATCTAGAAAAAGAAAACAACTAAAAATTCTTAAAACTGCAACAAACAGATTCTGAGTTTTTAAACTCTATCTCCTTATGTAGTTTAAACATACACAGAGACTCACAGGCATACAAACAGACATACAGATACATACATGCACAGAGGTAAGCAACACACACACACACACACACACACACACACACACCAAGGTGAGTATTTCCATCAGGCATCTTTCCCAGTGCCCAGGGAGTATGCCTGAGTTTGGTTTTCCTGTGAGGCAGTTATGGCCTGAGGACCTTCTGCAGGAACATGAGAGTTCAGATTCTGTACCAGCTTCACTTCCATCTGCAGTGTTTGAATTTTCACCACAGCCATCATCACAGTAAGACAGAAGGAGGCCACAGCGGTTGATGGTCTTCTACCCTATGAGGTAGAGCTACCAGGACCTCATTTCTTTTTGGCAAAATGAAATGAGTCTGCACAGAACACAATAGCAAAGAAGTACCACCCCATGACAAATTGGTGCTTCCAAGATGTGTGGTTTCTAGAAGTTTCCCTGCATGTCACAGCGCTGATCACTGCTCAGTGTGAAACTCACTCACACAAAACACACAGAGCCATATGTGCCATCCACATGCCTCCAAGTACCAGGAAGACTGGCACAGGCCTGTGTGTGTCCAGCACGCTGTTCTGGGTGAGTGGTCTGCTGGTCTGCTGCCGCTCTATATCCAAGGAAGCTGCTCTCTTTGGAAGCCTGTGCACTGCCCAACATACACTGCGCTGTGCAGTTTGGTGGTTGCTGCCTAGCCTGCAGCCCCAGGGGCACCTACAGGGGGATCAGTCTGCAGAGTGAGACTTGACATCCGACATCCGCCAGCTCAGCTGAAGCGCTTCCCTGTAAATCCTTGGCCATCAGAACCTGAGGCTGGGTTTCAATTTAACCAAGTGAAATGTCAACTTTTTTTTTTTATTATCAGAAACTCTTTTAATAGATTTCTAGCACAAGTCCTCAGGTCACAGAGAGAAGTACAGGGCAGGGAGATTAGCCCAGTACTGTCACTGCACTTGCCAGAACGGACTGTATCCACCCTATAAATAGTCGGCCTCATGCACCTTGCAGGATTTTCAAACCCATTTCATGATTTCTGCTTGGGCCCCTTGGAAATCATTCTAACCAAATGTCATGAGGTTTACAGACCTGAAGATGATCAGGAACAATGTGCTCTAGTCTGGGTAATTCTCACCTCTTCTCTCAAATAACTTCCCACTGTGTCCTGGCCAGAAAGGAGATAGGCCTGTGGGAGAAGGACATATCTACCTGAACGCAATGGACCAGAGCATCACAGAAGGGACCTTCCCAGGGACCTGCAGGTCTGCCCGGGAGGAAAACAAGCCCCTCCTTATGGAACGTGGGTGTGTCTCTGGAGCCTTTTGGTTTGTTAGTCCTGTGTATTTGAGGTTGTACTGAAGATTCTCTTAGTCGGTGGTGATAGTCTCTCTGTTTCATGGTCATTGCTGATACTGTAGTTATTGTTGGACAGGCTCGCCATAATGGTGTGAAGATCATGACTTGTTTTCCTTGAGGGCTTACTGTGTGTTTCTCTAATGTTAAGTGTCTTCTCACAATTAGTTTGTTTTGTCATCTTTCATATTGAAACTCCTTATTCATATTTTTTTGATGATTTTTCTTTTAGGTTTGTCTTAGGGTTTCTATTCCTGCACAAACATCATGATCAAGAAGCAAGTTGGGGAGGAAAGGGTTTATTGAGCTTATACTTCCATGCTGCTGTTCATCACCAAAGGAAGTCAGGACTGGAACTCTAGCAGGTCAGGAAGCAGGAGCTGATGCAGAGGCCATGGAGGGATGTTCCTTACTGGCTTGCTTGCTTCTCCTGACTTGCTCAGCCTGCTTTCTTACAGAGCCCAAGACTACCAGCCCACAGATGGTACCACCCACAAGGGGCCCTCCCCCCTTGATCACTAATTGAGAAAATGCCTTACAGCTGAATCTCATAGAGGCATTTTCTCAACTGAAACTCCTTTCTCTGTGATAATTCCAGCTTGTGTCAAGTTGACATAAAAACCAGCCAATAAAGGTTGTTAATCCCTTAATTACATTAAGACAAAACATATTGTATAAAATTTAATATTGGAAGACCCCCATTTGGCACAGTGTCTTATGTAATAATACAGGTGGCTTTGAATTCTCTATGCAGCTGAAGATGATCTTGAACTTCTGTGCCCTCCTTGTTCTGGGGTTCCAGGCCTGGAACCTCATAGCTGACTTAGGCAGTGCTGGGGATGGAGCTCAGGGCTTCATGGCAGCTAGGCAAGCACTCTCCCAGCTGAGGCTATCCCAGCCCCTATGTTCTGAAATTTCCTTGTATATATTGCAATTGTCTCCTGTCAGATTAGGGGCCCTCTCCCTAATTTCTCTATAGAACTTTTAATAATTTCTTCATTCTAATGTGAGATAATTAATTTTTCTCTGGAAGAGGCTAGATTCTCATATTAAAAAGGGCTTCTCTGTAGTAAGTCATGTGGATGTTCATAAAGGCTTCATCATTAATCCTGTGTGACAATCTTGGCTGTAGTTTTCTTACACCAGCATCTGACCCTGACTGAAAATGTAGGGCTTCAGCCATGCTTATGAGCATGAGGGGGTAGGACCCTTCTGGGGTCTGTGTTTGCCTCAAGGTCTGCTGAGACCCAGGGCCACACTGCGGTGACCAAAAGTGATCATTCTCTATAAGATGATCTAAACACCATTTCTTCAGGAGTGTTCTCTTTCTAGAGGAAGCCTGTCTTCAGTAATTTGTATCTAATGGATGTATTAATTTACTTTTTTGGTCAGTTTCAGTTTGCTCTCTTCCAATTTTGACAGGAGATACATCCTCTAATAATCATGGTAGGTATTTCAAGTTTTTAAAAAATACAGTTTTAATTAAAATAGAATTACATCTCTTTTTCTTTCTTCTTCTCTGTCTAGTCCTTCCCACACACCCTAACTTCTACCATGCCCTTCACTCTCAAATCGATAACCTCTTTTTCTTCTGTTCTAATTGTTATGCATATGTATGTACGCATGTGTGTGTGTGTGTGTGTGTGTGTGTGTGTGTGTGTGTGTGTGTGTGCGCATGGGTATACAAATGACTTGTTGAGTCCATTTGTATTATTTGTGTATTATATGTTTTGGGGCTGAGTATCCTGCATTGGATAGCCAATCATGGGTTTCATCACTGGAGAGGTTAATTCTCCTTCCCTTAGCAGTGATAGTTACTTATAGCACTTTGTCTAGGGCTGAGACCTGGTGAAAATGTTTCCCTTCACCTTGGCCTGTCTAGTGATGTTGGCATTGTTACAGTCTTGCTCATGCAGCTGTTTGTAGTAGAGACTGTTTCACAGATGACTTCCTGGTACCTTGACTCTTACACTCTTTCCACTCCTGCTTTGTGATGTTCCCTGAGCTGTAGATGCAGGAGCAGCAGTGTAGATGTATCCATGAGGCTCCTCATACTGATGCTCTGCTTGTGTGCAGCTATGGATTAATGTGACAGTTTCCATTTGTTGTAAAGAGAAGCTTCTTTGATGAGGTTCCCTAGCTAATACTTCTCTGTGTGTATAGGGATAAGATTTAGAATGTAGTGAGAGATTATACTGGTCTGGAAAGTGGTGGCCTAGTAGATTCTTTTCTAAGGTCCATGATCTCACTAGCTCTGGAAAGTTGTCTGGGTGTCTAGTATAAGGCCTGAATTCCTTCCTGTTGAGCGAGCCTTAAGTCCAATGAAATGGTCCACTGACATGAGAGTGGACCTATTTTACACCTTAAGAAATATTGCAGAGCTATAGTAATAAAAACGATATGTTACTTGCATAAAACATATAGGTAGAACAAAAAGAATACTCACATAACATTATTCATAACCTCAGCCTCTCTTGACAAAGAGGTAAAATATATACATTGGAGAGAATACAGCATCTTCAACAAATAGTGCTTGAAAACCTGGAGGTCTGCATGCAGAAAAATGAAATTATCCTGTAAAAAAATATATCCAAACAGAGAAAAGACCTCAATTTGAAACTGGAAACAATAAATCTGCTAGAAGAAAACACAGGCAGTACCCTACAAAGGTACAGGTATAAGAAAGGATCTCCTAAACCAGACTCCATTTTCCCAGGTATTCAGGCCAACAAATGGCAACTTGAACCTTAAAGAATGAAGAAGCTTCTGTCCAGCTCAGGAAGCTGTGAATCTAGCTGACAAAGAACACACAAAATAGAGAATTTGTATCCAAAGTATAGGAAAACTAAAAACAAAGAAAAAAGAGTCAAAGAAACAAATGACCCCATTAAGAAGTGGGCTATGGATCTAAACAGAATTTTCAGTAGAAGATACTAAAATAGCCAAGACACTACAAAAAGTGTTTCTCATCCTTAGCATAAAAGGGAATGCAAATTAAGACAATTTTGAGTTTTCAAATTTTTAAAGTAGATTTTTGTTGTATATGTTTTGATTTTCTATTACAAGATTAGAATTGCCACATTTTCTTGATGAATGAGATGCTTTATTGTGGATAATTTTGCACTGATATTATTCCCTCCCCAGAGGTTTATATTTAGTGTCATTTCTGATATATTTGGGTTTATTTCTTACACACACACACACACACACACACACACACACACGTTTGTTGCTTTTTATCTCCCCTTTGCCTTTGCGTTTGGCTAGTTTGGAGGCATGTATTCTGTGGATTCCGTAGGATTTGTATCTGTAGTGGTTTTTTGTTTTTGTTTATGTTTTATCAACTTGTGTAAAATCCACATTCATTTTTGTTCTGAGCTTGTAGGAGGGCATAGCCTTTGTCATTTTCTCTCTTGAATGAATATTTATTTGATAATTTGTGACAGTGCATCTTGATAGTTTTCTTAAGGTGGCAGGTTTGACTCTGCTCTGCATCATGAGGCAGCTCTACTCTGGGAGATTTACCTATTCATGTTACCTGCTTCCATTTCTTTTTGCCTGCCAGGTGTTTCTCTGAGAGGTTTTTTTTGTTTGTTTGTTTTTTGTTTTGTTTTTTTTTCTTGTTTTTTTTTTTGACTCCTTCAATTTTAATTCTTCACAAAGATATTTTCCCATCATGTTCATTCCTTAAGAAGGGGCTCTGTTGGCTAGAATGATAAGTTCCTGGGTAAAATCTTGCCACACAAGAATGAGGACCTGAGTTCGAATTCAAGAACCTACTAAACATGCCAGGAGTTGTACACACCCCTAATACTGGCTCTGAGAAGGGGAGAAAAGAGGATCCCAGGGGTCACAGACTAGACAAATTGTGAGCTAAAATTTCAGAGAGAGATCCTGTCTCAAAACACAATCAATTTGTACTCTGGTGCTTGTGCCCTTGTACATACACACAACAGTCCACACACACACACACATACACACACACACACATGAACACACACACACACACACACACACATGAACACACACACACACACACACA
>CM052716.1:2415897-2473873 GCA_028551405.1 Uromys caudimaculatus
TCGCACCAGAGAATGATCCATATATAACCTGTTGCCCACTGTTACCTGGAGGTGAGCCTCTCAGTTTGGAAAATCTTTCAACTTTGCTCTACTTTTTAGACATGGTCTCATGTAGCCATAACTCCTGAACTCACTATGTAGCTGAGGATGGCCCTAAACTCCTGATCCTCCTGATTCTATCTCCTGAGTACTAAGATTACAGTTATGTACCACCATATAGGACCAAAGGAAGGTCTTAGAGCACACCAGGCATCGAAAATTATACCAAGGTCATAGTGCACACCGGTCATCACGCACTCTTAACAGTTAAGCTACATTCTTGACTCTTATCTTTACCCTATGTCAGGATGTTGGGAGTGCTGACAGGTAAATGTTATGTCTGCTCACATTGCAGATTATCTTGTTGTCTTTAATCTTCTCTAAGTTGTCACCCAGAGAGAAGAGTGCACTGTGGGGTGGGAAGGTGAGTGCCTCCTTTGATTCTGTCTTTAACAAGCACACTCAGTTCTTGAAGTCCAGAATGCTCTTCTGCAGCTCTTTCCCACTGTGTCCATGTTGGCTCTGGACCCATGTGGCTCCACCCCTTCCTGATTCATGGCATCACATAGACACTGAATAGATTCTTTACCTGCATCCTTCCCTCCTCATCCTTTATCTGGGAGAGGGTAGGTAGTGGAGGCAGCATTATCAATTTCTGGTTTCTCATTTAAATTCCTTTATGTGTCTTAAGAAGAGATCTCAGGTCTGACATAGACAGCTGTCATCCACTGGCTATGTTTTTGTGACACCAAAGGTCATTTGTATCTTTTAAAATGCATCTTTTTAAAAATATGCATTATTTAGACACAATAGGGGAGTATTTGCTCATTTTGACAAGTAACTAATGAAATTTTACACCAGACTTGACTGGTCTGGGAAGTTCTTCTGATTAATCAGCATCTCATACTATCACTAAGGCATTAAGCTAAGCCCAAGGAGAAGACATTCATTGAGGGAAAGTGAAAACACTGCAGTGGCTGAGCCTGCTCTGTGCATCACACCTTTCTAAGCTGGAACTGGATTGGAAATTTCATTGTTAGACAAAAAAAAAACCAAACCAAACCAAAACAAAAAACCAGTTGCTGGGATTTGTACATATATTTGCTGCTTCTATGTACTTTAGTCATACTATTTCATTTATTAATAGTTTTAACCTCATCATATTTCTGGTAAAACTCGACTCACTTCAGATCATCTGGCAAATCAGAGTGAGAGGCTTTGCTTTGTTTCCCACAGGAAAAAAAAATTGGCAAGAAAGAACACCATGACTTTAATTAAGTTGGGTATATACACGTTGAGGTGGATTGAATAACAGATGTCCTACATGGGCTCAGGTATTTTGGACACTTGCTGCCTTGGTGATGGTCCTCTTTGGGGAAGTCATAGAAGCTCCAGGAGGTGTGGCTTTCTTAGAGGAAGTTCATTGCTGGTGATGGGATTTGAAAGTTTATAACCTTGCTCCACTTCTGGTTTGCTCTCTTTGCTTTGTGTTTATGGTCTGGGCTTTCTGCTGCCAATGCCTTCCCACTGTTACAGGTTCTTCCTCTGGAGCCACAAGAGAAACTGTTTCTTCCACAAGTCACTTTTGCCCATGTGTGTTATCACAGCAGCAAAAAAGTAACATATACATACACGCAAGGACACCATTTGGCATTGAAATAATTATGAGTTCTTGATTATTGGCTTTGTTGACTTGACATATTGCAAGATCAGTTGGAAAGGGAGTCTCAGGGAGACATTGTTGGTCAGGTTGGCCTGTAGGCATGTCTATGTGACATATCCTGATTGCAGTAATTGAAGTGGAAAGACCTTCCCACTGTGGATTGCACTGTTCCATAGCAGGGACCTTTGTATCATGTAATAGTAGTGAAAGCAAGCTGAACAGTATTGGTGTGCAGTAATTCATTCCTGTCTGCTTCGTGATTGTGAATGCCATGATGTCTCACACCTGTACCACTGTAACCTCCCTGCAGTGACTGACTGACAGGCTATAACCTGCAACAAACCCTTTCTCATGTAAGTGGCTTCTGTCAGGGCATTTTATCACAGAAACAGGAATGAGACTCAGATGCTATTTTATTACAACTTACTAATAGCCACCGTCACATCACTAATGTAAAATCATCAGCCTATCATTTCTTATTACAAACAGTTCTCAAGGTTCCAGAAATTTAGTCACTATTTTCAAAGAATGATTAAATGGTCATTAGAATATTTTTCTGTAAAAATGTATTATGGTTTTGATTCAATAACATCTTCTGAATAGTTTACTAAATGATGATCTTAGAGTAAATTACTGTCATTTTATTGGATTCATCTATGAGCAATATTTTATTTACTTTAAAAATGTCTTATTTTATTATTATTATTTGTTCCTCTGTGTGTATATATGTGAGTGTGTACACATGCATGTGTGTGTATGTGTGTATGGGTCTGTGTGTGCCACACATGTACAGGTGCTTGCTGAGGCCAGAAGAGAACTTCAGATCTCCTGGAGTTGGAGTTACAGGCAATTATGAGCTATCTGATGTGGGTGCTGGGAACTATCTGTGCCCCGTGCAAAAGCAATATGCTTCCTAAGTGCTGAGTCATCTTTCTAGTCCCTTGACCTCTCTACATTGAAACAGATAAAATTTCTGTAGAAAGTCAGTACCTTCTCCACCACTGCTTTATATTTAGAAAAAGGGTGCAGTATCGTGTTACCCAAAATGGCCATGGGTAGACATTGTACCATCTATAGCAGTAAAGAAAATCCAAGATCCTTCCCCACAGAGAGCCTTGTCTTTCCTATGCAATTATTACTTTACTAATTGATTCTATGTTAGTACAAGGTTGGGTTATTGGCTTATGTGGATCCTCAAAATGAGCTACTCCGTCGCTTAGATGTCTCCTTTGATTGGCATCACCTGTGTTCTAAATAATTGTGGTTTTATTCAAGTCAATACTGCTTGCACTTACCATGCACCAAGTGAAAAGTTTGGCGTAACTGCTAGGCTAATTGGGCATCAGGGATTCTTAGAAGTCTTTATTATGTGGAAATGCCTTCATAACGTCTGTCCCAATATCCCTGTATCAGGGGCTGCTTTGTAGTTGCCACGTCTTCAGGGACCATCGATACCAGAAACAAAGAAATTCAATAAAAACTACACTTTGTAGAAAGCTCTTTAAAACCACAGAGTGTGTGCGACCGCTGCCTGGGTTAGCCGAACCATCACGCAGAGAATGGGTTCTTACTTACTCTACTTTCTCAAAGCTACATAGAAACCCCATTCTTTTCCTTCCAGGAATGAAGATTATTTCAAAGGCCTCTATTCACCAAGGGCAGTAATCCTTCAACTTTGTAGAACTCTGACTCCTATCATTCTCTCACAGCTCAGTCACAAGGCCTGCTGGGAAATATTCGCCAGGACTCTTTTATGAACTCACGCCTTGTGGCTTTCAATCTGCACCACTCTTTTCAAAAAGGGGCATTTTCCTTTGGTGCATTAAAGCTAGTCACCATTAAGCTTAAGAGATGGGAGTTTGGGGTAGTCACTGGGAAGGGGGCATCTTTAATCACCACATTCAAAAGGCAGTGGAAGGTCATTCCACATCTGCTCGCCTTGTGTAGTGTTGGAAGTTTGCTCCAGGGACAGGTTTCTGGGCTGTGTTGCATGTGGAGAATGCAGCATTGGATGCACCAACTCAGTGGAGTCTCTTACAGCCGGCCTGCATTAGCTTGCCCGCGCTTCAGTGAACTCAAGTTTAGACAGTTATGTTCATGGTTTGTCGGGAAGTCAGAAGCTTTAAGTTCCAGAAGAAACAAGCCTGGGTATGTAGTTGAGCTGGAGGCTTGGGGATGGGAAGTGGGCACACAGCTTCCAAGGACAGCCATCTAAGATCCCTACCCAAGAGTCCAGCATGTCCACCACCTTCACCTGCCTCTTTCTTCCTGGCTACCTTTTAACTCTGGACATGCATCAAAGCCCCAGGACAATGTGTGCAGTTCCAGCAGAGATGACACATCAAACCCAACTAAGAATTCCCATGTTCATCGTCCTTCCCAACAGACTGATGCTTTTCCTTTATGTGATTACCTTTCTGTCTACCTCAGACCACAAACACTATGATGCCCCCGAATTTAATAGCACCTGGTAGCACAGTTGTTTTAGTCTGTGTGAGTGTACTGTATTGTATTGTACTGCACTGAAAAAAGTAGTTTCCTCATGCAATTCTAAGAATATACTTCTGTTATTATGGGCTACATACATGACTGTGTATTTAATGTATGTACTATTTATGTGTATGTGTGTACTCGATGTGTGTCTGTACCTATGTGTGTTTGCATATATATGTGTACACGAGTGTTTCTCTCTGTTTATGAGTGCTTCTGTAATATATATATATATATATGTATTGTATATAAATTTTTTGCATGTGTAAGAATCTGTGAGTGTAAGAGCATGTCAGTATGAGACTATATATTTTATTTACTTCATACTTGTTTCTTATTTTTAAAGATTTATATTTAATTATGAGTGTGTGTGTGTGTGTGTGTGTGTGTGTGTGTGTATGTGTTTCCGCATGTGACTACGTGCTTGAGGATGCTAGAAGAGAGTGTCAAAGTCCCTGGAGCAGAAGTTATACAGGGTTGTGAAGGATCAGTTGTGGATACTAGGAACAAATCCTGGTCCTTTGAAAGAGCAGCCAACACTGTTTTTTTCTTTAATATTTTTAATTAAAATAGGATGACTTTATTTTTCCACCTCTCTTTCCTTTCTCAATGCCCTCCCAGGTACCCTCCCTTCAACTCTTCCCATGTTGCCCCACTCTCAATTTAGTGGCATCTTTCTGTTTATCACTTATATATACTTATATACATACATACATATGTAATGAATACATACGTACATACATGCACAAATACATAAATATAACCTTGTTTAAGGCAGCAAGAATTCTTAACTTCTGAGTCACCTCTCCAGTACCTTACTTTTTAATATACCTTAACATATTTCTCATCTCGATTTTGCAGTGATTCTGGGAAAAGGTATCTACTTCTGATTTTCTTTGATTCTCATTCCCAGGAGAGCTGGGAACAGACAAGCCATCTTCTTCTGCTTTCTGTCTTCTAACTTGACTAGGGAGGTCCATGGGCAAAGGCATAAACTAGAACATGAAACAAAAGCAAACATTATAAAAACTGAAAATTAGTCAAAGAAGATGGATACTGTGCCAACAGGAGCCAGAAGCCTGAAGATAAAGAACTAAAGCAAAGATGGTGCTTGAGCATGAAGACTAGAAAGACTGAGGGAAAACCTTAGTGATGCAACACATAACTCAGGACCCAGAGAGCTAAGGAGAACCCACGTTTACAGGCTGAAATGACTAGCTGATCTTTATAGCAATATATCTCTAAAAGCAGAGAATAAGGTCAAACAAGTATTCAGGCTCAAGGCTCGAGCCACTAACAAAAGAAGGGTTTATTTACTTAGTTATAGAATGTGCAAGTGAAACAGTGAATCCCACTGAAGCTGCGTCAAACACATTGATAATAGTTCCTGGAATTGTTGCACTTTAAGGCTTTTATACCCTGCTGTGCTATGCCAATGGGCACAGGAAAAGTATGCAGCAAAATGCTCAAGTACACCAGAGGATTGTCAGCTGCTCCAGGAAAGTTGGTCTGGGCCAGAATGAGAGCAAATACAGCTTCTGTGCTCCATGCTTGATCCAGATGGGCCTCCCCTCTCTTCTGCTGTCCTGTCTTCTGCTTCCCCCTCTTCTGCTTTCCAGTCTTATCCCACTTCATCTCATCTCCTCTCTACTTCATCTTACTCAATATCTTCTTTCCTCTTTCTCCCTCCCACCGTGTGATCACATGTTGTTGCGTTTTTCTGAAAGAAAGAGGCAGATAACGGGGAATTCTCACCCTGTTTGCTACATCTGCCAGACCCACTCAACACAACCTCATTCCAGGGAGCTCCTCAAAGTGGGGATGCAGGAAGCTGGCTGAGCAGCATATCCATTGTGTTAACAGCAAGTTGCATATCAGTGGGGTAGAGTGTGTGAAATGGCCACAAGGGAAAGGGAACAACTAAATTAACTAAATAACTAAAAAAAAAATCTCATTTTTATATTTTATTTTTATGCCAAGCAAGAGTTTTATTTTTAATGGAAAATAGACTTTTTTTCTATACAATATATCCCAATTATGGTTTTCGTCTCACAATACCTCCCAGATCCTCTCTTCCTCCCTGTCTATCCAAATCCACATGCTCTTTTGGTCTCTTTCATTAAAAAAGACTAAATATCTAAAATAATAAAATAAGATTAAAACAAACAAACCAGAATAGAACAAAACACTCAAACAGAAAAAAAAAGCCAAAGGGGGAAAAAGCATATGAAACACACATAACAACAGAGATACACACATTTGTTGAAACAGAAATCCCATACAAGTCATAAAACCAGAAACCATAATATGTAAGAAAAACACCTGTATGGAAATAAAGAAAGAACAAGAAAAAAGAAAAAATACCCTTCAAAAAATACCATTGAGTTTATTTTGTGTTGGCCATCTACTTTTGTCCATAAGGCTTGCCCTTAAGGGTGGTTTATACAACTTGTGAGACTATTCAAGAAAATGATATTTTCATTTGCAAGTGCCTATCCATTAAAGTGGCTTCAGGTTTAGGGACAGGGCTGTGTCTACTTCCAGTCTGGTCACTGTGTCCCCATCTGGCTTAGATCTGTGTAGTCCCTGTGTATACTGCCACCGTCTGTGTGAGTTCACATGTCTCTCAGTTCTATTGTGTGTCTAGAAGTTCTTGATTTCTTGGTGTCTTACATCCCTTCTGCCTTTACAATCTTCTATTGCTGAATACAACATCTGCATAACTCACTGAACATGGAGAAATTGAGCAAGTGACTAACTAGAGCCTTTACCCCCCTCCCCTACTAACTAGTGCTCATGACACTGGATGGCATTCTGATCACTACAACAGGAGAAAGGTAAACATCAAGACAGCTACAAACCCTTCCATCTACAAGGGTGACCTGCTTGCAAAATACTCTGGTGCAATAGTGGCACAAAATTCTGGGGTGTGACCAACCACTATCTGACTGAATATAAGACCCACTTCGTAAGATGTAATCTATGCCTGATACCATTCAAGTGTTTATCTTGTGTTGTTCATCTATTTTGGGGCATAGGGCCTTCCCTTAAGTACGATTTGTGTCTTTATACTTCCTCCTCTAGAAAGTTCCTTAAGTGCCCCTGCTGGGTGTGTGTGTGTGATAGAAACTTCCCATTTATGACTGAGTGTTCCAAGATCTCTCACTCTGCATTGTCCAGTTGTGGGTCTCCATATTTGTTCTCATCTTCTGCAAGAGGAAGCATTTCTGATATGGATGAGCAAGACACTGATCTATGAACATAGAAGAATGTCACTGGGAGTCATTTTATTTTGAGATTCCATAGTATCTGGTTTTCTCCTAGGCCCTTGGCCTAATTTCAGGTTCTTGGCTGCTTGAGCAGTATCAGGCATAAGTTCTATTTCATGAAGTAGGTCTTACATCCAATAAGATAGTGGACTCTGAATGGTTTTTAGTTGGATTAATGTTCTCCCTTCTCTTTTGGTAGTGTGCAGAGTGACTTCTAGTGCCATGAACACTAGTCAGTAGGGGTGAAGGCTCAAGGTAGGGACTAGCTCAATTTCTCTGTGTTCAGTGAGTTACATAGATATTGTATTCTGCAATAAGACCATATGATCAGTTTGTTGATAGAGCAACCAATAAATAGCAATAGCATGAGTTTTTTTGAGCATTTCCAAGAAGGCACTTTTGGTCAATAAATTAATTATATATAATTCATTCCTGGCACTGAAGGTTGTATGTGGTAGCTAGAGATATCTAGTTGGGACTTTGTTTTCCCCATATTTTATGATTCCATTTAGATTCATTTCACATATGTATATGTTTTAAGAAGCTTCTACTCTATATGGTTTCCATATAAAACCTCAAATGGCCAATAGTTTTAAATGTCCACAGATTCCCTCCCTTATCTCTGTCTTTCCTCTTCCTCCCCATCTGATCCTCCTGTTCCAGTCACCCAACTTAACCCATCTATCTGTAAATAAATATTCTATTTCCCTTTATCAGAGAGATTTATTCCTCTCCTCCTAGTCGCTTACTCCATAACTATCCCCTGTGGTTATACAGATAGCAGCATGCTTATTGAAGAAGTAATAGCTAGCATGCAAATATAAGGAAACACTTACCAAATTTGTTGATTTGGGTCCAGATTATCTCACTCAGGATGATGTTTTCTAGCTTTGCCCATTTACCTGTAAATTTCATGATTTCATTTAGTTAACAGCAATAATATTCAGTTGTGCAAACATACCACATTTTCTTTATCCACTCATCTTTTGATGGACATCTAGACTGCATGTAATCTGTGGCTATTATGTGTAGAGCAGTACTGAAATATCTCTGTAGTATGATGTGGAGGTCTTTGGGTATATGTCTAAGAGTGGAATAAGCATGTCTTGGGGAAGATCTACTCCCAGCTTCCCCAGGAAGTGCTACACTGACTTCTACAGTGGCTCTACAAGTCTGCAATCCTACCCACAATGGATGAATGTTTCCTTTAACCCACATTCTTGCTAGCATGAAGTATCATTTGTCTTATTGATCTTGTCTATTCTGATTGGTGTAAGATGAAATCTCAATAGCTTCTATTTGCATTTCTGATGACTATGGATGTTAAACATGTCTTTAAGTGATGCTCAGCCATTTATGTTTCATTTTTTGAGAACTAATTAGCTCTGAACCCTATTTTCAACTAGATTATTTGTTTTCTTGATGCCCAAGTTTTTATATATTTTAGATATGAAGCCTCCTTCAAATATGTAGATATTAAAAAATGTTTCCCACTTTATAGACCTATTTTCATATTTTTTATGAATAAGTATTTGTCTAGAAATGCAAGGAAGCCCAGAGAAGCAGCAGAAGAAAGTAAAATATAAGAAACTGAGTTGATGAACAGGAAATGGAAATACATTAAACCACAAGTGATCCAAGAAGGGAAAGAAATAATCAGAAAAAGTACAACAAACTAACAAAGTAACAGTAACAATGTAACAAAGCAACAGTGACAAAGTAACAGTAACAAAGTAACAAAGCAACAGTGCCAAAATAACAAGGTAACAGTGAAAGGCTGAGATGGAGCTTGATGATCCTATTACAACCATCAAGGGCCTGGATTATCCCACTCTGCACAATGAAAATTAGAAAGCAAAGCAAAATAAAACAAAGGAGCTGTTAGGATGCTCAGGACTGAATTCTCACAACTCCAGTTCCTATGCAGAGCACCTGGCTGACACACAATTGCTTTTTAAGAATGAGTAACATCTGCAGACACCTCCCATAGCCTCTATTGGCTACTTCACAGTCTGTTGCAGAAAAAAAAAAGATGTTCTAGAAAAGTTTCCCATGACATTAGGAAAAATAATTCTGGCTGGATCCTCCACTGACTAATTACTCATTCATTGGGTAAGCCTACCCCTAACATTTTTTATTAATTGTAATGTTACTCCTTTTACAGCAGAACTCTATAATTGGCAGTCTCTTAGGAGGTAGTTTTGTTTTATAGAAAGAAGTTACAAAAGAGGGTGGACAACTGTGATCTAATCCTTATGACCTTGTAGTTCCTCATCGCCACAATTCACATTTCTAGTGAATCACACAGCATCACTGAGATTAGAAGTCCTTCTCTATTTCATTCCCTATAGCAGCTCCTGGGACATGTCCAGACTCTCACTGAGTTATTAGGCTAGAGGATTTCCTCTACAGAGCATGTCTGCTGGTGAAGCCTCCCTCCCCTCCCACATTGTCTGCAGTTTCAGAGGAACTCTTGGCCCTGACACCACTCCCAGGATGGGGGGTCTCTATGTTTGCACAGTTAGCTTTAGAGACCTCATTCACCAATTTTTCTGTCTGGGAGCTGTCAATATAAATTAATAAAAATTAAAACACCAGAGCACGCCTCTCTGGAGAACTTACAGAACATTCTCTCACCATGTATGTACCTCAGTGAGTTCTGGGCATATCCAGAGAGAGTGAGGACAGGGGGTCATTTCAAAAATAGAGATGAGGGTTACTCAGACACCAAAACAAGAATTCCTGGCTACAATGAATACAGAAGAGGAGCGTCACAGGTTGTACCAAGATTTTGGGTACCTGTCCTCACATAAGCTGCTTATGGTGCTGCAGTGGCTGTTTTGAAAGTCTGTGGTTTTGGTGGAGTCTTTGGCAATGGTGACTATGGTTCAGGTTGTTAGATCATCATGTATATGACCCCCTTCCACCTCCAGCTTACTTATTTTCTTGTTACAGTTGACACATGTAATCCCATTTTGATCTTAATGACCTTATGTCTCTCAGTGTCTCTGAGTGCATGCTGCTCAGAAGCCTCATGATTCAGCTGCCCTGAGGGTCAGGGAATGGCAAAAGTCATGGTCCCTCTGCTCTCATTCCCTTTTCTATGATAGCAGCATACTACTCTTGTAAGCTCACAGAAGGGTGAAGTGGAAACTTGTAGTTTCTTTGGAAAGTCAATTATGTTAAATGATGTTTAGCTGGGGCCCACAGGTGAAAGGATATCTTGCTAAAGCTGACACAGGAAAGAATGTCTTCCTGAAGCAGACAAAGGTGAAAGGGTGTTTTGGTATAGCAGACACATGAAAGGATTCTTGATGAAGGAATATAAATATGACCACACAGGCAGTGGGAGACATGCACTGAGCATTGGTTTAGTTTGCTCCATCTCACTATTCTCTGCTAATGGCATGCATGTTTTGGTTTGCCTTACATAGCATTGTTGAGCTCAACTTGTGGTAACACAGCCATTGAGAGAAACTCACCCAAGGTTCCTGAGGCAGCTTGCTGCTTCAACAGCCTCACCTCAGGCCAGTTGGCAAGCCTTGCAGTTTCTTAAGGATTGAACTACAACTGTTGGTTCCTGCCCGGTGTCTGCCAGCCAAAAGGACTGGACTGTAGCTTCTGGTTTGTGTGTGATATCTGCCTGCCTAGAGGATTGATCTGCAGCTGCTGAGTCATATTTGGTGCTTGCTCTGGGACTCAACTGCTGCCTCAGAAGATTGAGCTCTCCCCCAAAGAACTATTGCTGAACAGGTCCACTTCTCCCAAATCCTAATAGTTATTAGGATATTCTTTTCCACTATGTCTGCTGCGTGGTGGGCTAAAGGGGAGATTGAACCCTTATTAAAAGTAGGTTGCAACAAATTTATGCCTACAGGAGGGTTTTCAAGGTACAACTCTTAGTGACTGTCTAATTCTTGGTCAGTGGCAGGACCATGTCTGACAGCATTCCAGGAAGACCTGAAACTACCATGTTGTGCCAGGAATCCTTTTGTCCATGAGTGGTGTTCTTCCTTGCTAATCTGTTCTTCATCTGCCAGTGCAGGAAGGAGGTGAGTGTTGGGAAGAAAGTGGCTGACAAGGAAAACGTTGAGTTCAAAATAGTACAAGGACAGGCTGCCCTCTTGCTCACTTCTCCTTTGCTGTCACTAGCATGGTGCACTTGTCCTCAGACAATGCAGAGGGGGCCAAGATCAGCCAAACAGATGTAGATAATCATCATTGTAAGTTTTCTACAGGCTCTTCAGGTTGTTCATAATATACACACATAAATTATGCACAATAGGTTTCATTACAATATTTTCATACAAGTAGATAATGTTTTTTGATCATGTTCCCCACCCCCATTCTAGGCTTCTTTCAACTTGTGACCATGTCTCTTCTGAGTGAGCTCCCCAAATCCCTGAATGGAGAGTCAGAGGGTGGGGAGAAGACCAGGAAATATATGTACACTTAAAATTGATATTTATTCCATTTATTTAATTTTTTTTTTTTTACTGTAACTAGACAAAGTATAGTTGTATTGCTTTTTAGGGAATACAATAAGGCAAAAGCAAACACACACACACAAATATTCACATGTCCTCACAAACATGCACACAGGTGAATGCACACACACACACTCAAACACACAAGGTTTTCACTCCTACACAGTCACACATCTACCGACAAACACACACATGGCATAGTCTGTTATGAACAAGCAAATTAGCATATCTATCACCTCTAATACTGTCATGTTTTGTGTGTGTGTGTGTGTGTGTGTGTGTGTGTGTGTGTGTGTGTGTGTGTGTGTGTGTGTGTTCTGAGAACATTTTAAGTTTTGGCTTAACCGACTGTGAAATATGTACTTTTTGTTACTATTTATAATCAAGTGCTGCCCATAGACTTAAATACCTTGTTTCTTCTTCTTTGTGCCCTTTGACACCCTTGGCTCACTTCTGTTTCTCCCATCTATTGTTCTTCAGTTTGTCCGTGCTCCTCAGATCCCACGCTGGCAGTGCTCCCACTGTGTTCACACCACTCACTCTGGTCTTTTGATATCTGTGGCTGCAGGACAATCTTGTTTTAATTTTTAGTTTCTAATTGCTAATGATGCCAGGCATCTTCTCCTGGTTTGTCGCCCACACTCTTCCTCCTTTAGTCTCCTACCTCTGTTATCTGTTGAGTTCTCACATTTCTGATTTATGAGCATTTCTTACATTTTCTAGATAAACACAGTCCCCTGTTGGTTTCAGATACTGTGAATATATCCTCTCTCTGTTGCTGACTTTCCCCATGTGTTTTTCATTTGAATCAATCCTTATTTTAATGTAATAAATTCGACATATTTTTCTTGAATTAGCTCATTTGTTTTCAATTTTTCTTGTCTCATGAAAATGTATCATAACATATAAATTTTACTTTACATATGACTGGAGATCTTTCCCACACATTTTAAGATGAGTTTGATGTCATTCATTTTTAAGTATTTCACAATTTTTTTTTTAGCTAAATACATGTTGCTGAGATTCCAGAAGTAGGAGAGTTTTGCAGCCACACTTATTAATTTCTAGTCAGCAGAAAACATCCTATCATAGCATTGTTTTAAATATTTATTGGGGTCTATTTTTGGCCTCATTTATAGTGAATACCTATAACTGTCCCTATTATGCTAAAAAGGCAATGGCTCTCAGCCTGTGGGTACTGCTCAGGCCTACAAGTGCTTGCCTGGCGCCCACAAGGCTCTGGGCTCCATCTTCCGAAAACAAGAATAAACAAATCATGCTGGCATGATCTTGTTAAGTTTTCTTTACCATTTTTATTCTATCACAAACCACTTTCTGAAATTCTAAAATGATCCTGCAAATTGTTTTGGGTTCAGCAATAACACACATTATGAACACAATTTTCATATTTACTCCATGGTAGACAGATTAGAAACAGTGGCAAGACACGGAAAGGCCAGGAACATATGTCCTGTCAGGCTCTGACCTAAAATTATCACTTGTGTTATTGACTAGTGTATTTGCAAAGCCATGTTTTTGCTTCTGTTCCTCATGTTGATGTGAGTAGTCTAAAATTTCACACACCGTGTGCTGTCTTCTGCTGCTTACCTGTTTCCTCAGTTATTTTATAAGGTAACTATTCAGGACTGAGAAAGATCACAGACTAAATTATCTAAGGAGTGCTCCAGGATACTGAGGCCAGGCAACATGGGAACAGGTCATCACTTCTCTGGAGACTAGATGCAGCTCCCAGCACTGGGACTGCCCCAGGATGGTCTCCGGAGCTCCAAAGCTGTCCCGGTTGACTTTTTAATGAGTTGTTGGGTTCATTAGGGCATCTCCACACATGTGAGCAGGTAGCTTGTGTTTACTGTCTGCTACCCACAGCCATTCTTTCTCCTTTCCAGCTGGTCTCTCTCTTAAGGCAGCAATCTCTCTTATTCTTCTTACCCCCTTTCTGTATATAAGAGAAAACATCTCACTTGTCTTCCTAAATCTGTCTTAATTCACTAAACATGAATTTCCATTTATCTGCTTCCCTGCAGCTGACACAATTCTCATCTTAATGGTTGGGTGGTAGCCCTGTGTGACAATTTTCTGTCCATCTATTAATGGACACTTAGTTGGTTCTGTACTGGTCTGTTTCTCCAGTCTGGCACTTGCTTTGTAAACTACTAGAGACTTACTAGAATTTACTTTTATTGTTTCATTGGCTTTCTAAAATTGGAAACTTATAATCATGTTCATTGACATCTATTGATCTTCCTGGGTTGAAGGAAGATTAAGTTACGATAAAATGCAGAAATCCAAGTCTTTAGTGTGATGAGCCTTGACAGGTCTGTGCACCTTGGCAGCTGCCTCCCTCAGTATCATTCTGAATGTTGATGCTTCCCTAGAGTCCCTATGTCCTTTCAAGTCAGTCTTCCTGACTTCCCCTGGGATGGGAACATTCAGAGTTCTGTGGATATCTTTGACTTTTCTTATATTTCTAATAAAAGAAATTACATGCTGCCAGGGTTCTTCAAGCGGCCTTCTTTTATTTAACACAAGGTGTGTTGAAATTCACTCAATTTTCAGTTATCCATGCTTTATTGGTAAAGAACATTCCACCCTTTGAGTATAAGTAATACAGTATAATTTAAAATATCTCCTTTATTGGAAGCATATTTAGGTTACTTCCAGTCCATACTATTATGAATAAAGCTGATACGTGCTTTCTGGCAGTTGTTTGAGCATGAGTGTGTCTGCGTAAGTTCATCTCTGCAGGTCTCTCCAGGGAAAAACCACCAAAAAAAATTCATTTTTTAATAAAATATTTTCTGTTTCTGTTTTTGGGTTTTGACAGTTTTACTTTTTAAATGAATACACTTATTTATTTGTGTGGGGCTCATACCAAAGAATATGTGTGAAAGTCACAGGACGACTGGCAGAAGCCAGTTTTTCCCTTCCCTATGTGGGTCCTGGGGATTGAACTCAGGCTGTCAGAGGCAGCAAGTGCTGGTACCACCTGAGCCACCTCACCTGGTCTGTGGTTGCTCTTTTCCTTGTAACAGAGCCTCATGTTTATTCCTCAGGCTGCTCTGAAAGTCATAGCAACCTTCTTTCTTCAGCCTCCTGATTGATGGGATTATAGGCATAAGTCTCCTGAAACTGGCTCTTACTGGGATCTTTCATTTTGGCTGAATTTAAGTAAATTGTTTTAGTTTTTGTGAGTTTTGTTTGGTGTCCTATTCTCAGAGTCCTTGCTCCTGTCAAGAATGTATGCCTTCAGCTCTGTGGTTTACCTCAGACCTGTTATTCCTCTCACCATGTGATTAGCTTTGTGCTAATACTTGGTGCATGGAAAGAAATGAGACCCAAGCATATTTCATCATCTGGCTTTCTTTTGTCCAACAATATTGTTATGAGTATGTTCTCTTCATCTCTGGATTGGCTGGAATCTTGGTCAAGAGTTGACTGACAGAGCTGGAGACCAGCTGCTCTGGTCTCACCTGTGCTTGGCTCCCAGTGCTGACCTCCTGCAGAACCAAAACAAGACCGGGATCCAGACAGGTTCTTCCATGTGTGAGAAAGAGATTCCTCTATGTGAAAAGACTGGACTCAAATTTCAAATCCTCCTGCCTCTTTCTTCATAATGCTGGGGTACAGGTGTGTATTATCACACCTTAAGATTATTTTAGGTACTACAGATTTAGATTTTCATTAGTTTTAATTAGTTTATCTACTTATTCAAAAAGGGCTTCTGAGATTTTCATCTTTTTACCATCTCCATTTGAAAACTATACTTGTAAATCTCCTTGTTTCTATACATTCCTTTCAGTTTGTTCCTTTAAAGAAATTGTTGATTCATTCATTCCCTTATCCTGTGCACACACACGGGCATGCACACAGACATTTAGAGACAGACGATAACTTGCAGGAGTCAGTTCTCTTCTTTCATTATGTTGGTCCTAGTGATTAAATTTAGGTCATCAAGCCATTTCCCTGGCCCTTAACCTCCTTTGCACACATCTTTGTCTTCTGCTAACTTTCAGCATGTTGTTGTATCCTTGGGCCTGCTCTGTCTGCAGTAAGAAGGAGAAGCATTGAGCTCCCAGTGACCGTGAATAGGTTGCCCCTCCCATCCTTGTCGCTCTGACATTTTTGTATAACATTTTTCCTAACTTCTTCAATCCCCTTCTCAGTGTATTTTCTCTGGAAATCTCTGGTACTTGATTGTTTTTATTAGGTCTTCCTTTACTGTGCCTTCCCAGCTACATTTCATACCTTGTGATTTCCTTCATTATGCCTGAAGATATTTTAATTTAATTTGATTTAATTCATTATAAAGTAAAAATAACAATTTGGATATGCCACGTCATCAGGTTCAAGGGTGTTTTTGTGTGTTTACCCATTTGTCAATATGGTCTAGTGTGTCATTCTGCTTAAAAGAAGTCTAGCGACAGTCCATCCTGTTCTGGTGTTGACCATCTACAGTTTCTGATGCCACTGACATATCTCTACACCATTGGCTCCTTTGCTTTTTTGTACAGTGTGTTTATAGTGGATTTTCATTATTTAATCTATGTTGTCCCCTTTGATGCTCAATCCCCTGAGAATGTCTGCTTCTATTTTCATCAAAATTATCATGACAAGTTTCATACCTCTGTCTCAGTCTCTGTCTGTCTGTCTTTTTTTATGAAACAGGATTTCTCTGTAGTTCTGGCTGTTCTAGGAATTACTCTGTAGACTAAGATAGCCTTAAACTCAGAGATCCACCTGCCTCTGCCTCCAAATGCTGGGGTAAAGTCATGAGCCACCCCTGCCCATGTTTATTTTAATATCTTATTAGACACCTGTCACACGGGAATAACACATCTCACTCTATCCTCCTTGTTAAATACATTTCTTTCAAGCTGTTTTTTTATCCATCTTTATTGAAACCTTTTCTTAGATTTTCTTAAGCTGATTTTCTTCTATACCTGTGTCTACTTTGTATCTTTCTCTGTGGACTAAGTTCTTAGCTTCAGAAGAGAGGCAGCCTGAAGCCAGATTTTGCTGCCTGCTTTCTCAGCCCTTCATGTGCCTTTGGTATCTCACCTGATGAGCGCCACACCAGCATCTATCTCACAGGAGGCATCCATGCACACATGTATGTAAATTGTGGACAGAAGCCTTTCTGGGACTAAAAAGATGTATGTTCATTGATATCCACATTAAATCATTTGTCACATACATTTGAAATCCTCAGGTAGCCTCAGCAGCTCCTCATGTTGAGCGTCCTGGCTGCCATGGATAGCCCTCAGTTCTGGTGTGCAGAGTCTTTTCCATGGGACCTTCAGCTCTTGGTATGACTCAAGGTTAGAGGGGAGAAGCCTTTTATGTCAGGCCTTGATTTCAGTGATAGGGTATGCTGAGTGTGCCCTAGTGCTCAGGAAGAGGCCCCTGATCTTCCCTTTGTTTTGTGCTGTTCTCATAGGCACACCTGCTTACCCTGTTTAGTCAGGCTGCAGTTGGTCTTGAGGAATTTAACCTAGACTAAGCCAGGGGTATCTCCGATCATTCCAGTCTCTCCCCTTCCCCTTTCCTCCCTATGTTTTTGTCTTCATACATCCTTCATCCACCATCCATTTTCTATTTCTTTCTTCTTCATTTCCTTCTCTTTCTTTGTTCTTCTATTCCTATGCTCATGACTTCGGTTAGCAAAGAGCTCAGCCATGTCTGCTTTCTGGTGTGAGTCTCCAAAACCTATTTCTATCCTGTTCACATTCTTTGCTGAATTTATGGGACAGGCATGAGACATCCACCTCTTCTACCACAGAAGATGTAGCCCTCCCTCACAGTTTACATTGCAGGAAATTTACAATTTACTCCTTGACTGTATCTTCTGTAATTTTAATTAAGAGTGATTAAAATATTTCCATGCAACAAAATGATTCTCTGATGGTCAAGCAAAACAGAAACCTGGCTACTCAAGAGGCCATGGAGGGGTACTGCTTATTGACTTGCTTCTCTGGCTTGCTCATCCTGCTTTCTTGTAGAGCCCAGAACCACCAACCCAGGCATGACACCACCCACAATGGGCTGGGCCTTCCCCCATTTATCACTAATTGACAAAATGCCTCATAAGTTTGCTTTCTTATGTACCTCAAGGCCAATAGTAATTGATAGGGGTTTGTGTTCCAGCTCCCCCGGAAGAGGAGACACAACAATCCTAAGAAATGAGCAATAATGGACACATTCATCATTTACAACAAATCCAATCTTTATTTATGATGGGAAAACATTTCATTGACATTGTATGTATTAATATTTGATTATTTGGCCTTTCTGTCGATCACATGTTCACAACATTTACTTGCTACCAACTGAAATTTGGAATTTTGGGGAACACCACAGACTGAAGAGCATTCTCAATCAGGAGACCTGTGACAATTTCTATGATATGTATGTGTCTCTGAATTTCTCATAAATTTGCAAAAATTAACTTTGTAAAATTGAAGTGAACATAGCTTGTAAATTAAGATATTCTAGGGATGTTCTAGTTGGTTTTGTATTAACTTGATACAAGCTAGAATCATCAGAGAGGGAGGAGCCTCAGTTGAGGAAATGTATCTATGAGATCCATCTGTAAGGCATTTTCTCAATTAGTGATCAAGGGAGCAGGGGGAGCAGCCCACTGGGAATGGTTCATTCTCTGGACTGGTGGTTCTGGGCTCTATAAGAGAGAAGGCTGAGTAAACCAAGGAGAGCAAGTCAGTGAGTAGTACCCCTCCATGGCCTCTGCATCAGCCAGGTTCCTTCCCTGCTTGAGTTCCTATTCTGACTTCCTTTGGTGATGAACAATATGCAAGTGTAAACTCAATAAATCCTTTTCTTCCCAATTTTTTTTTTTTTTTTTTGGTCATAGAGGTTTTTTTTTCTTTTCACAGCAATAAAAGCCCTAAGACAAAGGGTAACCTCTCCACTTCATCTTCAGTATAGTTAGGAGCATCCATGCCTGTTATTGGTGGGAAACACCTTTAGAGACTTTCAGAAGACTCCAGCATCAGTCTGTTTTTGTTGAGTCTTTAGAATTTAAGGTTTGAGATATAAATTATTGTGTTTCATTAGGTGGTCTTTTGTAGGATTTATTTTTATTTATGTGTATGTGTATGTGTATCTGTACATACACCCTTGTGTGGGAATCTTCTGAGGCCAGAAGAGGGCATCAGATGCTCTGGAGTTACTAGCAGTTGCAAGTGGCCTGACAGGTGCTGGGAATTAAAGTAGAATTCTTTGCAAGAGCATGAAATTCTCATGGCCACTGAGCCATCCCTCATGAAACAGTCATAGTATGCTGGAAACGCCAGTAACACATATGAACATTAATTTTCTGACAGAGATATAAAGTCAGGGTGAGTCCCTGAGGTCAGTGATGTCTTGTGATTGAGTTGTTTGAGCACTGCTCCCTGGAGCTCAGTATCCATGATGTGTTGGCTGGAATAGGATGGATGGTGCTTAGGGAATCCTACTGTCAGAACAGAGCTCAGTGGAAGTTCAGTCTTACTTCCAGACTCATATCACAAGTTAATTTTATATATTAACACTGTTAATAGCCATGCAGCTTAACAATCTGTAGCTTTAGTTAGAAGACATCTTAATGTCATTGTATTAATGTTTCTTTTCTTGTGATAAAAATATGACCACAAGCACCTTGGGGCAGAAAGGATATATTTCAGTTTACAACTCTCAGGTTACACACCATTGATGAGGTTATCATGGCAAGAACTCAAGAAAGGAACATGGGGATAAGAACTGAAGCAGAAGACATGAAGGAATGTTGTTTCTTGGATTGGTTCCCATAACTCACTCAGTTTGCTCTCTAATGTACCTCAGGACCAGCTGTCTAGGGGGAGGAGCATCCACAGTGGGCTCCATTGATTGTTAATCAATATAGCACCCCACAGGCTTGCTTACAGGCTAATCTTCTGAAGGCATTTTCTTAAGAGTTCTTCTTTCCAGTTACGTTCAGGTTTGTGTCAAATTGACAAAAATAAACCAACATAATTACCTATCATCTGTCTATCCATCTATCATCTAGCTATATTATCTATCTAACATCTATCTATCATCTATTATTATCTGTCTCTTAAAAATCAATCAGCTAATCAATTATCTATATATCTTCTAGTTATCATCTATAGTTCTATCCACTAAACTTGCTTTCTTCCCTTTATTTGTAGTGTTTGTTTTATAATTTGGGGATTTTAGTCAATATAGTAGATTACATCTGAAAAGTGAAATTGCAATTAACTTAAAAGGAAAAGATTCCAAACCCATTAAGTTCTGAAAACTGGGTTTTAACAAGTATATACAATTTCCTAATAATGCAAATAATCAGAACTTATTTATTGTTGTTATCAGTACCTTTGAGCAAACATTAAATTATATGACCCATTAAGCCTGTGTGCAGAGACTGGGGGTATACTAAATCTCAAGTTGCAGAGGCAACTCCTAGTCTTCACTTTGTACAACAAATCATAACATTGGAGCAGGGGCAGTATTGCCCACAAACCTGACTTAACTGTTTCATGTTCAGTTGAATTTCACCACCTCATACCCACTGCTGGAATGTGCATTGATAATTCTTCTAAGAGCAGATGAAATTTCTGAAGGTGGCCACTGAGCTTAACTCAGTATGGTTTTTTGTTTTGTTTTTGTTCTTTTCTGGTTGAATTAGAAAAATACAATAAGCTTAGTTTCTAGCAGTGCCTTTTTGAACTTAGAGGGAGCAGGGTATCTGCAAGTCTCTTCAGTGGAGTTTCCCACTTTCTTCTTTTGTGATTCTTTAAAAAGGCTTGAGGGAAGTTCTTCTTCAGAGGTTCCAAGTGCCTGCAAATTGTTTAAAATATTGAAATATTCAAATGCATTCTGCAGCAGTTTGACTTAAGCATGGTGACTGTGACTGTATATAGGATCTGCAGTGCTCCCATCTAGAGAGCTATCATTAAGTCCAGAATACTTTCAGCTAGCCAGCACAGTTTTAGCCAGCACAGCTTTTGTATTACATATTTATAGCATGCAGTAAACTTCAGCTTTGCTTTCAGAACTTGAGGGAGGAATGAGAAAGTCAGAAAGAGAGAGAGAGAGAGAGAGAGAGAGAGAGAGAGAGAGAGAGAGAGAGAGAACTCATATAACCAGGAATTGGTGGGATGTATCTATATAGGACCCCTACACAACAGGGTAAGGAGAATTCTAAAATGTAGAAGCCATTATTCAGTCAATTTTATTATGGTACTTTGTTGAACTCACAGTGTAATTATTGAGTTTGAAGGGGGAAAGGTGGCCTTTAGTGTATTCCAAGCACTAAAATATCTCTTTTCCCTTAAAGAAAGTTTTAATGAAATTTGCTATTGAATGGAAGACTTCTGCCAATCGCTACAATGTCTCTCTCAGTATACCTCATCTGTATACTACTCTCCAGAGACCATGGCCTTAGTTGTTCTTGTAGCAAAAAGCTGGTGATCATTTATTCCTTATTAGACCTTGGTTACAAGGTTTAACATCATCGAGATACATGCTAAAGCACTTAGGGGTAGAGAGCCTACCTCCTAAGAAAGGAATCTAGTCATTGGTAGCAAAGGAATTGGAGAAGTGACATCACCATGAGTACCACATGCAGATTTGGCAAATGTGTAGCCATCTTGGGCTGAAACTCCTACTCATTGTTTCAGTAGCTGCTTCCTGTAGGATCAGAACTCTCCTCCCCCAGGTTCATTTACCATGACTTGGAGTTTAGATAGTTAGTTGGGCAATACAATCAAGAAAGAATCCTGATCCAGTGATTCAGACTTAGGGGTATCCAAGACTTGCCAGAGACCAGGCATTTGAAGATCTCAGTTTTGTAAAGCTCCTCATCAGCATATTAAATGGTTTGGTGACTTGCACGTATAGCAATCTTTAAAAATATTATTATCATTAGTGCATTATGTGTGAGAGAGAGGGGGAGGGGAGAGAGGGAGAAAGAGAAAGGGAGAGAGAGAGAGAGAGAGAGAGAGAGAGAGAGAGAGAGAGAGAGAAGAGTAAGATGGGTATGGTCGCCACTGTGTCTCTGACAGAGCTGGGAAATTATCAAGCTTTACACTTGGACTGATCCTCATAAAGTTCTCCAATTCATGAACATTGTGCTGTGGAAGCTACATGTTCATAAAGAAATAGGCAAGTCTTCATAGTAAATCTCCACATTGTGTCACTCATCTATCTATCTATCTATCTATCTATCTATCTATCTATCTATCTATCATCTATCATCTATGTATTTGTCATCTATCATCTATCTATCTGTCTGTTTATTTTTCTATCTATAATCTGTCTATTAGCTATGTGTTTATCTATATATCTATGCATCTATATCTATCTATCTATCTATCTATCTATCTATCTATCTATCTATCTATCTATCTTCATCATCATCTATCATTTATATATCTTCACCATATCTCTATTCTTCCATCTCTTTTTCCATATTCTGTGACTCAGATATATAATATATTCAATAATTGGGTATTTCCATCAAGTTCCTCTTAAGAGTAACCACAAGCAATGAAACCTAATCCAGTCCTGGTACTGAGACTTTTGAGTGCTAGCACTGCTTATCTAGCTAGAATACGGTCACCTGTGTTATAGGGAAACTTCAACCCTAACTCTCGCTCCAAGTGCATATACCTGCACAGTAGCAACTTCTCACAACTTTTTGGAAAGGCTTTAGTGTTGTTTGTCCCTCCCCACAGTCCCTCCTCTACCCTGGCCTCCTACCTTCATCTCAACTTAACTCTTCCAGTTTCCTTTGATCCTTTCTACCACCGAGTTCTGTCTTCCCTTATGTGAACACCATCTCCTTCCCAGTGTTATCTCTTGACATAACTCTTTAGGAAGTTTTGAGGTCATCAGGTATTCCATCCAGTGCATAGCAGAGGTCATGACCCTGATGGGGAATCACACTAGTCTCAGAGACAATCTAAAACAATTAAGGAAAGAAAGGAGAGAGATAAAAAGCACACTGAAGGGGTTAAAAAGAGGACAGGATGCAGACCTGGGTCCAAGGAGGTTCACTTCAGACCAGACAAATGGACTCCACTGGCAGCCATGGTGGTCTGGTCCTGGTCTGTGTGGGAGGCCTGGTGAGGTCCTAAAAGACACAAAGATGGGGTGATGCCTAGGTGGAGGCTTTGTCTCACATGTGTGTGGTATGTGGCTATAGGACTGAGAGCAGAACTGGCCTGTAGGCATCAGCCATTTTAATGTAAGAACGAGTTTTAAAAGAGAGTTTACAAAATTCCATAGTCTGCTAACCACATCAATCAACAAACTTGGCTCTGAATGGCTTTAACAATTTCCAAAAATCAAAATGTATTTCTACAGAGGAGTTTACAAAGTGTCCAGGTTTCTTGTGTTGCTTAATCTCATCAAATCCCAGCTGCTTCATATGTAAAAATCCAGCAAAAACAAGGACTAACCCACAAAGCTGAAACAAACAACATGCAGAAAACAAAAGACTACTTTCAGGCATTGGATAAATAAACAGAGATTACACTGCTCTCTGTACAGATTTGGCACATCTTGGATCTGGTTTGTTTACTTTCATTTCTTTGGATGTGCAGAGAACTTGAGACAATGCTAAACTACAAATTCTAAAACTGTTTTGAAGCACATCACTGTTAATAGAAAGCGGATGCTGCATAGGGACCTCCAGTCCACAGTGCTGCTAGCACAGCTGCACTATTTTGTCCTGGTCCCTGCCAGGCCTCATGACTGTGTGTGCCTCAGTAAGTTGTTCAATTAATGAAAATAGAAGGAAGGTAGAAGAGTCTTAAGCTCAAGGCCAGCCTGGCTTCACAGTGAATCCTGGGCTAGCACAGGCTAAATACAGTGATCCTGTATCACAAACTGAGGGCTGCTGTCTAGCACAGTGAATAGTGCCAGACCCTAGCAGCCATCAGATCTTTTAAGTTTCCAGTAACACACACATACACACATATACCAACACACATGTACAAACATGTACACATATACATACATGCATGCACATCAACATGTTTATACCCATATACACATAAGTATGCACACATATTCACTCATACATATGCACATATACACATACCACACATGCATGTACATTAACATGCGCACCATGAAATACACATATATACTCATATACACATGGGTATGCACACATGCACTTACATATGCACATATACACATATCACACATATGCTAACACACATGTACACACATATACACATTTGTACACATGCACGCACATTAACATGCACACACACAGAAACACAGACACACACACATATATACATATATATACCCATATACACATGACTATATACACATATTCGCTCATACATATGCACATATAAACATATCATCACACATGTCCACATGTGCACACAGACACTAATATACATCCACACCCATGTACACATATCACACATGCCCATACATATACACTGTCCTGATTGTTTTATCTGCTTAACACAAGCTACAGTTATTTGAGAAATGAGAATTATAACTGAGAAAATACCTACAAAAGATTACCCTACAGGCAAGTCTGTGGGGCATATATTGATTGCCGATTCCTGTGGGAGTGCTTGGCCCAGTGCGGATGATATCACCGTAGGCAGGTGATTCTGAGTTATATAAGAAAGCAGGCTGAACAAGCCTTGGGGAATGTGCTTCAGTTTCTGCCTCCATGTTCCTGCCCTGACTTCCCTCAATGGCTGAATGTGAATGGCAATGAAGTCTTTCCTCTCCAAATTGCTTTTGGTAATGGTGCTTTATCATGGCAAGAGAAACCTTAACACACACACACAACACACACACACACACACACACACACACACACACACACTCCTCAATTCAGGAAAGGAGAAAGAACACAGCACACAGTGTCTTAGTTCCCACAATGGTCCTTAGGCCATGAGATGGTGTTAAGCATCAGTTAACCCTTTCAATAAGGTAAGAGACACCCATGGCTACCTTCACAAATTACTAGTGATATAAAATGTACTAAATGGTTAAGGTACAATCAAGGCAAACCTTTTCTATAAAGATTCAGTTTCTTAAGACAAATCAGAAAAAGGCCAACATTTTGCTGCAGGACCCTGTGGGAAATTAACAAATCCGACACACAATATTAAGATATTTCACTAAATGCCAAACATTCTATAGGCAACTTTTCTTTTCCATTATGGAAAAGCAATTTAGGAATTGCTTTTATGACTACCTAACGCCTCCCTCTGCCGACCATGGCTAAGCTTTATTGACCACAAATCACCATAAAGCTCTCCTCTCCAGAACTCCAGTCCACATTAAGACAATCATGTCCCCTAATGGGTTGACTGTAATGTCATGTGGTTCTCACATGGCTGCCTACCTATGGAGAGGCTCAACCTTCCTAGCTGCCCTTAATTCCTCATAGGGGAGCATGACCTACCAACACGTCCAGACTCCTTCTCAGAGACTTACTGATTAAATTATATTAAGATTTTACTCATAATATTTTTACATTTTTATAAAGTTGTGAAATAAGCAGAAATGAGTGGGGGGCAGGAATTGGAGCCAGAGAATCACAGAAAATATTAGTACTCAGGGTAGAAAGAAATGGCCTTTATTGTTGCTGTTAGCCCCTAATGTAATAATGATCTAACATATGGACGAAAAGTCTGTTGCCTCACATTTGAGGAAATATTAAGATAGCTTCTGAATATGCCATAAATGTTATATTAATACAGATCGGTGAGTCACCCTAAGTAGGGTTTAGATCCAGCGGTCCCTTCTCTCTTCATAGTTATTACTATGTGTCATGGAAACACTTTAAATTTATGGTTAAACCTGTACATTTTCTACTTAAATATGTTATCAATTTTTAAAGCTTTGTTTTAGAATAATCATATGTTTGTTTCCATAAGTGAAAAGTGGAATAAATTTAGAGCTGAATTGGAGCAGTTTCTATGGGAACTTGTGGAGAGGATTTTTAGGGGGGCATCAGATTATCCTGAGGGCTTTGTTTAAGGAAAAGGGAACTTGACAATTATTTACTGGAGTTTTTCGAGTGAACTTCTGATGGGAGAGTCATTTATTGCTCAGAGAGAAAAAAGTACCAAGAGTTTAGAGAATGGGAGACAGATGATGTGGTGGGTTGACTCTGATCCTTCCCAGTTCACAAGTGGAATATTACACCAGTGAGACCCTCCACCTCAGTGTGCACAGTACTTGAAGATGGGGCATTTCAGTGGTCACTGGGAAACTCAGGAGATCTATAGGATGGACTACACGTGATTCGGGGCCCTATAATGAAGGCTTTTGACACAGAAGCAAGACCCTATGAGGATGAAGGGAAGGAAGCCATTTCAGACCATATCCTTAAGTGGCCTCATGAAAATCCAGTCTTTCCCAATATTGATCTCAAACTTCTTTCTTGTCTAACATGGCGAGATAATGATGTACTATGGTTTCAGTTCTGGTTTGTGGGGGTTTCATATGGCAGCTTCAGAAATCCCATTTAGATGATGGGTTGTTTCAGCTCTATCTCTTTCTGTCTGTACTGTTCTCTTTAAAGACTCCATCATATAGACTCTCAACACTCTAAGGTGGCAAGCTTAGAGATGTCACAAGAAGCATGGGATATTCAGCCACTGACCAGTCACAGAGACAACCTAATTTAGTGGCACTTCTAAAATTGATGATGGATTTTGAAGGAAGCTCTACAACTTTGGGTTGAATTGTGCCTGAATGTGGGAGGTAGCTACAACTTAACATTTGCCAATTTCAGACCCCAGGGATGCCTGCATTTACTTTAATTAGTTATATAAAGCACCCATTCCCATAGTTTCCTGACTCCAGATACATATTATACCTCATCATTCTTATACCTCAGCACTCTCTCATAAACTCACTGAGACTCCTAGCAACCCCAGGAGGCAGATGTCATGGCTGTTCTCCACAGGGCACAGCCCAATGGCTACATCATTCAGAGGAGGTTGAAGGGATGGAAGGGAGCCAGGAAGGGAGCAGGAATTGAGGCCCAGTGGCTATAGCCTCCTGATGTCTCTTCTTAGATCCATTTATTAACCAGTTGAATCTCACCCCCTACCCTGCCATTCCATAATGGGTGTAAGAGAACCTCCCAGATCTTACCTTCTAGAAGAGGAGGCTGAGCACAGGGCCCTCATACAACCTCTCACCATCTTTATGAGAACTGAAAAGCTTTCAAGGCTTGGCTTCATCTCAGCTCCCTCAGCTCTTAGCTGCTATCTTAGAGTTTTACTGCTGTGAACAGACACCATGACCAAGACAACTCTTATAAGAACAACATTTAATTAGGGATGGCTTACAGATTAAAGGTTCAGTCCATTATCATCAAGGCAGGAGCATGGAAGTACCCAGGCAGGCATGGTGCAGGAGGAGCTGAGAGTTCTACATCTTGTTCTGGAGGTACACAGAAGATTGGCTTCCAGGCAGCTAAGATGACGGTCTTAAAGCCCACACCTACAGTGACACACCTACTCCAACAAAGCCATACCCTCTAATAGTGCCACTCAAGCCATCACAGCTGGGTATCCCTATATATTATACAGGAGAAGCTGAGGGTGGCTGACTTGTCCTAAATCATGGTAAAATATGCACAGGAGCTGAGGGTCTCCAACCTACTCTAAGGTATGCACTTGATGGCCTCCAAAGGGTAAAGAACATTCCTCAATCCTTGGCATCTTGTAGCATTTGGGGGCAGCTGCTGTAATGTCCTGGCCTGGTCAGGCCTAGTTCTTGTTCCTTTTGTTTTACTTTGCAGGTGACAATGTGATAGCCACGGTTCTCCCTGTGACATGTCCTCCAGAGACCCACCCCATTGTAATGTCAAAGGAAACTTCTGAGAAGCAATGGGATACCTCAGGGGCCAAGATAATGGGGAGGTCACTAATCTACTGATGGGCTCATCATTGGTGGTGGGATTGGAAGGTGGTGGAAATTAGCAGATGTTACCAAGTTGAATAGAACAGAGTACTGGAGTGTGTCAATAATATACCTTGTCCCTGGTTCTTCTTCTCCATGCTTCTGATTCCCAGATACTACGAGTTGAGCAGCATTGTTCACCATACCTACCCTGCCATAACATTTAGCTTCAACACAAACTATCAGTGGGGCCAAGTGACCACAGAAACTTCTGGAACATTTACTCTGAATTAATATTTCTTCATTTAAGCAGGTTTATCAGCTATTTCTCACAGTGAGAGTAAAAAGCTCAATATTTCCTCAAAGTATTTAGTGTGAATTTCCTTTTCAGCATCAAGGTTGTTCAGGGCTCCACACACATGCATGCATGTTTGTGTGTATGCGCACATGCACGAACACACACACACACACACACACACACACACACACACACACACACACACACAGAGATTCATAGAGGCATACATAGAAACATTCATATATATATATATATATATATATATATACACATACATATATGTACAGAGGTATACATACTCACAAAGATCACATATAGAGACACACACACATACAAAAACACACAAATACACACACACATACAAGCCCATACACTATCACAGAGAAAGACACACATACACACAAACATACATGCTCACATTCACATGCATATTTATACCCATACTCACACATGAACACACATGTTCACACACATGCAATAGCTGCCCTCCTTGCTCACTAGGTTACAGGAAGAACTGATGAATACCGTACGATATTCAATAAAGTCCTCTGAAAAGTATGAGTTTTCCCATTTACCACCATCCATACATTTTCCAGTTTTGTAATGTGCCAGGCAAGCTTCTAGGACCGTTGGCTGGCATTTCTATTTCACTCTAGCCTACTGTCAAGAGAGGCAAGCTGTGAGGCCAAGATCAGAACATAGTGAGCATGTGAGATTCATCACTTCGCCACATCCAGATAGACCTGGCCTGGCTCTCCTCTATTTGAACAACAACCTTTTCCATCTTCAATACTCTGTGAAGTCAGTCTGGGTTCTTGACATTTGGATCTGTGTTGCTCCCTAAAATGCCTCTTGGTGCAAGACTCATGTGTATGCGGTTGTGTATGTCCATGTGAATGTATGCACACATGCATATGGGTACATGTTTGCATATGTCTGTGTGTGGAGATCATAAGTTTACTTCGGGCTGCATCTTCTCTCTCCACTTGGCTTACTAAGACAATGTTTCTCTTTCCCCAGTCATGGAGTTCATCAGTTCAGCTAATCTGGCTTGCCCTGGGATCACCTGTCTCAGCCTCCCCAGTTGTAGAATTACAGATAAGCTGCCGTATCGCCCCTGGAATTTTTGTGGATATGAGGTTCTGGACTCCAGGTCTCACATTTGCACTGCTGTCCCAACATTCTGTTTTTCGTTCAAAGTTTCCCTTCCTACTGCATCTCTTGCCTAGGTCTCTTGCACTGATATATTGGCAGAGGCGCACACAGTCATTGATGCAGAGTCTAATTCATGGGCAAAGCAAAGCCTACCTCTTCCTTAGCTGTTTTCAAGTGATGATCACCCCCCCCACACACACACACATTCTGGGCACAAATTGCCTTTCAAGTTGACTTGAAACTCATAATTTTGACTGTATCTGATGCCATTTTCTTAGACAATCATCAGATATATATTGTGGAGAAATCATACTATCTGTTTGTGGGTTATTATAGCCCACCATTAATGTTACCGTTTCTGAGTTACAATACATTAAAAAATATTTCCAGGAACAGAGATTGTTATTCCCCAGTTACGGCCATCTCTTCACCGTGGTTTTATGTGATTTGATTTTATTTTCAAAATGTCTGTTTATATTATGCATGAAATCACTCCATGTTCCTCTGGGATTTGTGTGATATGGGGACAACTAACTACTTCTGTTGGGGTCATTGGTGAAGTGATATATTGTCACGAAAGAATTAGGAATCATTTTGAAAATTGGCCTCCACTGCTCCTTGTGTACATTGCAAATCTGGAGTGGTGCTGCCAAACGTCTATTGTATTTTAATGTTAGGCATCTGCCCCCACTTACAGGCCACATTTCTGGTTGTTTAACACAAAGATTGCCCTGCTGCTTGGCTCCTGAAGATAGAACCTGAGCTCCTGGGACTTTGAAACTGGAAATCTTGAAGGTTGTTTTTTTTTTTTTTTTTTCCCTGACTGTCACAGCTGCTTATGATGGGGTTGAGTTTGACAGATATAATGGGATGAGAAAAAAATGAGTACAATCCAGAGAGCTTGGGGAAGTTGAGGAGAGCATGCCAGAGTGATACAAGATTTGAACATAAATCCCCTCGAGAGAAGCTTAAATGCATTTTGCTTCAAAAACTGTATCTGAGGGTAGAGTTAATCACTGTGGCTGGGTCTGTGTAGCTGACTTCAGATGGTTGGGTCTGGAAGAAGAAAAAGTGAAATTGTCTATTTAGGGATGTTTTTAACCACAGAGTGTTCAATTTCAGGCTTAAGCCAAACCACAGTCTCTACCTCTGTCCCAGTGGGGAGTTTTTGCATTAGGAAAGATGATCACTCACCCTCTTTTCTCTTTCAGTTAAAAACATTCATGCTCACTTACTCTTTTGAAAGTTAATTTTTAGGGGCTAAAGAGATGGCTCAGTGGTTACATTGATGACCGTAGTCTTATCCAGGACTTGAGTTTGGTTCAAAATCTCCTGTCATTCCAGCTCCAAAGTATCCAAACTTTATTCTGGCCTCTGGCGGACCTGCACTTATGTGTTTATTCACACTCACACGGTTTTCCTAAAAAATGAATTCTTGACTATAACTTGCTGATAGGCTTGGGGGATCAAATCTATGTGGCTTGTCCCATCAAGACAGCTGCCGTACCCACAAGTGCAACCTTTAGACCTGTAACTAGGAAGCAAATGTGATTATGGTGTGGCTAGATACTGGAATCCCAGGCTCACTGTGGGCTCTTTACAGCTTTGTCAGGACCTTGAGAAGAGGACCATATGCTCATCATTTTCAATATGTGAATGGTTGCATCTTTCTCTTTCTGATTGAAAAAGTAAAGGTGACATGACCAATCTGACTGTAGCTGGTGGCTTAGAAACAAGCTAGTGTAATTCTGCATACTTGAAAACAGTCTGTGCAAGAGGATGCTCACTCTAGTTATCAGTTGTAGCTCCCTGATAATTCAACACCTAAGCCATCACAACAGAATATAAAACCAATTCTTAAATACTTACTGAACTTAGGGTTTCCATTGCTGTGAAGAGACATCATGACCAAGGCAACTCATAAAAGGACATTTAATTGGAGCTGGCTTACAGATTTTGAGGTTCAGTCCATGATCTTCAAGGCAGGAGCATGGCAGCATCCAATTAGGCATGGTGCTGGAGGAGCTGAAAGCTCAACATCTTGTTCTGAAGGCAAACATGACAAGACTGTCCTCTAAGCCTAGGAAGAGGACAATAACCTCATAATACAGTTTCTAGAGAAATATCACATGACACAACTGGGTCTCCAGAGAAACCAGAAATTTCCCCTTCAGGCACCAGCTGTCTACCTCCTGTTCTGCAGGTATCTGGGAACCTCGCTGTAGAGATCAGTTTCAATTGCAAATTAATACAATCTTGAATCTTTTGGGAAGGGAGTCTAAATGAGGTATTTTTTAGATCAGGTTGTATGTGGGGGATTATCTTAATTATGTTAATTAATAGATGTGGGAATGGTACTGTCAGGGTTTTACTGCTGTAAACAGACACCATGACCATGGCAAGTCTTTAATGAAGGACAACATTTAATTAGGGCTGGCTTACAGGTTCAGACATTCAGTCCATTATCATCAAGTCAGGAGCAGCATCCAGGCAGGCATGGTGCAGGAGGAGCTGAGTGTTCAACATCTTCATCTGAAGGCTGCTAGTGGAAGACTTGTTTGCATGCAGCTAGAGTGAGTGTCTTAAAGCCCATACCCAGAGTGACACACCTACTCCAACAGGGCCACAATGTCTAATAGTGTCACTCCCTGAGCCAAGCATATACAAACCATCAAAGGCACCATTCCATGGATTTGAGTCCTGGGTTTTGCAAAAGTGTCAAGAGTGAGAAAGAAGCAGGTGTGCATGCTCTCAATCTCCCCATGCCCTTGACTGTTGTGATTAGCTTCTTCACATTCTCTGCCTTTACTTCTCCCAAACGATGGACTGAAACTTAGAATTGTGAGTAAACCTTTCTCCCCTAAGCTGGTATTTGTCACGGTCTTTAAGAATCACTGAAATAGACATGAAAATAGGACATTCTCCCTGGGCTATAAAGGCAACTCTGGAAACACTCTCATAGACACAATAAGGAGAGTATCTCCTAGGTAGTTCCAAATCCAGTCAAATTGACATTGGAGAATAATTACATCATACATTTTTAGAGTCAAAAGCTGTCTTATGAATTTGGTCCACCAGGTGCCATGATGCATCTGGCCATCACTTAGGTTTTATTGAACAACAGTGGGAAGTTTTTCTTCACTCCCCAAATCATCCTGAAGATGTGATAAATGTTACTGTGGTAAGAGCATCATTTCATATTTTTATATTCTAGGATTTGCTTTGGTTTGCTTCATGGATGCATCTAGAATGAGAGTAAATTGGTTCCTATGAAAGTGGAGACTGATATTTGACTCTCAGTACATTGTAGAAAGTCTTCTGTTGGTACCTGTTTGTGATGGTTTGTATATGCTTGGCCCAGGGAGTGGCAATGTTAGGATGTTTGGCCTTGGAGTAGGTGTGGCCTTGTTGGAGTAGGTGTGTCACTGTGGGCAGGGCTTTAAGACCCTCATCCTAGCTGCCTGGAAGCCAGTCTTCTGCTAGCAGCCTTCAGATGAAGATGTAGAACTTTCAGCTCCTCCTGCATCATGCCTGCCTGGATGCTGCCATGCTCCTGCCTTGATGATAATGAACTGAACCATAATTAAATGCTGCCATTATGAGAGTTGCCTTGGTCATGGTATCTGTTCACAGTAGTAAAATAATGTTCTTCAATTAAGAGGATGAACATGCCAGGCATGCAGATATGCATCTCATACAGTAAAGACTTGACAGGTAGATTAACATGTTGATCAAACTCTTCAGAATAAATAAATTAAAATATTTCATTATGGTGTGTAGTAACTATTACAAATGTTAGCACTAGATATGGTCATTATATAACATTGCTCACAACTATTGGCAGATCTCGGTTTCTCTGTCTGAGCCTCATTCCATGTTCCCATAAAAGAGGGGCACAGCTTGCTCCCATTTCTGCATTTAGCCTCTATGGTCTTCAACCTGGCTGAGCAGCTCCAATATGTCCCACTCTCTGAGATCCTTGTCACTCAGCCACTTTGTCTCCAACCTTGAGAATGGCCGCTCCTACAGTGAATCCCAGGAATCTGAACCCCCCTCACCGTACCCTTTCAGGTGGAACATCTAGTAAACTTGTCTTTTGACTAGGCCCAGCAGGCAAGCGAGTTCCTCATCACAGCTTGGCTTTGGGGTGCCTTTTCTGCACCTGCCCATGGGATCTGCTAGACTCAACAGCTCAGGTGGTAGAGAATAGCAGCTTTACATCCAGGACATATGACAAAGACATGGCCTCTGTTAAGCCAAGGGATGTGGGTGAGAATTTAAATGAAGTAGGAAAGGAGAAGATGGGTACAGCTAGAGCCTGGAGGTCAGTAATCATTCACAAATCCTCATACGTTGCAGAGAAAAGATTTCTTAGGTGGCTCACCCAGAAAGAATGTTCTCTTTATAAGTGGGGCTGCCCATAAAAACTCCCTCTGACTCCATTTGGCAAGCACCCAGACCCAGGTTACATGCCTGAAGAGAGATGTGTGGAGCAGTCCTCACAGCACAGGGTATATTTCAATTTCTCACATCATCATGTAGTGATGACTGTTATTTTGCATCCAGCAGAATGTTTCATTACCTGCAGGTAGAAGGCATGTCCTCATGTTTGAATCAGTAAAACCACCATGTTCTGCTTATCTCCACCTTAGGTGGCAATAATGTGGTGGCCTAGCTCTTGTTTGCTAGCCTGGGACAACACAAAGTGAGAACCCTTTCAATAGTCTGTTAGGTAATGTTTGTAAAAGTTTGATCTCCCTGACAGAGGCAAGCCTGGCCTCAAGCCTTCCTGTAACAACACTGGAAGTGCAAATGTCACAGCATGGATTTACCAGAGTCCAAGAGGCATGGCCATGATCCCATTCATCACTGGCAGCCCGGGTGCCTCCTGGACCCAAACCTCAGTTATAGTTAGCACACATTAGGGGGGATGTTACCAATAGGGGCAGAGTGTGCATTGAAGAATAGCAAGGTTTCCTAAAGTTGATTGTTGCTTTGTAAATTTTCAGTGAACGTTTTAGGTCTGTCTGCCCCTCTACTCAGTTTTGCTTATTGCTAATACTTCAAAGAGATGTCCTTTCTTTAGCTATGCTTTTACATGCTTTTAAGACTTTTTGCATTGTGAATCTGATACACACTTGGCAGCAATCAAACTTCAGATACTCAATTTTGTCCTTTTTTTGGCTTACAATATGCATCATGGTTCTTCTATGATGGTGGGTGTGCATCCAATCCAAAGTCTCTTAGTTTCAAGGCAAACTCGGCTCCAAGTCCCTAGAAAAATGACAAAATTTTGTACTTAAGAATAACCATGGGACCAGCATATGATGCTTGTTCCTAATTGAAAGGGATGGGGATATGATAACAAAATGGGGTAGGTGGAGGCATCACTCCAATCCAAATCCAAGACCTAGCAGAACAAACCTTAAAATTTCCAAAGCTCTTTGTTCTCTGAGCACATAACTCCCCTTCATTGTGGTCTCCAGTCCAGTTGCTGCTGCCTAAGATAGTCCTCATTTGCACCCGAAGTCCCAGCAGGTCATTCCCTACTGCTTATGAGCTCCATGCCCCGCCTGTCTTTTTAATCATCCCCAGGAAAAAATGGCTGTACTGGCTAGTTTTGTGTGTCAACTTGACACAAGCTGGAGTCATCACAGAGAAAGGAGCCTCCCTTGAGGAAATGCCTCCATGAGATCCAGCTGTAAGGCATTTTCTCAATTAGTGATCAAAGGCGGAAAGGCCCATTGTGGGTGGTGCCATCCCTGGGCTGGTAGTCTTGGGTTCTATAAGAAAACAAGCTGAGTAAGCCAAGGGAAGCAAACCAGTAACATCCCTCCATGGCCTCTCCATCAGCTCCTGCCTCCAAGTTCCTGTCCTGTGTGAGTTCCTGTCCTGACTTCCTTTGGTAATGAACAGCAATGTGGAAGTGTAAGCTGAATAAACCCTTTCCTTCCCAACTTGCTTCTTGGTCATGATGTTTTGTGCAGGAATACGAACCCTGACTAAGACAGTGGTTATCCTCTGCTTGCCACATTCTGGGCTTTCTGAACTTGTTGTTTCAAATACTTTCCACATATCCATGCTCAATACCCCTCCAAATCCTCAGGAATATCTGTAGCCAACAACCCACTCTTGGTAACAATTTCTTGTGTTCCTCAGCTTTCTAAGAATACAGTGATTTGCCTGAGATAAGAATTAATCCTAGAGAAGAAAATGGCTCTAGCACTGGGAATGTGCATGGAAGTTCTAGTTCATGCTGTGGTTAACACATTGGCTTGGCCTCTAGTGTGTGCTGGAGAGCAGCGGCAAGAAGTGTGTGGAGGAGCATACTGCTCACCTCAAGGTGAGGATGCAAAGTGAATTAGAAATTATGTGGTTCTCACGCTCACCTTGGGAGCCTCCCACAATGACCTAATGGCTTCTCATTGACACCAGCTTCTGAAGGGTCTACCACCACCCAATATCATTACCCTGGGGACCAAGTCTTCAATGTAGAGGCCTTTGTGTGATGTCTATCCTAACTACAACACTATTAATAACATAGGAATGCTAATAATGTCTAGTTGGACTACTTGTCTAATAACCAAAATAGACTGCTATTGTTAAAATGCTATGGAATTTGGTTTTCATAGGAAAACTGTCATTTCTTCAAATTGTGTGCAGAACATGTGGGAATCATGATGAAATTCACAGACCATTCAAATAAATCTATGCTCATCCCACATCAGACAGATCTATATGCTGGTTTCTTATTCTCTGGCTGCTAGAGAAGATTGATGACCATAGTGTTTACAACCCATGCTATTCACTCTCCTCACAAGCAAAAGCCAGAGGGAGGGTCATTGAGTCTGTACCTGAGTCTTTAGAATGAATACTGCTGCCCTGTTCCACCCAACTCAGCACTGTCAAGAAGACCAGGTGCTAGCTTTATCTTGACTCCAACATCCTCAGGAACATGTCTTCTTCCTCTACCTAAGAATGAGACTCTTGACTCAGAGTGGAGATGGGCCCTGAGGACCACTTCCTGCCCCAGCTAAACTGAAGCAATACATTTCTGTGGACATTCGTGGCTTTATGCTCAGTCTCTCAAGGACCACAGGACATTTCCATCTAGGAGGAATGGATACTGCCCTGTTTTCAAACCATGTCTGATGTCCACCCATTCAGAAGCCATCTTACCTTTCCTTTTTTCCTGTTCATATCTGTGAGGGCTGTGTACCCTGTGGATGTGGTCTGTCATTCCCTATAGCCTACCTCTCCAGGGCCACCTCCAACTTTTCTCCAGGACAGCATCTTATCACCCACTGGTAGACACTTTTTAATCCATAAATTCCTCACTCCTAGATCACAGCTTTTCCAGGCTTCTGATGTAGAAGGAACAGTGTTACCTCCAAGACAAGCCTTCCTCCAAAGAGACCACTGCCCAGTGTCCCTGCTGATTAAGAGTGAGCCAAGCAAACCATCTTATTTCTGGAGCTTGGAGGAGGTGGTCCATTTTTCTCTGAGGACTTACCCTCTAACTTCTAGTGACATGAGGTCACCCAGACTCGTAATGGGGCTCTTCAGAAGCAAGGAAAGCAGATATCTTGCTGTGACCACAGTGTACTGTGGGAAGAGACAGTTACATAAGATAATGTAGGACTGGCTGATATTTGAAGATAAACCACTGTGCACTTTCTAGATTCATATTGATTTGTCATTTCTTTATCCTGGTTGCTAAACAACAGCTGCCTTTGCTTGAAAGGATATGTTCATGTACAAATTTATACCCTCAGTTTTGATTGCTTATGATAGGCTAGAATTGAGATTTCAAAGGTGAACAAACCCCACCTCACTCTATTGGAGCCGGGGTTCTCAACCTTTCTAATGCTGCAACTCTTTAATACAGTTTTCATGCTGTGGTGACCCTCTATGATAAAAATAATTTTCATGGCTACTTCAAAACTATAATTTTGATACTTTATGAATTATAATATAAACATGTGTTTTCTGGAGGTCCTAGGCAACTCCTTGTTAGATACTCAAAGGGGTTGTGACCCACAGGTTAAAAACTGCTCTAGAATAGGGCATACATGGACTGTCTCCACCCTCAGAACCCACCCACAGCACCTGGCAGCAAGGGACACTCAGTGTCCTTCAATGTTCACCAAATTTAGTAGATCGTAGTTTCCCACAGAGCAAGTATCTTACTCAGGGTTTCTATTCCTGCACAAAACATCATGACTAAGAAGCAAGTTGGGGAGGAAAGGGTTTATTCAGCTTACACTTCCACATTGCTGTTCATTACCAAAGGAAGTCAGGACTGTAACTCTAGCAGGTCAGAAAGCAGAATCTGATGCAGAGGCCATGGAGGGATGTTTCTTACTGGCTTGCTTCTCCTGGCTTGCTCAGCTTGCTCTCTTATAGAACCCAAGACTACCAGCCCAAGGATGGCACCACCCACAAGGGGCCCTCTCCCTTGATCACTAATTGAAAAAATGCTTTACAGCTAGTTCTCATAGAGGCATTCTCAACTGAAGCTCCTTTCTCTGTGATAACTCCAGCTTGTGTCAAATTGACACATAAAACCAGCCAATACAGCAAGGCTTTCCTGTCCTCACGTTTATAAACCTTGTAATAGAAATGCTGCCCTGATTACCCTGATGCAACAATAACAGGCCTGGGATTCAGGAACATACTCACTTTGAAGAACAGCAAGTACTTTAAGCAGTTTCTGGTCTACAGACATGGGTAAACAACTCATTATTTTGCAGGAGGAACAACTACATGGTTGACACTGGCAAAGCCACAATAACTAGACCCACACTGAGACCTCAGTCCAGTGAGTCAAACCATCTAGGCAAGTGTTTATAGTTCTATTCGGCCAGAACACCACATTCTGTGAACTCATATCTCCCATTAATTGCATAATGCAGACAGGGTGTTAAACATTAATACTAACTACAGAGAATATTTGAGGTCAAGCTGAAGATCACTTGCTGGCTTTGAATATTTACTTCAAAGATTTTAATTACCTTTATATCAAGTGTTCTGTAAACAATTCAGTCAGCTGCACCATATGGTGTGCAAATTTTTACCAAAATTACTGCTTCCAATAGTGTTACTGAAGTATGTTAATAGGACATTACTTCTAATTTTAGCTTGTTTTTGCTAATTTATGTTTGTTAATGTTCTTAGCAATAGACAGGAGGCACAGGAAGAGGTTCTGAACTAGACCAATGAGTCACTCCATTGTTGAGGTTCATCAGCTTAAGATGGCATTTAGGTGACTGGAGTGGCCAGAATTGCCAGGCTAATAAGAGCTAGTAAGTCTTGCAGGTCCATGTTAAGATAGACCTCATCTCCCTCCACTCTCCTTGGGTGTAGCTCTTAAAATAATCATAGAATTTCTGGAAGGCAACATCTTACCTGTAAAGACTGAGGAGCCTAAGCATTTTCCTGTGCTTCTTGGAAATGATTATGGGAAATGCCCAAATATCAGAGCCTATGTCTTTTCAGATTGGAAGAAAAATTTTCCCCATGAACTGAAAATGGGTAACTGAAGATATAAACCTAGAGTGGGTCCCCCATGTTTTAGGGGTCTTCAGTTTCCATGACACATGGAACATACAGAAAGAAAATGCTTCATCCACTCGGGTGAGTTTCTTCAGCCTTGTGGCTGAGCTCACAATTAATTTGGTGTTTTTTTCTGTCCCTTATTGCCTCACTGTATTGAACTGGTTGATGTAATTTACTGTGTATGAGAGTGCCCTGGATGACCAGTCTGAGTCCATTCTAAAAACTGTTGCCCAGGAGGCAGTAGCTAGAAGGGTTTGCTCCTCTTTTCTGTTGATGAGCTCTGTGTCTTTCAGGAAACGGGTGTTTTCTCCAAGGATTAGAGATTAGTGTAGGATTTTTTTTTTCAGAGAGATTGATGCAAAGAGTCCCATGAAAGCAGATCCTTTGGTCCATGTGGGAACGTTGTAAAGGGAAGTAGGCAGGAAGGGTCTCACTAATCGGCAGAAGCAGATCCATGGAGCAGCACTTTGCCCTTCATTAAAGTAAGATGGACATGGTGGCTTTTATCTGTCACACCCTCTCTGGGTAGTGCTGACAAATAACTTCAGTGACAGAAGTTCCTGTGTGGGTCACATCAAGCTTTGTGATTAAATCAAGGAGTTCTGGGTAAGTGGGGCTTTGTAGAGTCTGAGTTAGTAGGGGAAGGTGGACAGAAGGGAGTAAAAGAGGAAGGGCGAAAAGGAAGGAAGGCAGGAAGGCAGGAAGGCAGGAAGGCAGGAAGGCAGGAAGGCAGGAAGGAAAGAAGGAAGGAAGGAAGGAAGGAAGGAAGGGAGGAAGGAAGGAAGGAAGGAGTTACTTCTGTCTGGTATTTATATCTTTGGCTATAGTTTTAACAACTGCCAGAAGTCTATAAGACAAACCATGTTAATATACAAAGTATAGAAGCAGGTTTGTTATTTACAGAGAGTCAGCCAAGGATAGGGGACACTTCTGATCCATTGAAGAAAGGGCAATCTTCAGAATGAGGAAGGGAGGGGGGAAGAAGGGGGGAAAAGAGGAAAGCACAAAGAGAGGGAGGAAAGGAGGGAGAGAGGGAGCAAGCAATGAAAGAAAGGAGGAATGACAAACAGAAAGGGGAAAGAATAGGGACAGTGGGAAAGGGTGGAAGGAGGGTAAAGGGGAGAGGGCTCTTCCTCTGTCACATGCACAGAACAACATTAATGCCTGTGATTGACCAGGGCATGGTTGGATAGTGGACTCTATAAAAGTCTTGACCCTCACTTAGTCCACTAAAGGAGTAAGTACCGGTAGCACACTTTTGTTTGTGTGCCTCAGTGGTTCTGGGTATCATGGTCAGAGCAGGCAGAAGAGGATCTATATCTATATAATAAATCTAATCAGAGAGGCAATCATGAGCAGAGTCTGAGAAGGGGAATCTCTGCCCCCACCCCCCATAAAGACCATGTGTTTGGTGACAACTGTCCACATCACTAGTCCTGTGTCAAAGAGTCCATGGGGGCTGATGATCCAGAGACTCTCCCTTCATCATGGGATCCATGCTTCTCTCGATTTTCTAGTAGTTGGTTCTCATACTGTATTCTCAGAGTGCCACTATATGTTGTATGGTCTACTCATCCCCAAATACATCAAGTTCATCTCCTGCCCATTGCCTACATCCCTCAAGCCTTACTGGGTAGGACTGAGCCTTCAGACATGGAAACTGCCTGAATGGTGCATCTTGGCTGTGCACATGCCACCTATCATTAAAGAAGATAGCAATCCCAGGGCAGAGGCAGGGGATCTAGTCAAATTAACTAGCATCCTCATCTTGGGCAGAGGCTGTTGCTGAGAATGATTCTGCCCACGCTTCTGAACTCACTTATATAGCAGTTTGTTGCAATGCTTGGTTCCCATAGGCAGCAGCTCCCATCAAGCTAGACTTCTGCTGTTGGGTGTCTTCTCAGGCTCTTCCACTGCCCTGAGACTCTTCCACTACATCTAGAGAGTGAGCCATGCTGGCATTCATTCTCTCTCTTCATAAGTACAACACCCTGGCATGCTCTCAGCCCAGGCCTTATCCCTCCTTCCCATCTTCTGATCTTGGTGTGTGATGTGGCTCCTGGGGTTCCATGGCTCCAGTCCTCTGTTTAGTTGTACAGTCTGGTGGGGCAGTGACTCCTCTATGAGAGTCTTATCTGTGGGTGATTTGTTTTCTTGCCTAGATTGTTTGACTGACTTCCAGATATGCATACAAAATCTACAGTAGTGATTGCTATAGCCCCGAAGATCTCTCTGAGTGCTGGGATTTTATCCCTGACTTTCAATTTGTAACCCTTTTTATTTCCTCATATCCCCCGTGACTCAAAGTGTGCTCTAACCTCTGACACCAGGAAGTCAGTCAATAAACCCCAGCCTCTTTGATCCAAAGGATTATGGGATTGCTTTTTATGCAAAGAGAGACATCAGGATAAGCAAACACAGAAAGGAAAGGCCCTTAGGAGCAAGGGGGTTCAAGGAGCTGGAGAAACACTAACAGAATTTGCAATGCAAACCTTCCTGGACATTTGAGCCTCTTCATCAGTTGGAAGCACTCAGACAAGACAGGCCCCAGAGAGGGTGGGTGTTCCTGCCCTGCATGCAGCATGCCCTGTGAGTGCAGCAAACAACTTGAGTTTTCTATTCTGTTGACCACACATAGGCTGAGACTTACTGATCACCAAGGTCTTCTGACTTCCATATCTCAGATTCCTAGAAATCCACCCAATGCCATCCTGCCTGTAGCTTCCCTCCACAAAGGGAAGTTTGCAAGTATCTGCAGAGGGCTGGCCAAGAGCCCCTAGAGAGCCCAATTTGAGGAACTCCAAGTCCCTAATATAGAGTAGCGTAGGCTTTGGCCCACAGTCCATGAACACCCTCACTTATACCTTAAATTTTCTCTGTGCAGCTTGTGTTGTTCACCACAATGTTAACACTAAGTAAATAGCTACTGTGCTGTGTCTGCTGCTTGAGGAATAACAAGGAGGAAAACTCCATTTGTATCCAGGAAGTTGCAACATTTTTGGAAGTTTTGAATCTGATATAAGTTGAATCTGTAAGTGAGGAACACATGGACACATGATCACAGCACAGGCCTCTTCAGACAGGATAAATGTGCTTTTGCACCATAAGCTTTCTGTTTGTTGGAATGCTTGAAATTTACTTCTGGTAGAGGACACTTGTTTACTTTGAGAGCAAGGTTGGCTGAGATTGATTTAGTAAGTTCCTCTTGCTATGCAGGGCTTTCTTCCAGTTTCTCTCACTGTGTGCAGAGGACATGGAGTCACTGAACATCTTGAAGATGCAGAGTGGAAAGCGGAAATGTCCATGCCCACTGCATGTCGGAGCAGATTCTATTCTAGCCTCATGGACATGTGTGTCTGCATCAGTTCCTTTTCTCAATGCTAGGACAAAGACACCTGACAATAGTCACTTACACATGGAAGGCGTATTCTGTTCCACAGCTTGAGGGAACAGTCCATCATAGTGGGGAAGGGCTGGCTGCAGAAGTAAAAGGCAGTGGGTCACATGGCAACCACAGTCAGGAAGCAGAGAGAGAAAGCTGATGCTCATCGCCCATCGGCCTCTCTTACTCAGTCCCCATCCCATTCCATGTTGCTGCCCAAAGCATGGGTTAAGGGTTTCTTTCCGCTTCAATTTTGACAGTGAAGAAACTCCTTCAGAACTATCCTCAGAGATTTGTTTCCTATGTGATTTTAGGTATTGTCAATTAACTACCATACAATGCATGGCTTTTTCTGTTTGGCTCTGGCACTAAGAGCACAGGGATAAGTGTGTGTGTGTGTGTGTGTGTGTGTGTGTGTGTGTGTGTGTGTGTGTGTGTGTATGTGTGTGTGTGTGTTTCTGTATGTATGTGTGTGGTATATACACATGTATAAGGTTAACATTAGGTGTCTTCCTCATTTAACATACATCCTATTCATTGAGAAAGTTTCCCTCACTGATCCTGGATCTGACAGATTTGGCTAGACTGGGTGGCCAGGGAGCCCTAGAGTTACTACACCTGCCAACACCACACCACCATGTCTGGCTTGTTACATGGTGGCTGGAGACCTGCACTCCTGTCTTTATGTTTGCACAGAGATGTCTTGGTTTTATTATACTAGGTTCCATTTACCCTTATGTATGATAAGTACATCCTTGTTTCTCCACATGAAGAGAATGTGTAGATGGAATTGTTTTTTTCTATACTGAAGATCTGCAGGTAGCACCTGAAAGTGCCAAGAAAAGTACACCACAGCGGCTTGCATTGGTCAGAGGGCAGGACCCACTCCATGCAGGGAGAAGTATGGAAAGACTCAGGATGCACCAATGTCCTGGGTTTGCAGTGTGTCTGTTGGGGTTTCATGGGAACAGGCATTATTCTGTCGATGCCTGAGAGAGCCATATGGAGTTGAAGATTTCAGAATACAGGTGATAGATAGTTGCTGATTGTGATAAAGACTTCCTCCCTTACCCAAAGTTGATACCATGAGGAAGGGCAGCTGAGGCACACAGATGGGTGGCTCTAGGGAGGACCCAGCCAAGGACACAGTAAAGGTCACAGGACCAAAATAACTGGTGGCTGTGAGAATTCCCATTCTATTGATTCACTGCTTTCTTCAAGAGTAACAAAAGTATCTGTACAAAGAATAGACTTCTATGTGTAAAATCAAAGGTCTCCCAATGGAGCTCAGGTATAGACTGCTTGCATGACATATACAGCAAATAGCTACATCAAATCAGCATTACCAAATAATTTGAATTTCAGGAAAATTATAATAATCTGGAAGCTATCATATGACAATTGAAACACAAATAGGCTACATCTACAATTTTATTTCCTGGTCATTTCGAGGATATATACTCAGGGAAGTTAAAGATTCTCATTGTGTATTCCTACCCATTTCCTAATTATATATACAAAGATTTGATTAAAATATATATATATATTTGCATAAGAGCTACATTAACTTTGTATATTCTATTAATATTATTGATATAATATGAGGCATAAAAGTATGTATGCATATGTTAATATTAACCTATTTTAAAATAAGCCTGCCTTGGTAATAAATTTTACTGTGAAAAGCTTCAAACCACTTCAGAGGCTCTTCATAACCACTTGTCTTTATGTAAAGTAAATTAATTTCCAAATAAATCTCAAAAGAAGTCCATCTTTAAGAGGAAAACAAAAGGAAGACATGCTGTTCATTTAAAGCATGCTATTTGAAAGAGTACCCATAATCCCTCCTATAAATTGATATTCAATATTATCAAGGAAATACACACTGCTTTCCAGCACACCTTCAAACATACCCTTAAAATTTACTTTTGTCACCACATAAAAATATTAAAAGATCATCAAGTAAGGGCACACCCCATAACACTACCACTGGGTGGATTTTACATTGAATTCATGACCTTATAAAACCATCAGGTACAGGAGCCATTGAGTGTCTTCTGATGGCCAGCCTCCTTGCTGCAATGTGGGAGAGATATTGGGTTGGAAGGCATGGAGAATATCTCGACCTTGAAAGCCCAGCTATGCAGAGGCTTCTTCCTCACCATTTCCAGGGTCAGTTTTAGACACTAGCATTCAGTAAAATTCATCCAATTCTTTGAAACAGAATCCTGAGCAGTCTGGAAAGGGAGAGTGATGCTCCCTTATTCACTGGGGGATGCTTGGGTTACAGACTTTTGTGTGTGACCAAGTCTCCAGGTGGGAAGGTCTATGTGGATGCCAGCCTCTGTCCACATCTCAGGAGCGATGTTCACAGGCTCTTCTCCCAGCATGTTCTGGAGGGCCAGGCTTGATGCTGCAGTACCCCAACGACTTTGCTGATGTTCCCAATGCTAGTCCTTTGATGCATGAAATCAAAAGGCTCAGGAAGCAGTTGAGGTGTAGAATGCTTGTTCAGCATGCTTGAGGCCCCATTGTCTGATGCCAGAGCTTCAAGAAAAGGGAAAATGAGTGAATGTGAGGACTGATGGCTTAGTGACCACATGACCCTGTGACCCTGTAACCTTGTGACCCTGTGACCCTGTGACCAGAACTCTCTGGTATACCTGCATTCCAGGCAGCATAGTTAAGGAGGAACTTAAGAATGCCAGGGAGTCCATGATGAGAAAGATTACCAGCCTGGCAATTGCAGCCATCTACTCAGGGTGAGGCAAGCTACTCTAAATAGCAAAATCAGAAAACATTGAGTCTAGACATCACAAAAATATATGATTTATATTTATAGAATGCAATTAAATTAAAATCTGTAGCAATTTAAAATATAAAGAGATAAAAGATACAACATGCATAAGAAACTTATGGCACAGGAGGATTGCTCATAACAGCAATGGAGAAGATTATGACTATTGTTTATGTACGTTGTATTTTATCTTACTGGTAAGATTATATATTTCATATGTGTTTACTGGCTATCAGCATGCCTTCTTTGTGAATGGAATATGTACAGCCTCTGTCAGTTATATACTGAAACATTTTCTGGTGTTCAAGATACAGAAAAATATAAATCTCTGTTCATGCTGCTCAATTAAGTAAATTAACAAAATTGACCCCAAATTAATTATGGATATTGACCTTCCTAGTGAAAACCAAAATCATTCCTTCACCTTGCCTCATAAATCCTACATACAGTAAGTGCTCCTGAATAAATCTTCATGTCCATGCTAATGCTGGCCGCAGTAATTATACTGAGCTGAGGGAAATAAGCAATGATGAAAGTTTTCATCTTGAGACATGTAAGAGGGCAACGTCTGGGTAGGAGTGTTCAAGCCTCGACATTTGGCTCCCAGAGATGAAGTAGAAGAGGTTCTTGGCCACTGGAGTTACTCTTCCTTCATCTTATTCCTATTCTCCTGAACACAAAGCGTCCCTTAGAATTCTCACTCATAATGACCCAAGTTTTCTTGTCTCTATGACAAACCCATTGTGACATTTGACTTCTGTGAAGAAAAATCACTGCATAAGGTGCTCCCACATCCACCTCCCACCCATAGAGCAAATGGACTAATCAGCATGTGATTTCCTTCGGGATGGTTTCTCATTCCTACAACGCTCTGCTGGTATACTGGCACTAACTAAACATCGACATGTTGACTTTTGTTACGAACTATGTACTTGTGAAATTTAAATTCATCAAATGTGTTTGATTGACAAACATGTTTAGATCCATAGCTCACATATAGAGAGGGTCCTCGTTGGCTTTCCCCTTCTGTGGCAAGGCCAGCTTCCTCAAACCTTCCTGTCCTCCATTGTCCCACAAGGTCCTCCTAAGGACCCATCTCAAAGGGACCATATCACCTCCTGCTTCCAAATTCCACCATGGTAATTCCAGTACACATGGCTCTCTCTGCCAAAGAAATCTGCAATGGGCAATAGCTTTGTACATTAGCTCACAGTGCTAGAGGGATAGGCTGGGCTGATCTCCATAAACCTTCTGGGTTTCACCTTGTCAAGAAACCTGCTAAATGAAATTCATGTTTGGGCAGAACAAGGCAGACTGGGGAATGTTCAGGAACCATCAAGCTGGACAGAACTTCCTTCTCTTTGGGGTCTCCAAGGTAGATCTGAACTCTTGCTACCTTGGGCATCCTCACCTTTCCCTATGTGCATACTCTTAGAGAGGGCATCAGACCTTGTCAAGTTCTAAACGCTCTTGGAGACATTGTGTAAGTTATTTCCCAGTAACTTAAACCCTCTCAGCCTGCCTAGAACACATTATTTTGAAATGGGAAAAATCTAAGCACTGGGATTTGTGTCATGTTTATTTCTAAAAAAAATTTAGAGGCATTTCCACCCACATCGTGGTAGAACCTCTGTGGTTGCCATAGCCTTTCAGTAAAAAAAATCTCTCTTTAAGCAAAACAACACGCGTCATCCCCAGGATGAGATGCTGGAAGAATGGCCTGTTTCTAGTCATGTTCTGTAGCCTCCAGGGCATGAGGTGAGACTAAGTTGTTCCATCAGTATTGTTGCATGAGGGGCTTCAGAGCTGTTGGCCTGAAAGGACATGGATCCTTCCAGTGGCCAGTCACTGGATCTCCATCAGCACTGACGTTTCAGCTGCTGCTTGCTTGGAATAAGAAGCTTCCTTGGGCATCCTACCATTCTTTCGTTCCATCCTTCCATTTGAAGGTAAAACGTAGTGTCAGGAAGAGTTACAAGTGTGCACAACATAAAAATATTTTGTTTAAAAATAGAAAATGGAATGTAGAATACACCACAAAACAGGAAGCATGAGTCAGGTAATTAAATCATGAAAGCTGCCTTAGCTCCTATCCCATTGAAGCAAGCTCGTAAATATGCACTGTAAGGAACAATCAGCCCTGGCTGGAGCTCAGGCCAGTTGCTTCCAGCCCTTGTCAAGAGTCAGGTGGAGAAAACACAAGAGAGGAAAAGAAGTGGCTGAAAGAGAGAAGAGGCAGGCCTGTGCAGCAGAGTGAAGAGGGCCTGTGGGAGGGGGTGAACAGAGAGGAAGACGGAGAGGAGACAAGAATGCCAAGACATCGGGATGAACAAAAGAGGTGCCTCACTGCCCCGGCTTCCCAGGACTTAGGAATGTTGCTCACAGCCAGCACCAGATCCATGAGGTTTATAGGATTCTATTCCCACAGCCCCAAAGGGGATCAAGCAGGAGGCTGTGTGTAGACAAACCTTCTGTCTTTCCTGGCATACAGGATGCATGCCCAGTGAGAGCTGGGCTGAGCCTGCCTCCTGGCTTTCTTTAAGGGGATATTTCCCATTGGGCAGAGAAAGATAGAGCTAAGAAGGGAGAAGAAGGCAGGACCTGGAAGCTGCCAGTTTTCCTGTTGGAGGAGTGTTAAGGACTTAGTCTCTTCCTTATTAAACTTTTAGGATGATTTCAAAATAACATCACAAACGCGTTCAAATGGCACCCCACGCAGCAGCTTCGGGAAGTTGGTGGCTGCATGCGAGGTATTTGCTCAGTGCTGCCATTGAACAGAGAACAGGTTCTGAACCTGTTTGGATGCCAGCACTTTCCTGCAGCCAGAGTTTAAACACTGAATTTTATTTTATTTTTTATTTTTTGTCAAGGTTCAGGATGGTCTTAAACTCTCACTTGCCCTGCCTTCACATCTGGGCACTGGAGTCCCGGGCTCGAGCCCATAACCCGGAACCCTTGAAATGACTCAGAAGCCCTGTCTCTCAGCATTACAAATGAATGCGCTGTGGACTGTAGTTTTTAATGCGTTATAGTTTGGGCCTTTCTAGTCATTGCTTTTCACATACTCAAAAACCAGAGTCTGAGCCGAAAGCACTAACATGCTAAGTGCTCCGTTTCTGTGAGGCTTGTTGAAATCCATGCTTTCCGCCCATTCTCTCACTTTGTAGGTGACCCAGTGCTCTGTGTCCACAAAATCCAGGGCTACCAGTTACCCACCGGAAATGGTTACCACCTTAAAATAATCACAGGAGCAAGAGAAAAGTACAATCAGAAGGAATGCTTTAAAGAAATTATTCAGAAAATATTACAAGCTGGTGCTCTGGAAGGATTCCAGCCCTGGTAATTGCATCTTAATACGTTAGTTATCGTATAATTGTTCAGAGATGAAAGTTTCTTCGTAGTTTAAATTCAATCACAGTGTGATATTTTTCTTTATTTAAATGAAGTAAATGCGGCAATTATCACGACATAAAAAAGACGCTTAGTTTTAATCTGAGGAAGAAGTGTCGCTGTGTGCTCGCCACAAAGTTCTACTGTGCAGATGGCTTCTTTCACACAGTGGCGATGAACCCTTCCCCCCTTCATAGACATAAAGCAGAGCCTTGGAAGTATTGAAATCCATTTTGCAAGAAGTTGGGGAAATCCGTCTTTCAAACACAGTCTACAAAGAGCAACTCCTTGCCTCTGTCTCTTCTGCCATCCTGTCAAATTTTTGCTGAAATTTCATTTGTGTCCATTGTCGGGTCCTCTCTCCTGCAAACACAGAGGGGAAGAGGGGTCAGAATGACAGCCTGTGTGAATTCGGAGTAAAGGCAGGGGCCCCCATTGGCTGGCTTCCCCTTGGGCATAGGATCACAACCACCATTTCACCCCTCAACCTTGGAACAATTACTCACAGCCTGTAGATGCCCCATGGCCCTGGGACCTGAAATCATAGTCTAGGAGCAGAAGGTTTCTCAGAGAAGACAAAACATTTGGGATAATGACAAATGACTTGCTGTGGCCCCAGCATGGGAACAGAGACCCTCGGAGCTGGCAGCAGCGGGTACCTGGCAATCTCTGAGTCCCATGTCACTCTGGGAAAAGCTAAACATTCTCCATGGTGTTTAGAAATCTTATAGTAGAGACTATTTATAAATGACTAAACACAAAACCACTTAAGCCCCCAGCTTCCCTGCTGGGTGGGGAAGCAGAGGAAGGAATGGGCAAACTACCATGTCTGTGTCTCACAAGCTTCCAGATGGGGATCCCTGAGCTGGCCTCACTACAACAGTGAGCCACCCCTGAACAAAGATGCCATGCATGCCACACCTCAGAGTCCCATGTCTGAGCCCTGGGATCAGAGGTTCTTCTTTCCTCTATGAGGCCAATGCTAACATGACATTCCCCTTTCTCCCTGTGACAGAAAGGGGCTCTAGGTGAAAGTTACTCCTTTTCAGTTTCTCCACAGTGAGAGGGGAAAGTAATCAGCCATGCCATGCAATAATGGCCTCAATCAGTCCTAGCATGAACAGGGAGGCCATCACTTAATCCCTTAGTTTGACTCCAGAGGCCTTGAGCATAGAATTGAGCATATGCTGTAAAGACATAGCAGCAGACTGGAGTGTTCTCTGAGGAAACTTCAGGAGTTAAAGGAGGCCCTAGCAATGCTCAAGAGCCTTCTGGGTTCTCCAACTTGGGCATTTACATAGCAACGTCTTTGGTGTCAGTGGACTGCAAAGTCGCTAGCCCACCCTGCTTAATTTCACAGCTGATGCATCCTTTAACTCACATGTATGTAAGCACTGATGATGCAAACATAGCTTGAAAATATTTATTTATAGAAAGACATAAAGAGTCACACTGTGGCACCTGTCCTTCGGAAATTTCAGTCAGAGCTAAGTAATGTGGACCTGTTATGAGGTGTTTGAATTTTAAGCAGAGGTCACAGATGGGTAGCTACCAGGGTTAGGATTGACCCTGGGCAGGATGGTCTCATCACTGTGGGCATTTTCTAGAAATTTCTATTTGCCCAAAGGAAGGCCTGCAGTGATAGTGCTAACAGACTCACCAGAGTGTCGGATGCTGGCTTCAATGTGGCCTTCTGTTTTCCTTCATGCCTTTTGCCTTTGCACAGATTCCCATATTAGCTGGGTCTTTTTTCTTGGATTTTAAAAAATCTATATACCCTGCAGTCTCAGGGAGACTAGAGGACCTTCTGACAGATCATCAGCCCAACTTCCCCTCCAGTTTCTAGGTGTACTGTGAAATGAAGGAGAGAAAGGAAGTCTGGGACTCAGGATAGGAGAACATGACAAGCCAGCTGTCATCAGAAATTACTGTTTTCTTCCAACAATGCAGTTGGCTCAGAATGTTTCTATGTCACCCATGAGCTCTCCTGGATACATTCCTGCCATTCTTTCCCCCAGGGAGTTCATGGAGGCCTGGGGGACAGATCTGGAGACCGCACTGATGGTGCTTTACTGGGCAGGGAGCAAGAGAAGCAGAAGCTGGGGCTAGAGAGAGCCAGGGCTGGAATCAGGGATTTGTGCCACCTGGATCCTTTCAGGAAAATGTTCTTAGATAAGCAGTAATGTGAGGGAGACATTAGTCCTCATCCCATAAACCCTACATTTAAAATACAGTAAAACAATGATGTGTCAGCCCCAAATGAAACTTCAGGGACATTTTATAAGAAACAGGTCAATGTCCATAGGTAGAACCTAGGGGCTCACTGGCATTGTGATGGGCAAACCTGGGCTGTATTTTCACTTTGCGTGCATGTGGAACAACTAGAGCCTCTGGTGAGAAGCAGACAGCTTCTACAAAAAAGCCAGTTTGCTGGAAGTTTCCAGGCTGCAAGAGGCAGCAGACGGCTCTATAGAGCACCTTTTCTCTGGGGGGATCCCTGGCCCACCCCAGACCCCAGATAACCCTTGGTGGTCTCCACTAGTGGCATTGCCATATAGTTCAGTGAATTAATGTTGTGCAGGGGAAGTTTTCAGAGACTCCTCATCCATTACTGAATAATTCTTCATAATAAGAGCACTTCCCAAGTCAAACAAAGCCCGAGTACCTCTTGGAGGGCCGCCGTGCTGAGTGCATCACAGTTTATTTTTCTGGTGAAAAAAATAAACTATTACTTTGATTAATAACTTTGGTGGAATGCGGGTTAAGAGCACCGCCGAGTGCAACCGCCGAGTGCACCCTGCCAAAAGAAATTAATACTTGGTCCGCTTCAGACACGCACAGTAGATCAGGAGCCCAGGGACTGGGTTTCAGGCCTAGCATGCATCAAAAGGGACATCTTAGTTTTTGAAGTGAGAGAGCCACTTCCGCTTCTGTGGTCTAGAAGATGCACAGAGATTTGTTACATGTCTTTCTTAAAATCCTTCATATTTGTGCTTGACCTTTAGTTATTTGATAACTTAATGTGCTAGTAATGCCTACAGATGTGCTGCCATAGTCCTGAGCACTACACTTACCAGAGGGGTCACTTGGAATAGGAACCCTGCTCTAGAGATTTATTTTCCGATTGAGGAACTGGCATTGAACAGAGCGCCCCCTGCAGGCCCGTTACTCTCCATCTTGCCTAAACTCTGTGGGCTGTCCACACCACTGAAAGCCCACACCTCCACTTTCCCAATAGCTCTCTGAGCCGCTGCAAATGCTGCTTCTGTGCACAGACTGATGTTTGGAGTTGGATTTCCCAGGGGAAGATGGTCACTACCTGTCTGTGTGTCCCTCTGTACTCTCACCTGGAGTTTACAGGTTCACAGAACAGGTGTTGAGCAGGCACTCTCCTGCTGTGTATGAAAATGAACTTTTTTTTTTAAAACACTCTTTTTTAGTTTTAACAGGTGTTCCAGAAACACAAAACCTTACTATTCCTACACCCCACATCACATCTCTTCACTGGGCTTTATCTCTTGCTGTCGGGATAGACACCTCTCCAGGGAGACTTAGTGCAACCACATTGATTTTAAGCATCTGCAGTTGTTATGGGTTGTGGGTTATAGGTTGTGGGATGACTTACTTGAGGAAGCTAAGAGGGGCCTGTGTTGCATCACCCAAGACAGCCCTCTTCATGGTGGGAAGATGGGTTACTCTTCTCATCATTTATATCCTGATGTTTTGGGTAATTTTGAGCAAAGGCTGTGATATGACATAGCATGTAGGATGAGTGTCCTGGTTCATTTATTTTAGGCTTTTCAACTGTTTTCCATAATCCGCCATAGCTGTCACAGTCTTTTGTAAGGGCTGAATTCAAGGAACATATTCCACCATGCCACCTTTAGAAAATAACCCCAAATCCATGGAATTGTTGTCCTCCTGCACAGACAAGAGAGCACATGGCTGGTGGGTCCCCCCTGCTCCTTCACAACCTGAGCAGGTGTGTCCTCTCCCCTGGGGGATGGACATGCTGCACAGGTTGATGGGGTGTCTCCTCCTCCCTTGGTTCACATTAGGTAAGAACGAATGGCATGATTTATTCATTCTGGAGAATAGCTACATTCTGGAACCTTCCATGAGTGTTCCCTGTTGTCACACAGCCTTTACAGTTCCTGTCTCCCTAATTACTCCAGAGTCAAGGGTGCAATGTGAGATCAAGAGGAACTTTGAATTTCTTCCCCTCATGAGGTCATCAGTCATCCGCCCCAGTGAGGTCTCCAGTGTCTATTGACACATGGCAGTAAGAGGCTACCCATTTAAATGCAAGGTGCTCAAAAGCCGAGGATATCCATGCCTAGCTCTTCCTGAAAGTGTCAGATGTGGTCATGTGCAGGGTTAAGATAAGGAGAGTATTTGGCATAGAGAGTAGTTGCATGAATATATCCTAGGATTTCATATCCTGAGAAACAGGTAATGTTAGCTCACTGTGTACATGTGAAGCGTCTACACTGGTCTGCTAGAATTATCATAGACCTTGATCCTAGAAATATAATCTGAACAGGTGCCTCTGAAAGGAACTCTGTTATGGAGAAAATATTGATCTTCCATGGTCTTTATACTAAACAGAAGTGTTAGAGAGTCTTGGTCAGCCTGCAGAGTCCACATGGTGGAGGTGGAGCCTTCTCAACAGCAGATGAGGTACTGTTCCCACAGCCTTTAAAGTTGGCAGGGAGGGGAGGTACCTCAGACAGACACACAGACACACTAATAAACAGAGTAGAAGTCAACACTGCAGGGGTAGACTGAGGGACACACACTAGGGGCCAAAGAATGGTTCTCTGCCTTGCCATCTGACTCTGAGACCCTGAGAGTGTGGGGACTGTGGGATGTGCCATCTCTGTGACTCTTCTTCTGTGTGCATCGTAGACTTTTTCCAGGTTTCCTCAACTGGACAAAATAAGACCTGAAGAGAGCAAAGGCAGACTCAGGAATGAGGATGTGTCCCACCTGTGAGAAGAAGTGGGAAGAATTAGCCTTGATCCCGTGTCCAGGAAACCAGAAATGTCCTCCTCAAAGTCACTGGTTGGATATCAGTCTTGCCCTCTGCGTCGCTTGAAAAATCCAGATGAGTCTCTTGTAAGTGAAATGGGTGCACAGACAGGTGTTTAGGTGTCTGATCCAAGAACTGCCTTTCATTCCCACCTCCATACTGGGACTAGGTCACCATTGCTCCAATGTGTTCATGGCTGGGGCAGCTTTAGCTGCAGAGAATGTTCACTCTTTGGGCCTGTAGCTTTTAGCCACTGGGAGATAAACTGTCCTGCTGAGTCTCTATGTGTAAACACTTCCTGCCCTTCTCTCAAGGTTTGTAAAGAATCATGTTGGAATTTTGATGGGAATTGCATTAAATCTGTAGATTGCTTTTGTTAAGATGGACATTTTTACCATGGTAACCCCTGATCCATGTGCATGGAGATCTTTCCATCTTCTAATGTCTTCCTCAATTTCTTTCTTCAGAATCTTGAAGTTCTTGTCATATAGGTCTTTCACTTGCTTGGTTAGAGTTGCATCAAGGTATTTTATATCATTTGTTGTTATTGTAAAGAATGATGTTTGCCTGGTTTCTTGCTCAGCCCATTTGTCGTTTTTATAACGAGGGCTACTGAAATTTTTGAGCTTAAGTTTGTATCCAGCCACTTTGCTGAAGGTGTTTATCAGCTGTAGGAGTTCTCTGGTAGAATTTTTGGGGTCACTTATGTATACTATCATATCATCTGTGCATAACGATACTTAGACTTCTTTTCCAATGAGTATTCCCGTGATCACCTTTAGCTGTCTTATTGCTGTGGCAATAAGATCCTCAAGTATTATTTTGAAGAGATACAGAGAGAGTAAATAGACTTGTCCCTGATTTTAGTGGAATTTCTTTAGGTTTCTCTTCATTTAATTTGATATTGGCTTGCTCTATATTGCCTTTAGTGTGTTTGGGAAAAAAATCTTGCACTTTAGTAAACAAAATAATTCATTCCCATAAGAACCTAATGTTGAAACATGGACTCCATCTCTTCTAGAAGTTTCTATTGTAAAAAAATAAACATAGAAAGTCACCATGCAAAGAGCAGTCAGTTACCTGAGTGCTATTTGTGACTCATATTGGATACAGTAGGGTCCAGGCCAAAAAATGCTAATTCCAGACCTTTATAAAGCTCATCACTTCTCAGGACACTTTTAGGAGCCTTGGGATTATAGGTCTATGCTCAAGGAACATTTCACACAAGTTTAGGACAAGGAAAACTAAAAAGCAGAGAAGTAATTTAGAAACTATTTTTTTAGAGGGTTGTCCTACTTAGGTCTCATCATTCCTTGGACTCCCGTTCTCTGCATCTTTTCCAGGTGTCATTCTCTGTCTACATTAATTGCTATCTGCTGCAAAAATAAGCTTCCCTACAAGGGTGGAGAGATGGGCAAAATAAGTCACTGGGAGTCAGTTTAATACTATGCAGATTTAATGAGATAATAGTTGTAGATTCTCTCCTAGGGCCTATGACCTGTCTCCCTGCATAATGGTGAAAGATACAGGTTTTATATTGTGGAGTTGACCTTAAATTCAATCGAAGTGCACAAAATATTGATGAGTTAAATCCAGAAAAACTCCCAGCATGGATAGGGTGTCTGGGCACAAAATTTCAGCAATAGCCAAGCAGGAGCTTTTGGCAATTGATGGTTTCTGATGAAGAGTCAGATTTCCTTAAGGGTATCACCCTTGGTAGGGTGACTACTCTCCAGTGAAAGGCCACATACCCAGATTAAAGAGCAGTACTAATAGTATTTGATATGTTATGGAAAAATGAGAACACAGAGAGTTAGGTGTGTGGATCTAGGAGGAGAGAAAGAGTGGTGAATATTATTTAAATATATTATACTAAATTCTAAAGAACCCGTGGAATGGGGGGAAAATCTTGTTTCCCAGAAATGGGGTTGACTTGGGGATTTTCTTTGCAAACCAGGAGATCCAGGTTTTGCCCTGTAGTACCTTAGGTCACTCTCTTTTTCTGTATGAACTCATTTATTCCCTGACCCACAGTTTCAGTCAAAGCTCCTGCATCTCAAAACCTAATGGCTGACTGATAACCAGTGCCTGGGATGAAAACAGTTGCTCCCTCTGTAGGAAATACAAACCAATGGTGTAATAGTTGCCCTGGTGTTTTGTCTTCACCACTCTGAAACAGATGCTACTGAGACAGAGGTAGGAGAGGGGGACAAAGGAGAGGTAGGAAGAGGCCTTAAGTTAGGAAGAAAAGGCTCTTGCTCTGGCTAGTGATAAATCCAGGGTGATGTTATGAATCATGGAGATGGGAAGCAAATGAGCACCCACAAGGAATGTAATTGATCAGCCAGTACTCTACAAAACAGGCAAGGGAGGAGAGCTAAGGGTTCTATTGTTGTTGACTATAGCAGTTGTGTAAGCTAAGGAGAATCCTTAAAAGAAGTGATTGTTAGTTTGAGATGGAAGAAGACAGTTCTTAGAGAGAAGACAAAGCGAGCAAAATGGCAAGGGCACAGTGTGGAAGAGCACCTGAGGTGCTTGGAGTTAGGCAGAATGTGGCTCGCTTTCTGTAGCTCATGAATGTTAGTTACTTACCAATTTTCCTTTGTCCTCTGTTACTCTGAAATAGATGTTAAATGCTGAGAAATAGAAAGGGTTGTTGGTGATGTTCACAGTTCATGATCCAGGCAGGCTCTAGGTGCCCAAATCTGTGGGTTGTCTTGCTGCTGTGAGATTCAAAGAGGGATTGAAGAACACTGGTCTCATTGAGTGGATGTGCATGCCCAGCTCCTTGAAAATGCCTGCAATGAAGTAAAGCAGTATTGTCTCAGAAGAAAACTTTAACTCTTAAAGGTTCCACATTGTAATGCTGAGAAAATACGATATTCAAGGATGTGATAGAAAGACAAATTAGAGGTTGGAGAGATGACAATTGGCTAAATGTGTGTGACTCCAAGCCGATAAATTAACCTGGTGTACACAGATGGGAACAAGAGACCCGACTCCTATGGTATGTGCCATACCTCAATAAATGAATTATTAAAAACAGGAACAAAATTACAATACAATGATCCTTAGAAAGGCACCTGTGATACAATACCGATGATTGCTCCCCTCTGTGTGACAGGAGATGTACTCCAAACCTACCTTTTACAGGTACCACAGATATCTGTTTCTGGTTCTTAATGTGCATGAACTAGTTCTTCATTTTGCTTGTTTCCAATAACCATCAAAATTTTTATTTATCCTTAATGATGGCAGCAATCCTCCAGTCCTAGAAATTCTTTTGTTACAAAATGTCAAAATTTACCTACACTAAGCCTGTTGGTTTTCTTTATATGTTAAGTCAATGGGAAAGATGCTTGAGTTTCCTTATTGTCACATAAGCTTTTAATTAAAAAAAAAGAAATAAAGCTTTTAGGAAGGATGATTTGAGTCAGGACATGTACCAGATTAATGGGGTGGAATGCCATCCACTGTCTCTGCCCTGTTCTCCATGCTCTGGTTGGATGCTGTTCACGTCATTGATAGTATCAGTTCATTTTCTTGCAGGATGATAAAATAACCAGTGAAAGCAACACAAGGAAGAAAGAATACCTTTTGGCTTAATATGGTGGGGATGGGGTAGAGGCAGGAACATGAAGTGAATGATCACATGGCATCAACAGTCAGGAAACAGATGAATGTAGGTACTCAGTCAACTTTCTTTGTTTTATCCAGTTGAAGACTCTACCCATGTAATGATATCCCACAGTTAGAGTGAATCATCCCTCCTTGATTTGATCAAGCTATAAACTCTCTTACACACATGGCCAAAGATTTGTCTTGTTGGTGATCCTAGATCCTTGATTCTAGATTGAGTTGACTATCAATAGTAATGATCATGGTGATCTTCCTAGAATATATCTGACTTATCTCACACATGAACTTGCCTATACCTTGTGCATTATTGCTGGTTAAGCCATTTGACACTCTGTGATTATTGCTGACATCAGAAATCCAGTCTTTGCAAGACAACAAAACTGTCTGTATTGCTTATGCTCTGAGAGTTGGGACTTTGTTTTATACTCTCTCACAGAAATGTCATTTCTATATCACTTCTCTGGAACTTTCCTGGAAACAGAGTCCAAAGGCTCAGGGTCTGACAGTCATCCAAGGACATGAAAACAGCCTGACAACACACTCAGTGTCAGCCACTTCCTCATTGTTTCTTTTGGGCCTGCTGGTCTGTGATACACACAGAAAGACTGTTCCTCCATAGACAATTCGGTCCTTGCCCTTCCCTGAAGCTCCACAGCCTGATGTGATTCATCCCATCCCATGACTGTCCTATCTTCCATTCTTTCTTCTCTCCTGCAGTGTTTCTCAAAGGCTCCCCCTCATGAGACTAAGGTCTCCACAGCTCTGTCCAGGGTCCTACCCCCTCCCTTCCTTCCTCCTCCTCCCACACTGTTGACCCTGATCTTGAATGCAGTTGAGGAGTCTCCCACCTCCTCCT
>CM052716.1:2474373-2646410 GCA_028551405.1 Uromys caudimaculatus
AGATGCTGGCAAGGATGTGGAGAAAGAGGAATACTTCTCCATTGTTGGTGGGATTGCAAGCTGGTACAACCACTCTGGAAATCAGTTTGTCAGACCCTCAGAAAAATGGACATAATACTACCTGAGGACCCAGCTATACCACTCCTGGGCATATACCCAGAAGATTCTCCAACATGTAATAAAGACTCATGCTCCACTATGTTCATAGCAGACATATTTATAATAGCCAGAAGCTGGAAACAACCCAGATGTCCCTCATCAGAGGAATTCATACAGAAAATGTGGTACATTTACACAATGGAGTACTACTCAGCTGTTAAAAACAATGATTTAATGAAATTTGCAGGCAAATGGATGGAACTTGAAAATATCATCCTGAGTGAGGTAACTCAGTCACAAAAGAACGAACATGGTATGTACTCACTGATAAGTGGATATTAGCTGAACCGTTTGGAATACCAAAGTTTCACTTTGCAGTAACTGCTGGACTGAGAGTGAGGTCCCAGATGGAGGAGTTGGAGAAGGGGCTGAAGAAACTGAGGGAGTCTGCAGCCCCATGGAGGGAGCAATAGTGTCAATTGGCCTGACCCCCCTGGTCCTCATAGAGGCTGAACCACCAACCAAAGAATACACATGGAGGGACCCATGGTTCGGACCACATATGTGGCAGAGGAAGGCCTTGTTGGCCATCAGGGGAAGGAGAGGCCCCAGTAAAGGGGAATGTCAAGGTAGTAATATGGGAGTGGGCGGGCGGGTGGGTGGGAGGTGGAATACCCTCATTGTGGTGGGGGAGGGGGAGAGGATAGGCGGTTTCCAAAGAGGAGACCTATAAAGGGGGAAACATTGGAAATTTAAATAATGTATCAAAAAATAAAAAAATAAAAATAATAATAATAAAAAAAGAAATACAGTTGGCAAAAGTTTTTTCCATTCTGCAGCCCACCTTTCACTCTGTTGATTATTTTATTTGCTGAGGCAGGAAATTTTAATTTCTTTTAGTCTTACTTCAGTATTTTTGCTATGGATTATCAAGTTCTTAAAGACAGTTTCAGAGTCTTGCCACCTCATGTGTTTATCTATTCCTCTAATGATGTCAAAGTTTTAGAACTTGCATTAAGGTCTGGATCCAAATAAACTGATTTTGCATAAAATGAAAAAAAAAGAATTTCATATATATATGAATTAGATCTATAAATTAGATTCACTGTACTTATTTTATTTTTGGCTTATCTATTTGGACTTAAATGTTTCTATTCATTTTTCTGAATTTTGTTCAATGGTTTTTGGTCAGACTCCCCCTTCCCAGCCTCTTCTCAGATACATCCCTTACCTTCCCACTCAAATTTAACTCTCCTTTTTTCCATCATTGCCATTTTTTCTACCAAAAGATTATTGAGTCCATGACCTTCCACTGTGGTGTGATGAACTTATCAGAAGGTAGAATATTAAAGAAAATAAGCCCATTCTCTCACATCAATTATCAATTGCCAATATCTCTTCCTTGAGTGGTGGATCTTCACACTTAACTCCCTTTGTACATTGGGATTTTGTCTGGCTTGGTCTTGCAAAGGGTTTATGCATATTGTTGCAAGCTCTGTGAGCTCATATGTGCAGCATCCTTCTTGTGTCCGGAAGAAACAGTTCACTACCTATGACTCTTATCCTTTTTTTCCTTCCTTTTCTTGATCCCTGAGTCTTTGGAGAATAGGGTATATAAACATTTCATTTATGGTGGAGTATTCTGGAGTCTCTTAATCACTGTATCTTGGTCAGTGGTGGAACTCTGTGTTGATCATCATCTATCACAAACCAAAGTTTATTCGTTGAGGATTGAGAAATGCCTCACGATTTGGCCATACTGTTGTCATTAGAGATTGCTTTAATATCATGTCAGTTTAGCAGAATAGCAGCAGGAGGTTCTTTCTTAGGGTATATGATTTATCTAGGCATAGGTTCTTGACTCCAATAACTGTCCCAAGTATGGGCTTGATGTTGTGGAGTGGAGCTTAAATCTAATTCAGAAAGTAGTCAGTTCCTCCTGGAATGGCCATGCCACTGTGGCAGCAATGAGCATGTTTTGTCAACTCTCTAGTGTAGCTTACAGGATTCACAGCTGGGTCATATTTATGACTTCTCATAGCACCTTCTAGAACTATGAAAACTTACCAGTATGGATGAAATGTTTAGTAGAGTAATTCCTTGATTTCTCTGTTCTGGGACTGAAGTGTTTGGTGTCTTCAGCAATAGGATTTTACTCTCAATTTCTAGAAGTTAACCAAGAGCATTGGTGTGCTGGCTAGTCTTATGTCAACTTGACACACAAACTACTGTTATCTGAAAGAGACCCTCAGTTGAGAAAATGCCCTCATAAGATCTGGTCATAAGGAATTTTTTAATTAGTAATTAATGGGGGAGGGCATAGCCCATTGTGATTCCATCATTAGGCGGCAGTCCTGGGTTCTATAAGAAAGCAAAGTGAGTAAGTCGTGGGAGCAAGACAGTAAGAAGCATCCCCTTATAGTGTTTGTATCAGCTCCTGGCTACAAGTTTCTTCCCTGTTTGAGTTCCTGTTCTGATTTCCTTCATTCATGGAAGTGTAAGTCAAATAAACCATTCTCCTCTGACCTGTTTATTGGTCATGGTGTTCATCACAGTAATAGAAATTCTAACTAAGACAATAATAGCTTTTAATGTTTGGAGTCTTTAAAAAAATCATTGGTCAATAACTCCAAAAGAAATGCATGATTCCCGAGATTGTGTTTTATTGAGTTGTGAATTGCATGCCAATATGACTCAGGTTGGGGAAATAATAAGTAAAAAGTATTCCAAAGGCAAGCATGAGGATTTACATTCATTCTTTCACAAATGAGAAGCTGAGAAAACTGGATTCCTGGGACTTGCCAGCTAGGAAGCTCAGCTTACTTGGCAAGTTCTACATCAGTGAGAGACCTTGTTAAGGTAATTGACAGTTTAGGAACAATAGCTAAAGTTATCCTTCGACCTCCACATGTACCCATACTCATGTTCCTGTGCATATACACACATACATTCACACACGCATGTATGTACATCCTCGCATACCAACTCACACACATTCTCTCTTATACCTTCCCTTTTATAAGATGAACAATTCAATGGATTTAATACATTTGCAAATCCATGTGACAATCACCACTAATACTAAAATCATGACATCAAAAGAAACACTGTCCCTTTTTAATTCTACATTTTTATAATATCTAAGGTCAATTGCATGGCCATGGTATTGATTGATATGTCCTAAGACATTTTTGTAGGAACTGTAGTAACTATATTGAAATGGGAAATTTTCTATCATAAATTGCTCTTTAAAATGGATAGAACCAATAGACAGATGTTACAGTGTAAACATTCAGCAGGCTAAACAGAAGCTAGTTGGCTTTCTAGTGTGTATTGTCACACAAATGGCAGTTGGAGTGTAGAAACATTATGTATGCTGCCAGTGAGTCTCTTAGAGGCCAAGAAACTCAAATGTGGTGAAAAATATTATCTTGATAAATACTAAGTGTGTAGGAAATGTCATTAATCTAAGAAAACATTGCCGACCAGCTACCAATCCCAATTATAGATTATCTATTCAAGCATCCCTGAGAGTGTGTTCTCTTTGCCTTCCTTCCTTGAGCTATGAGAGAATTAATTTAATTCAAGTTTTGTCTCATAATTTCAAGTCAGACCACCCTCTGGGCATCAATCCCAGGCTGGCTTTATCAATGGCAACACAACTCTGACAGTTGAAGCTTGCATCTAAAAACACACAGTGAGGGAAGCTTTCAAAATAGAGCCAGACATTGACTTTCAAAATAGCCCTGTCTATTGCATGCAATCTTGATAAGGTGACTTTCCCATAAGGGGCTTGCTGGGTGTGTAGCTGATAGCAGAGCTGTCTCTCCTGGGAAAAAGGTGGAATCTCCAGGTTATATCAACTTGCTTTCCTTAAAAACAAAAGTGCAAGTGAAAGGCACAAGTTAATCCTTTTTTGTGGTGCTGTGGCCTGGGAGGACACTTTCCCTCCATCTCTTTTAATAGAGAAGTCAGGAGGTAGGGCTCACTGCAGTCTTGGCTGCTGCTATTATGACATTTTTGTGATGTTATAGCCTTCATTAAGCTGCCTTATTCCTGCAAGCATAGAGAACCCACAGAGCTCCTACCTATTTTGTTAAGAATGAACTATTTTTTTAGTAGAACATTGGGACAGGTGTCTGCTACCAGATCTACAAGCTCAGGATAATACAGGTTCCATTCTTCTTGGGTACAGGTTCAGTAGTCTAGTTACTGTTCCTAAAGGAGAAAATTCTGCCTATAAGGAATTTATGCATTTATGGACAATTTCCTTGCTAGACAGTAACAAGAAGAAAGAAGCCAGCAACTTCCTTTCTTCCTTCTTTCTTTCTTTTATTTTCTCTTCTCTTCTCTTCTCTTCTCTTCTCTTCTCTTCTCTTCTCTTCTCTTCTCTTCTCTTCTCTTCTCTTCTCTTCTCTTCTTTTCTTTATTTTCTTCCTTTTTTGATGATAGCTACAGCTTGGACACATGAGGATTCAAAGCCAGGATGTGGAGAGTGATCTACCCATGCTTCATGTCTTTATGGCTTTCCCATAGCTTCTGAATAGACATTTCATGGCAGTTTGACCACATATTTTAACACAGTGGTGGCGAGTGCAACACAAGCTGTATGTGGCCCACCCTGCTGCATCTGTTTTCTCCTCAGCATGTGTTCTGTAATAGTTTTCTTCCAAGAGAGCCTGATTACCTAAAGGATGAAATACAAGTAAAGGATCACTTCAAAAATGTGCAACACCTTAGTTGGTGGGGGAAATGCAGATTAAAACTATTTTGGGATTTCATCTCACCACAGTCAGAGTGTCTAGATTCACATGAGAATCAATGACAAATGCTGGCATGGAGCTAGGAAAAGGGAAGCATATATTCACTACTTTTGGGAGTGAAAACTGGTCCAGACACTATGGAAACTGGTGTGGACATTCTTCAAAACCCTAGACATAGATATACCATAGGATCCAGCTATATCACTCTTAGGCAAATATTCAAAAGAGTATCATACTATAGAGATACCTGATCACCCTTGTTTATTTTTGCCCTATTAAAAACAGCCAGGAAATGGAAACACCATAAATGTTCATCAGCTGGTGAACAGATAATAAAAATGCAGTATATTTACACAAAGAAATATTATTCATCTGTTAAGGGAAATGACATTCACAGGTAAATGAATGAAGTGGAAAGAAAAGTACTAAGAAAGCTAATCCAGAACCAAAAATTCAAAAACAAGCAAAGCAACAAGAACAATAAAAATGACACGTTTTCATTTATTTGTGGGTGTTATCTTTGAATCTTCAAATGTATGTATTATTCAGAGTATCCATAGAGGTCAGGCAACTAGTAAGAGGCCATTTGTGATGATTTTTCAAAGGGGAGGAGAGAGAACTCTGTGGTATAAAGGAATAAAGAGAAATAATGGAACAAGACGAGTCAGAAGGGATGAGATGGCAGTGTAGAGGAACACGGAGCACAGACTTCAGGACTTCCCAAAACATCATATGGAAGCCTACTGCTGTTGGACCTTCCTAAACATGCACACACACAAATACAAAAGGAATTTAAATAGAATTACCCTATAACGAGGCAATAATTGTCCTACTAAACATGACAGCACAGCAAATAAAAAGCCAAGTGCAGGACTGGGTTAGTTTTTCTGGAGTCATTAGATAATTAGGTTCCATAGACCCTTGTACATTACAACTTATTGTGAGTGATCTTGACTGTCCTCTAGAAATTGAAGGTAAGGTTTTATTGTTGAAGACAACCATGCATCTGAGTCATAGAGCATGGAGGAATAAAGCTTATATTGACCTGGAAGCTTCATCCTTATTGGATTCATAGTTCTGGAAGGTGTTATCAGAGGATTAATAAAATCATCCATATCTATCACCCAACAGTGAAGTCAGTGAGCTGTAATAACAACCTGCTTGGAAAGACGCTTACAGCAGTGGCATAGATGTCATGGCTGTAACCAACCACCTCATGGTTTGACTTGAGTTCTACCTCACAAGATGAAACCTATACCTGGAACTATTTTAGGGCATAGAACTCATGACTAGACAGGCCTTAGAACTCATGACTAGACAGGCCTTAGGTCCTAGGTGTGAATCTACTGCTATTATCCTGCTAAATGGATGTAGTATTAAATTAGCTCCTTAAGACGCATCGCTATACCCATAATTAATACACTGCTAAATTCTCATTAGAGAAACTGCTGTGTATAGTACATGGTGGTCAACAGGGAGACACCCTACTGGCCAACATACACACAAAAAGAGACTGCAGAATGTATGACCCTAAATGAGGCCGCAATATCACACCCCTCATTCCAGGGCTCAGAGATCATTGTTAAAGAAGGTTAGAGAGTTTGCAAGAACCAGAGGCAGTCAATTACCCAAGAAAACAGTGTTTTACAGGGAAATAGGGAAATTACACATATGAATTCACAGCACGTACAAGAGCTGCATAAGCTCGTACCAGACAAAAGTCCAAGCATGAAGAGGGGAAGTGAGCACACAATGACCCTCCCCTTGCTGGGGAGCTTTTGGCAAATGATAGCTCTGGGGAGAAAGAAACTCAGTTTTTTTAAGGGTGTGGCCCTTGATAGGTAATTACAGTCCAGTTAAAGGCTACACACTCAAGAGTATGAATAGCACCAACTGGACTGTCGAATTAAAAACACATATGAGGACATAAAGTTGGATAGATAGGGAGCAGGAGAAGAGATGAAAGAACGAATAGGATCAGATCATATCATATGAAATCTTCAAAGAACTAATGGAACATTTTTAAAAGGCAGAGACTTATAGTCATTATGAGAAACAGTATCCATAATAAAAAAAGAAAACAAATCTAGAAGTTAGACATTGTATTTTGAATTTTTGTCTTACTGGTTTGGTGAATGATCTTACCTTTAGCGGGGGGTGGGGAAGTGTGATGCTATTTACAATGTTTCTGTGCTTTGCAACATGGAGAAGTTATCACTTAAGTTTCTTGTGAACCTTGAATCTCAGGATCGGAACTTTGGAAATTACCTGAAGGCCATTTGTTTCTGCACTGTTTCCTGCCCTTAAAATTCATGTCTTAGTCCATGAGGGTCCTGTGGTCTCTGGCAATGACCCAAGACAGCTGGTGATGTGGGACAGCAATGTAAAAATCAGGGATATGATGAAAGGGCCAGTGATCTGCTCCAGACTGGGCTTCAGCACGTGGAAAAAGGTGCCATTGGGCTGGATTCTGGATTTTCTAAAATAGGAAGACATTTGAATCAGAACACAAAGAATGATGGATGTCCACTATGCCTCTGACCTCATCTGGCTGTTATGCGTCTCTTCGAGTACAAGGCTATCCACCAGAGAAAATTCTTTCAAAGTATTCTCTTGTTTCCAGAACCTTTGTAGAAAGTGAATCACAGACATTCCCGCAAATGCTTTGCAGGGCCCAGAGCCTCTTAGGAAAGACGGCTGCACAGGATCCATTTAGACAACCCTGCTGTGGGGTGTCCTTCATATTTCATAGTTTCAGGGAGAGTCCACCCAAGAAGATGGTGCTGAAGGGAAGGCTTTCTGGGAGCATGTGATTTCCTCCAAAACTGCCAGTTCTCAATCGTAGCTCTCTTTGGAGGTTGGCGGTGAGTTTCTGTTGTCAGTATTTCTTCTGCAGAACTCACCCTTTAAATGGTCTGAAGTGAAAGCCATATAGCACTTGTGCAATTTTACACATCTGGGATTTAAAAACATGATCTATGTGGCTGGTGCTATGCAATCCTGAAGACCTGAGTTTGATCCTCAGCACCACTGTATAAAAAGACCAGGTGCCCTACCAGTGCTGTGGAGGCAGAAATAGGAGAATTCTTGGAGCTTCATGGCCAGTCAGCCTAGTGTTCTTGGCAAGCTCCAGGTTTTGAGGCTTCAAAACCAAGAAAGACAGCTCCTGAGCAATAACAGCAACTGGGATTGTTTCTGCCTCCACCAGTATGTGTCACACACATGCACCTGTATATGAATACACACACACACACACACACACACACACACACACACACACACACACACACACACACAGAGTTATACAACAAAACAAGAAGGTAAGAGAGCTTATGAAGATAAGGTAAAGTCTACTTCAGTGGTGTTTGAAAGTTTAGACTGTGTGGTTTTCCCATGGCTTCCTCTTGAAATGCACAGGAGGCCAGAAGACACATTTGCAAGTTAGAATTGCTGCTTTCATTAAGTCTCAGTTTAAAGAGAAGTTTTCATTATGTGAAAATAAAATAAAAATCTCAGTTTTTGTCCTCAGGGTGCCTGGGGAGACAAGCAGATGCTCTATAGCACTTTGTCACAAGACAGAGAGCACCTTGGTGCAGCGTAAAGGGTACTTGGTAGTGGTGTCTGCAATGCTCTGTGCTAACTGCTGCCTGAGACTGCCACGGAGTCTGGCAACAGATGGGAACTTGAGTTGCTCCATTTCCTTTGATGCACAGTTCCAAAGACAGCTTTAAGAGGACTTTCAAAGCCAGCTTTCCGGACTGCTGAAGTGCATAACATTGAGGAGGTTTCGCACTAAAGCGTGAGAAATACTTAGGTATGCCTTTTTATATGTCATCTTTGGGGGACTAGATTATGTTTTGGCTTTTATCAGTAAAGCTGTTTTCTACATAATGTGTTTGTGCACCCCGGGCTCTACCATCATTTCTTAGAATTTCACCCTTTTCCCTGAACCCCTGAGAGGGAGTTTGTGATGAGAAGGTGCAGGAAAGAGATGGTTGCTCCAATCTGCAAGGCGTGGCTACTGAGATGTTTTATGGACTCACAAGTAACCTCTGGGGCAGCAGATAGAACTGATCGCTGGAGAGACCAGCCACAAACACAGTGGCTCTTCGTGAGCCTTACATCTTCATGTCAAGGTGTACACAGCAGTACTCAGAAGCCTGGGGTCAGAGGGTGTCACAATAGACAGAGACTCAAATTCACACCTGCTCTGAGACCACAAGGTACTGGCTGTTTCTCTGTTTTATGTTTTGTATCCATTAATAAATAAAAGCCCCAACTCCAAGCAGTGGGGCAGATAGACACACATCTCTAGATGCACTAACTCTACACTAGAATTTCAGGTACGTGGAGGTCATGTGACTTCACACACACACATCACATCACTCACCGGAGTAATAAGTTTCCTGGCTCAGGCATCCCATGCCCCTTTAGGTTTCTACATTCCTCAAAATCAATATTAAGAAGATAAAACATCTCTTAAGAGGCTACTTGTTTATAAAAAGAGAAAGAAAAAGAAAAACTAGTGGCCCTTTTCCTGCACTATTTTTATTAATATAAAGTTTCTGAAGTAAGTGCATCTGTAGAAACAGAAGTGGGCACAGCTAATAGAGACAGGCAAGCAGATGCAGGTATAGGCGCTGTCTGTGGAGATCTAGGTAGAACTAGATACCGAGACGTGTGTTAGATATCTAGAGCTGAAAGGAGAGATCCTAGCAGTGAACTTACTTGATCTTAGTATTGATATTGTTATTCATGTAAATGTAGAGATAGTATAGATGCGGTTTCAGGACTGATGCTGCTGCCCACCAGTGCAGGCCTCCAATTCTTTATGAGAGCCCTCGCTGTCCTGTGAATTAGTCTGTGACTTCTGTTTTCTTGCTACACTTAGAAGCTTAGAAATGCAGGTTACAGGTTGCCACTTCAAGGGAGAGCAAACTCAGGGAACACAGAGACTTTAGTTTTTACCAAGGTTTACTTCCATCAGAGCTTCTCTTTTTTCTCTCATTGGAAATCGGGACCGATTCCTGGAGTCTTTTTGTCTTTAATGAACACAGTTGTGTCAAGCCTAGATGTTCTAAAAGGGACACTTTTCTACTGAAAGGGAAGACTGATGTTTGGATCTGTAACCTGCAAGAGGCTGACTTCTTCAGTAAAAAGGGGCTGCCTTACCCAGTGCCGGAGTCTCCCTTCTGTTGGCTTTTCTCCTCGTTTTATCATTTGGTCCTGACCTTGTGGGACAAAGCTAGTACTACCTCTGTGTTTCTACAAACAGGGGCTGTCTGTGCATTATGTGGTTAATATTGATTATAAATCATGTCAGCTCAGCAAGCCTGACTTGTCCCTTCCCCCACTACAAAGCCATTTTCTGCCTCTCACCTGCTTTGGAATAAAAATGTTTCTTATTTTGAAAAGACTCAACACATCTAATTGTATTTAGTTAGATTAAAAACCAGGATGATATCATGTCAGGGACAGGGTACAAAGGACAAGTACAGTAAGCCCCATGACCTGACAGTGTTGGCGAGCATCTGATTTCCCAGCAGCTGTGGCTTGCTTCCTGTCCTGGCTCAGGTTCCTAATCCAAAGGACAGCTCACAGAGAGGCCAGGCAAAGCTATAGGTCAAGCGTTTTCTTCTCATCTGCAGACAATTGAATATGTGGCTTTACAAAGTGTGCATCTTTGATGTAGGATGTAAACCCCCTCCACACTTTCCTTCCCCAAAGACAGATGACTGACCACCAGTAGCTTCGCTCTTCTCCCTGATGCATCTTCCAGTGGTGCCAAAGTCAACGTGTTTCACTTGGAGTTTCCATGGTACCTTAAACATCCCAATTGCCATCAGCTCATCAGGGGCTGATGTGATTGTAGACACATTACTCCTAAGGCTACAGAGACTGGCTCTTCCCCATCTAGCTGACTTTAGCATAAAAGTAAAATTGAATCATAGCAATAAAATTTTATCTCAACTCGCTTCATTCTCCATGAGAGTTAATAACAGGAGGCTTTTCTCTCTCTTTCTCTCCCTAAGTAGCATAAGAGATATGAAATTGAAATTAGCATATCTCCTGAACCATAAAGTCCCAAATAGTTTTCACTAAATCGACTCAAGGGTGAGTGTGGTGCTGGACTCCTCTATTGCTGATTTATTATAAAAGTGGAGACTTTTCAGCAAGAGGAAAGCAAAGGAAGATAGCATGAAGTAATAAGAAAAAAGTCATGATAAGACCATGATCACAAGTCAAAGTAATGAGAACCACATCTTCCCGAGGCACCCTCTGCTCTATGCTCTGTGCTCTGTGTCATTGGCTATACCCTATACCAGTGCTGTGTGAGACTAGGGAAGGAGACCATGCTGACTAGAATGCAAGTTGATAGCTGTGCAGGTTGATGCACAGGACAGGGAACACCAAATATCTGTCAAAGGACCTAGTGTCTTGTTGGATGTGGAGTCCACTGGAGACATAAGACCAAACTGGAAAGCATTTCAGAAGGGAGGGGTGCCCAATAGAAAGCAACCTTTTCAGGGATGGGAAAGGGACTTGGGAGCCACCACAAAGTTTACACTGAATGGAGCCAGTGGTAGGAAACAAGGCTATTTGAGAGTAAGAAAGTATTTTGGAATATTAAATCTTGGAGCTCGGTCTGAGTCCCCAGAGTGACTTGTGCCCTGGTGGGATAGGAATGAAACCATTCAAGGGTGATGGAGCAGCCTCACTGAGAAAGCATCACCACAGCCTACCTATCCCCACCTTTCAGGCAGCCACTGCAGGACTAAAGAACCCCATGAGGACTTTGACAGTCAGCACTAGAAGATGTGATGACCTCTGGACATGAGGTCTAGTTTCAGAAAATGTATTTTGCTGAGTGACTCACTGGGCTTGTTCCAGTAGCAGTGAAGAGAAGATTAATCCTTTATGGGGTGGCTTACATTGAAGATATCTCTGAACAATGTATCCTAATTCCCAAGGAGATGTTCTCAGGATCAGAATCAAAAAGATCCATGTGGGTATGTTTCATAGAGAAGGACGTGGCCAGCTCACTGGGGTGTTCTGGCATGATAGGTGTCTCTCCATAGTTTGGGATTTTCTGATTCCCTTGGGTTTCAAAAGCATGTTTTTTAAAAATGTTTGAAGTTCAACTCAACCTACCCAAAGGTTTTTTTTTTTTTTAGAAGCCAAATCACACTAACAACAAAAGCCATGCAAAAGGAGAGTGTTCTCAAAGTTAAGACATCTCGAAGCAAGCAGCTCTTCCTTCATGGGCCAGGAGCAAGAGCAAGTCTTCAGCCCACAAACTAGCCATCTGCTTCCATCTCAGAACTCATTCTGAAGTCAAGGTTACCTGATGCACGACTGGGCCATGGTGAGATGCATCCTCAGCCAGCTATGGTCTGAAGTATTCCTTGAATTTTGGGTGAGACTCTACAGTTCACTGTAGGGTAGCATCCTGGCATCACCTTGGTGAATTATGTAACAGGTGAATACAGAGGTATCATGGAGCTCCAGTCTAGAGCTGGTCATACCACAAAAGATCTGTCCTCTGAGCAGTAACTGGTGACCAGCATCCAGTGACCAGCATGTCATTTTTCATACTCACTGCTAGCCAGAGTCACCACTGCAAAGGGCAGAGGGGGGAGAATGGGAATAACTTTTGAGATCAAAGGACGCCAAAAGACATGCAGGAGGCTGTCAGATTTGTGCCAGAAAATTTCCCACCTGAGCTAAGGTCTCAATGTTGATAACACATTAAAAATGAGGGCAAAATAACCTTTAGTTATTTTTTCCTCTTTAGGTTAAAAAGTGACCAAAGAAGAATGCTATTATCCTGTAAAAGGCAAAACTCACTTAATGTTTCTTTTTCCTATAGTGAAAAGCCAAGAGGTTATTAATGAGAAAGAAACTCTGAGATTCCCATTATCCTTAAATCCTAGGGAACCAGGACACTAGCAAACTCATTCGAGGCACTATAACATATTCTAACAAGTAAATAAATATTCTCAAATTGGGGAAGTTGACTAAGAAATAAAATAGAAAAAATTATGTCTGTATGAATGTGTGTGTGTGTGTGTGTGTGTGTGTGTGTGTGTGTGTGTGTGTGTGCATGTGAGTATGGGTGCATGTAGTTTCCACACTCTAATATTCTTTCTTTAATTCAAATCTTTAACAACACTCAGATTCTGAAAGGCAGAGCTTTCAAGTCCAGGTGGAAAACCTCCAAAATAAGTTGTTGTTGTTTTTTTTTTTAAATTGTACTATATGAGTAAATCTGTGCAACACACACAGTTAGTATGTCCTAAAGGCCAGAGAGGGCATTTGATCTTCTGGAAATAAAGTTACAAACAGGTGTGAACCGCCACGTGTCTGCTGGGAATTGAACCTGAGTCCTTCGCATGATGACCTGGTGGTGCTCTTAACTACTCAGCTGTATCTCAAACATGAATGAGAGTTATAAAGTAGTACAGACATATGTGTATTTAAGTTAGCAAAAAATAAGTCAATGGGTCCTGCATGTGCAAATTGCAGGAGTCTTTCACCCTCAATTTCTAGTCCTAAGAGATCTATAGGTTTTTGTCCAATAAACAATCTACATATTTGATCTGAATCCTGAAGACCAGGGTGAAGCCAGCTCTACAACATAGACATATGATCTATCTTGGGTGCTGTGATGTTACAAAAAGTTCATTGTACACTTAGTTAGGTATCAATAAGGAGTGAGATTCCTTCTGTTGAAAGTACAAAATTGATATTTCAAATTTAGAAGCAATTTACTGTTTGTTTGACTTGGTTTCTACAGAATCCCAAATAGGACAGGAGAAGGATGGTTTAGCAAGAGCTAGAGGGAGAGATGTCCCTTTCAGTATGTATTTTAGCTTGGTGTGTGCAGACATGTATGATGACCAGGAGCTTGCCAGCTGTTTTGTTCAACACAAAGAATACTTACCTGCATAATATGCCCATAAAAGATAACCTTGTCACAGAACCCTGGAGAATAGATGAGCTTATATGGATGAAAATCTATGTGCTGTAGGAATTTATATAGCTATTAATTTTGTGTATGGACATGGTCACATATATGTGAGTATACAGGCACATATGTGTTCACATGTATGTTAAGACTAGAGGATAACCTTGGGCATCATTTACCAGGTAGCCCCTTCTCTCTGGTGCTGCTCAGAGACAGAGATCAAGTATGTTCTTCTGTTCCTCTACTTTCCTACCTCTGTTCAGTGAACAGCTGCTCACATGGAATAATTGTTAAATACTATAAAAAAAATAAATACTTCTGCTGTAGAGGCCAAGCGAGGATCTGCAGAATTGCTCTGGATCTGCGGCTTCTGAGCACTCTCATTTGTTGCTTTGGTTTTGTTAACTCAGATGCTCAAACCATGGAAATGTGACTGTTGTCTCTCTATCCTTTTTCAAATGAGAACTTCCAAAGAAAGGTAAAAACAAGCAATTCTCCCTCTTGTAACTTGTGTGAGGAAAATGAAGAACAAGGAAATAGAAGCATATCTCTGAGGACACAGGGAGCCTCATGTGAACTGAAGCTGGATATCCATCATGAAGATCAAGGCCTTCAGAGCTCAGAAAAGGCTGTGATGTACATGAATCACTTCTGATAAGTGTTCCCTTGAAGTCACATGTCAAGTATTTCATCCCCAGCTGATGGAACTATTGAAGCCACCCACTGGAAGGAATATAAGCCACTGGGAATGTGCACTGGAATGGGTATTGGAATCCCAGCATTTTCCTCATCATCTCTTAAATTCTCTATTACTATGACAGGAGCTCCTGCCATGATGGCACCAGAGTAAACGTTACAGTCCATCATGAACACAAGTATGCAAACCCTGCAGTCAGAACAAAAGGCATGTTTGAAAGACACATGCAAAGAGTCAGGTTACTTATGAGAGATACTTTAGCTCCTAGTCCCTGATGGAGGTATTAGCTTCACTTATTTGCCAACAGGAGTAAAAAATATCAGATGTGGAATTTTATCATTTCCTGTAAGAGTCAGTTGAAACATGTCCTTCCTAAACAGCAAGTGGACTAGGTGTTTATGAAGCTTCGCTCAGTAGTGAACGTTAGCTCTCTCTAGCAAGCTTCTACCAGTCACATGACCCACACCTGTGCTTTGACCATTATCACTTCAGTCACATGACCCAAAACTCTTCCAGTCACATGGCCCACAACTCTCCCAGTCACATGACCCACAATCTTTCTAGGTACATGACTCACACCTGCTGCTTTACCTCTTATCACTTTAGTTTCCTTGCTTTGCACTACAGAAAGGAACACTGAGATACTGGGAGGATTCCTGTTAGAAGATGTAGTCTGCTGTATTTCTCATTCCACTGTTTCTTCCTCCATTTTTAATAAAAACTTTTCCACAGATGACCAAATACCAAGGAAACTGGTCTCATCTCACCATGCCTTGCCTTTTCCTCCACTTCTGTTTGCTAGGATCCCCTGAGTTTCCCTCCTTCAATCTCTTAGGAATTTTAAGCTCCCCCATGGCAAGACATAACCTTGCGCTCATTCTTCTGTATTGTATTTTTTGCCTTCTACATTTCCAGGGCTTAACTTCAGGTAATTTCTCCACCCACACCAAAGTTAATTTAACCCACACTGTATCTCTCAAAACATGGTGTACATTTTATAAGACATTTTGATAAAGCCCAATCATTTTATCCATAAAATGCCTGTGGCCATTGAAACACTGAGCATGTGGACTTCAATGTACAATGTCTTATCCCCACCTCATCTTAAAATGTGTGGGTATATCACATGTGCTCACTGAGCCCAGTACCTGAGACCAGAAGACACTATACACAGGGATGGATGGGTGGGTGGTCATGAGCAAATATTAGGTCAAAAGCTGGATGGAAGATGCACGGACAGGGGGTAGATGGGTGGCTGTGAATGGAACCATAAATAAGAAGGTAGGTCGGTGGTATTCAATGTGGATGAGTAGATACATAGGTGGACAGTTTTGGACAGATCTGAGGTGAGTTTTAAAGAAAAGACAATGTTTTAGAGCTATTGTGAGCACTCAGCCCTAACCAACATTATAGAGCAAGCCACCTTTGCTCTGCTAATACAGATTCATGGATCTTCTTCATCTCCCTCTAGTTTTACTTTTGTGCAAATTGGAACAAATGCTATTGAAAATAAAGTAGTATCACTTTAGGAGTAGCATTTTGAGAGGCAAGAGCACTATTTATTATTATTATTATTATTATTATTATTATTATTATTATTATTATTAAATCCATAACATCTCTTTTATAAGGCAACTTCCACAGATGTTGTTTGGGGCAAATGGTGTGAGCAGTCAGGACTTCTGCCTATTCTTTGGCTCTTGCTGGGGGATCCTGGTGAGTGTAGAAAGCCGGGTTCCATCTGTGTGGATGTGTGTGAGTGGGAGCGAGGTGCCTCCTCCTCACAGGTCTGTCTCCGAGCATTATCTCAACCAGCCACAGTTCAGATCCTTATCACCTACTTAGGCCTGCCGTGTTTTCATCTCTTCTTTAGACAGATTTTTTTTCACCCTTGGATGATGGAGAAGGGCATCTTCAGGCACCCTCACCTCTCATATTGAATTGTGAATTTGTCGTGGTGGATTAGATTAATCAAAACAGCCTTAGAAGAAAAATCTCCATGGTGTGCCTCTCTGACTCAAATAATTTCTGTCAAATTTTTAATATAAACACGACTTCTGCAGCCTGCTCTCACATGCTGTTTCTGTATATATCGTGCAGCTGTGGAGGCATTTATGCCCACCCTCAGTGGCCTGAATTTAAGATACTGTTTAAATAGATACCTAAGTAGGGAAAGATTAGAAAAGACCATAGCAAGTGAAAACATTCAGAGTTCAGACTTTCAGTTTACAGTTGAGCAAAAGCATTAGAGCCATGCCACTCCAAAAGACCTTGGAAACACAGAGTCAGAAATTTCTTTAAGTTATCTGAATAATGAGTGGGATTATAAATATAAGATACTAATAAAAATGTACAAAAATATCATGGCATATTTGTAGTGTTTCTTTGTGCCTCGTGCATATCCAGCAAGATAAAAATTTAACTGGAAAATAACAAATTGAAAGACATTTCTCGTTATAAAATATTCTCTTATCTTCTCTCCCAATACTAATAGAATTTTATATTCATATTTTATTTTAAATTTGGATACTTTTAAGGTTAAAGATAATTTTTATTTTTACTTTCTTTCTTCAAAAGCTGCAGTTATTTATTGTTAAAATAATGTAAGTATTTATAGTGCCACTGTAAGACCACCTGCAGGCGTATCACACCAATTTTTTTTCAAAATTGGTACTTAGAGTGATATATGTCTATATCTTTTCATGCGTTTGCATGAGTTGCAATTTTCCACTTAACAAATTCCATGCTCCTATATCTTTCTCAATGACTTTCATATGCATACCTATCATATCATCAGTAAGTTTCATGTTCTTTTTGAATAATAACAAGGAATGAGTGACCATTTCTGGAGTTATGCTTCTAATATACACATCATTTCTCTTTAGAGAATTTCCTAGAAACAACTGATAGCATGATATTCATTCTCACAAAAAGATGATTGTGTCCAATTGTTCTCCAAGATGCTGCCTTCATCTGCACACATGACCTCATTAAATGAGGGTTTCTTACTCCCTCCCAACCTTGTCACCAGTGGGCATTGGAAACACTGTGACTTGAGACTGTTTCATAGGAGAAAACAAGATAATAACGTATCATGAAAACACTGGAGATTTTTTTTTCATGAAAGAATTGATCACTGAGATTTCTTCTGTTGGTAGTCACCTATGATATTTATCATTTAAAAAATATATTGTGGGGTAGACTCAAAGTCAGAAACATACATACACAATGCACCACACACATCTAACCACCTTAAACATGACACATACACAACACTCATTTGTGTTTTCTCTAATATGTGTGTTTATATGTTGCAGGTGCATGTACAAGCACATGTACACGTGTATAGAAGCCACAGGACTGTCGTTGTTCAGATGTTGTTCACCTTGGTGTCTCCTTGGACTGGAACTCTTCAATAGGTTAGGCTGGCTGTTTGGAAAAGCCCCAGGGTTCAGTTCTGAAACACCCAGTGTGTCACCACACCTGTATTATTTTAAATGAAGTTACTGGGAGGTCAAACTTAGGTCCTCTTGTTTACTACGCAAGTATCTCATCTACAGAGCCTTCCCTTCAACCTCAACACAATTCTAAGTGACATTTACCTGTTCAGCCACTAGGCACCTTGGATAGTTCCCTAAGCTCTAAGACAGTGCCAGGACCATGGCAGAGAGTTTAAGTATTACTCTGTAGGATGGAGAGGATATGATAAAATGTGTTGAGACACAGGAGTTAAATGCAGTAACATTTAAGAGAAGTGTGAGGGTAAAGCTCACATTCAATGCTGCTAGCTTCTAAACTCTGGATGCTGTGGGACAGGGTCCCATCAGGGCCAGCCCTCTCAACAAAAGGTGTAAATGCAGCTTTTCAAAGCAACATGTCAGTGGGAAGAAAGAAGATGTTGCGGAAAGGATCACCAAAATTCCATAAGGGAATTCCCTACTTTTTGGAAAACCAGAAGCTACACATGTTCAGGGAAGATTCTGGAAGACCTGGTAGCAAAGGCCAATGGGATAAGAGCAGAGCCCAGCTTGTTCCTGCTGTTATTGCCATGAGCCTTCCAGTGTGAAAGCCATTGCAGTGAGACTACAGAGGCCAGGATGACATTGCCACCATCCCAGTGATGTGTCTTTGTAGAAAAGTAGAATTGAATCCAGGCAGTTTCATAAGAGCCAACACAAAGCACTGAAAAGCCCAGAGGTCTGTGGCCATCAGTTTGATGACACAAGCATAGCCCAGCTATACTTCTAAGAAATGAAGCACAGACTTAATGTCAACCTGGGTCACATTCAGGATCCTTCTTCATAATCAGACACCGTGATGTAGAGTAAACTGTTCACTCACAAAGAGAACAAGGAATGCACAGAAGCAGACCCATGAGCACTCACAACTGTAGTGAGAGGAAAAGCAGAATGGCATATAAGGACAGAGATGTGCTGCAAGGAACAGACAGTGTTTCCAAACCCTCAGATGCTGCCTTAGCCACTCTTCAGCAAAACCAAGGAAATGTTTAGCCAATTGGCAGCATGAATTTTCTAAAATACCAGAGACCAGTAATCTAAGTTTAAGTGCAGGAGAGTGAAGCCTGGGAGCTTGTTCCTCACAGAACAAGAATCCTGTCTACAACCACAAGGCAGAGGAGTGGACAGTCTCTTTGGGCCTAATTCATAAAGGAAACAATCTTGTCTGTGGAAACAGAGACCCCAGATTTAGCCATCTCTTGAAGTCCTTCCATCACCTAGATGCTAAGCAAGGGAGCAAGTGTATTTTGAAAGCACAGTGTCTCAGATGAGAGGGAGCAGAAGGTATAAATCTAACAAAAGTGCTGTGGCTGGGCTGTTCATCATAGTGTATGCATAGGAGAAAAGCCAATGAACTCAAAAGCATCTTAATGCCTGTTATCCACACCAATGCCCCGACAGATAACCAGTTAACACATTCATGGATGTGGGAGATGTGGGACTGCATGGGTGTGTAGATGTGCATGTGCTTGTGTGTGTGTGCGTGCGTGCGTGTGTGTCTGTGTTCCAAAACATACTTGAAAATGTTGACTCAGGAGCCAAGGCATTTTGAAAACCATGAAGAACTGCACCATTGGTGGAGGATTGATTTCAGGGCAGTGCAGTTCAGTGAGGCGATTCAGATGTAGGCATACAGGAGGGGATCTGCTAGATGAACAATAGATGAAGAATAGATGAAGACAGAGTGGAGGGAACAGAAAGATGAACAGAAGGTCCTCACATGAGCAGTAGATTATCACAGAGATGGAGGTGCAGAGTGCTGGTCTTCACACAGGGCATCCTCTGGTCTCAGGAGAGACTCTCAGGCATTGCTGTGCTCTTCCTTTCAGACTTTTGGACATTTGTTGGTTTTTTGTTTGTCCCTGTTTATGGTGGCTAATTTTATCAACTTCATATGATCTAAATTACCTAAGAGTCAGATCCCTGGGCATGCTTACACCTGTGAGGTATTATATAGATTGGGTTAATGGAGGTGGGAAGAGACACCCGTACTGTGGGCAGCACCATGCCATGGGCTGGGGTCTTGATATAAAGGCAAAATTGAGCTAGGCACCAACATTCACCCATCTCCTGACTTTTGATGCAATGGAAGCACCCACCTCAACTCCTGTTGCTAAGATGCCCAACACCATGGTAGGCTGTACCTGTGTCATGTACTGTGAGCTGAAATAAACTTCTTCTCCTTTAAGTTATTTTTGTTACTCCAACAGGAAAAGTAACTTCAATTCTTTCCATAATTGTGTCTATGGAGACATCTTTGGAATTCTCTTAACATGTGGTCTTGGTCACATACTAGTGTCATCAAATGCAGAGTGGTCACTTCCTTCTATTGTGGAGGATCAGTTGTGTGGGCTCTGGAGTTGTCTCTTACATGACTTACATGACTGTTTCACCTATCCACAGGAGGTGCCCTTCACAGGTGTGACTTAGCAGTTCACCTGCAGAAAAGCCACTCAAGAAGATGGTCTCATGGACTTATCCTTAGCTACAAGTATAATTTCGATAAATAAAGATGCCTCATTGTAAAACTAAGACCAGATTTGACTTTTCCACTTCCAATGTTTTCTTCACTTCTTCCCTGGTCTCATCTAGGCCTTTATTCATAAGGTTTTCAATCATATAAAATGCTCACGTCTTTCAGACAAGGTCTCTTGTTAGAGTTCCCAGCCTCTTGGACCATTTCACAAGGACACACATTAGGGCATGTGTGGTGTATCACTTTAAGATTCATCAGTAGTAGCATTATGTGCTCACAGTATTACAGGTCCTGTGATGTTGGTGCATGTGGTCATAGCAAGAGTAAATGGGACCTCTCCTGCCATCTTCCGCCACATACATGACACAATTTCAAAGACTCTGGCTGGAACTTACTCATCAATGAGGCTAAAACCCAGAATTTCCTGCCACAAGGCTGAGTAGGTTGCTTCTTCATTGCAATCCTGTAAGGAAGTTGTTGCCCCTCTGGGCTAAGTTATTAATAACATCTCTATTGCTTTCTTCGCTTTGGGTATCAGTGACTAATCCCAAATCACTCCTGAGCAGCCCAACCTATGAATCCACAGTAAAGAGTTCACTCATCTGTTGCAAGGAACATCTGAAGAACATGTCTTCCATACACTGTCAAAGATGTTGTAAAATTGAAATCTACATGGATTTAATGGGGGCTTTCATCTAAGAAGGAAGACTTCAAATCAGATGGACCTAAACTAATTTGGCTCCAATAGATCCACAAAGGATGATCAACATATTATATAAGAAGCAGAGTAACCAGTAACTTACAGTTTATAATTCCATCATATTTATCTCTTGCTGTATGTAGGGTTTTTCCCAATATGAGGTGTCTCTTTTATCCCAGACCTTTTACTTCCTTTCCTATGGCATCTCAACTATTTTAGAGTTCCCCTAATTACAAATGTCTCATTGAATTCAAAATAAAACAAAATAAACCATAAACTCTTACAACTCACTTCCCTAGAAAGAATAGTGGCTGGATAACAAAATAAGACCATGTATTTATTTTTAGTTAATAGTTAATTAGTTGAGTATAGAGAACTCTGAAAGTTACCATGGCTGTGAAATGCCCTTCTTAAATGAAGTCAATGGCTTGAGGATCATAGAATTATGTCAACCCCTTTCAAACAGGTACAGCAATTTCATTATGTAATTTGGGTGGGAAAACAGACATCATTTATTTATGACCAACTTCAGGGAATGTGTGGACATATTCCTCATCTGCTAAGATTTACTGAGAGTCACAAAGAGGAGAATATGCCAATGACTGCTCCCATGAGTTGATGTGTCTTGGGATCTCAGCAGAAAGTGCAGTATCTACCTGTGGGAAAGGAGACTCTGTATAAGCTACAGTGAAAGTACATAAAAGTGGAAACAATCGTGTACAATGGTATTGGGAAGAAAAGCAGAGACGACGTCACTCCAGGCAGAAGGAGTAAAGAGTGAAGAAGCAGCTGAGTCTTGGAACAGTGTGTGGAGATCCCTACCTGCTGGCTACCTTCAGTCAGTGCTGTAGCCATTCCCCAGAGCAGATGTTATAGAAATGTATACATTGACTTCACTCTAGTCTGACATCCCTACCGTTCTGACTGGGATAGAAATCAGTTCATATGTAAGACGTAGAGAATGGCACAGAGCACATCTAAAAGAATAAACTTCTTCTAGCACCATAAGAGTATATAGGACAAATCAATCATGTAAGCATCTCAGACTCTGATAAAAGAATGGACACAATCATGTCAAAGTTAAAGGTAGGAAGGCAGGGAGGCTACTCTCGATCTCTGTTCCCATTATTGCTATGGCCCTTCACTGCGTTTGGATCGTGGATTTGTCAAAAGAGGGAGAGAGAGTGAGACTGGAAATTTCCTTTGCCGTGAGCCTGGATATACATAGCATCATACTGTATATCTTAGTCATCAGTCAAGGCTTCATCTAAGACAGGCAGGCTTGGGAGTAGACATGAGTTGTGGCCATAGAGCATACAGCATGTTGCTTATATCTCTAGAAAGTGGAGGTGGAAACAGATCATGTTAACTCTAAAAACATACAGTAAACAAAAAGAGAACATGTTCTACAGGAAGGCAAAGTATACAATGACACAGAAGACCAACCATGTTTGCTTCGGAAGATTTTCCGCATCCTGGGTGAAATAGAAATTTCTGGTTTCATTTGGACACTCAGCTGTGTCACGTGATGTTTTTTCTGGAAGCTGTCTTATAAGAGAATGTTTTCCTGAAGCAAACATGTGAGAGGGCACGTGATGTTTGGAGAGAGTTTAATCAGAAACCCACAGAGAGTGAAAGGATGCTCTTGAGTCATTAGTTGTGCAGTGCTTAGCTGGTCTTTGCAGGTCTTCAGTTGTCTTGACTTTATAAAGAGAAATGCATCAAAAAACTTCTTGTTGTATTCCAGCTTATTCTTGTGTCTTCTTCTGACTTGTGCTGATTTGGTGGAATGTTAAAGTCTCTGCTGGATCAAGCCACTGCTACTGATTCATGTTTGGTGTTTGCTATTGGACTGAACTCCTGGATTCTTGGCAATGAAGAGTAGACTCACCCCAAAGAACTACTTCTAAACAGGTCCACAACCCCTTTCCCTATTAACCCTCTTTTCCTTCTACCTCTGGTCAGTAGGCTAGAAGGAGATTAAAGTGTTCAAGAACCCTAAATAAAGTAGGCTTTGAAAAGTTTAAGCCTCCACTTGGTGATATTCTAAGGAATCTTAGAAAGCAGAACTTCATCAGGGGAAAAAAATATAAGACTTTGTTCTGACAAATATGCCTTTGCCCTTCTTTCATTTATATACTTATAGCATGAAAAGTAGAATCCTTTTGCGAGCATTTCCACAATAACACTTTGAATAACATACATGTGATATATGTACTTATTTATTCTCTTATAAACAGAATAAGTAAAATAAATAAAAATGAAAATACTCATCATCTCTATTTTGTGCTGAACTTGAACATGTTGCTTACCTATACAGCAAGAACAAATGAAATGAAAAGCACAGTAGGTACAGGAGCACAAACCAAAATGAAATATGTAGCTATAAATGTAACTAATTATGTAAAAAACCATTTTTAAGAGAAAAGATATAAGCCCTGATGAGAGACTCTAGTAAGATCTAAATAAATGAAGACATGTCCCGAGCTGAAGAATAAGAAGAGTTGACACTGACATGTAATTCTTCCCAACTCAGTGATGCAAATCCCATGAAATTAGTTTGGTGATATCAATAAATTGATTACATAGCCCATACAGAGACTAAAAAGGCCAAAAGTAGCCAAGACAGTCTCAAAAAGCAAATATGAAAGACCTGATAGTACTTGATAAAAAAGCAAATATGAAAGATCTGATAGTACTTGGCTCTGAAGCTTCCTATGAAGCTGCAGTGAAGACCTCACTGTGACATTGGTGAAAAAAACTCAGAAATGAAAGATCAATGGAAAACAGCAGAGGGCCCAGAAATAGACTCAGGTGATATGATCAACTCACCTTTCACAAAGACCAAGCCAAGGTCCTCAAAAGAAAATTAGTACAGAAGATACTCAACATCAGTATTATCAACAGATGATGCTCAAACATCTGGAAGCCCCTGCGGGCAAAAATGAATCCAGATATAATTCTCTCACCATTTATAAAAATTGACTCCAAATAAATCCCAGACCTAAATGGATTGAAAACTACTTGCTGACACAATGAGGGGAAATCCAAATGGCCTTGATTTAGACAGAGAGTTCTTAATTTTATTTTAGTATCATTTTCACCATGGGAATTTCGTATATCCATCTTAGGTGTTTTTATGAAATCTTCCCCACCCCATGCCCTCCACCCTTCCTCCAATTCCTATTCGATCCTCCCAAACACTTTTATTTCCAGTTTTATGTACTCTTTAGAACCCACTGGTTTCACTTGGTACTCTCAGGATGTGTATGTGTGAAGAGATGTGTCCTGAAGCATAGATGGCCTCCCTCCTGCCTGAAGAACAGCACGAAAGGTGGGATCCATGAAAGGCTTAAACAAATTTCATTAAAGTTTAAACCCAAATGCTTCAGGAAATGTATAGAGAATTAAAAGATGGGCACGGACTTGGGGAAGGTAGTCCCCAAAGATGTACCAGCCAAAGGACTTATATCCAAAATTTTAAAAAACTCCACAACAAAAAATATACATCAAAGCTTGACAAACACAACACCAGAAAGGAGATACAAGTGGCAAACAAGTGCACCAAAGAAGCCCATGCTGAATGATGGCCTAGAAAGGATGGAGGACTGAGTCAACAGAACACTGGCAGCACTGAGTGATATGAAGCAAGCCACTTCCTCAGTCAATTTAGGGGAATACAAATTCACCCTCCACTTAGGAAGATGGTTTAATAGCTTCTTGCAAAGCCAAACACAGCATTGTCTTAGGAAACTGTGATGTTTTTCCTTAGTAACTCTCCAAATTAGTAGGTAAAAAGTGCAGAAACCTACTCATAAGACACCTTTGTTCAGAAACTGAAATACCCAAGATGTCTTTCACTGATGAAAGGCAAACACATCTTAGTTTATTCAGACCTCACTTAGTGTTGCTAAGAAGTGTCAAACCATGAGAAGACACACAGTGCCTAAAATACATGTCACTAAGTAAAAAAAGCTAATCGGAAGACCACACATAGTGTCTGACTCCAACTGCATGACACTGGGTGACGGAGCAGAAGGAACAGCCTGTCCGAGCATCTGGAAGCTGCAGGGAGTAAAGTGACTGTGTGAGGGAGCAATGTGGAGGAAGTATCAACATGACCTTGTCTCAACCCAGAGGATGTCCAGCAGCAGAGTGCAAACATGATTCAGAGTATAAGACACATTGATCTGCATTCAGCACCATGCATGTCCCATCTCATGGAAGAGGCTGAGAGAGGAGTAGATGTTGTTCATATGGCAGTTAAGGGGTATGTGGGGAATCTCCTTGCCTTCCAATTTTCCTGTAGGACCCCCCAAAGTAAAGTCTAAAAATAACCACATTTTAGAAAAATGCCAATCAATTAGTGGTGGTAGAAAGACATGGAAACTGCCTGCTGTTCAGTCAAAGGGGGGAAGTTAGACCAGACAATGGAGAGGAGTGGGCGATGTCTAGTATCTATCTCACTCAGCATTCGAAAAACAAATGCAAAGTTTTCTGCAATAGTAACTGCCTTTAGCAGTGCCTATCAGGGTTAGTTCTTACTGTGATTCTAAGATGACTGGAACAGAACACATGCTAGGTATAGTGGGAGGAAGCATCAGAATGAGAGGTGGTAAATGTAATTATGGTGTCATTCCATTGAGCACCATTCAATTTAATATTCAACCCAAATTGAGGGCAAGGAAGAGCTGGTTAGTGTTTAGGTTGGAGCTACACATGGCAGGTAAAGCATGAGGGTGGAACACTTAGGAACAGTAGATCTGGGGAAAGGTCACAGGCTGGTAAGGAGATAGGACATGGTTAGGGAGACTTGAGTGGTGAAGAACTGGATCTTCTGCTCCCAGTGGGACTGGATCAAGGGGAGGAAGGAGGCAGTGAGGACAGGCAAGTGTCACTGCTGACTACTAATTAGCATCTCTTATTTAATGGGGTGCGGTGCTAAGGAAGCAGCAGCAATGCAAATTTGGTTTTGGTTCTAGACTCAATCAAGATCTGCTGCCGGGGAACAGATTCTGAAAGTGTTTCTGTAGACTATAGATCAATCCTATGCCCATTCTTGATTGAGCCTTCTACACATTCTACACATTAAAGCCCTGACTCAAGTAGGGGAATTCAGAAAAACTTCACCGTGTGGGTGTTGTCCCATGCTGAGGAACCCAATCAAAAATAATTATCTTACCACACAGTCAAGTAGGAGGAGGATTATGTGGTGAGATGCCAGAGGAGCACAGTCTCCCCAGGCCTGTCTCTCTGAGCAGCCAGGATAGATGTATGTCTCCTGAGACACTGCAGAAGTGCTGTGCAATTGGCCTTTGATTAAACTGATGTCACCACAGTCCCTCCTGTGTGTGTGGAGTTATCATTCACGCACCTGGTTCTTATGTTAACAAAAGCCACTCGGGATTCTGCAGTCTGGCAGGAAGGCGTATCACTTTCTCAAGCAGATTTATTCATGCTGTTGAAGCCCTCAAAAAGTGGGTTACTAACAGTTTAAAATAAAGGATTTACTTCTCTAGAGTCTCATGCAGATCCAAATTAGTATTCTGTACTCGTCTTGGGCATGGAGAGATTCAAAGTCTTTCATGTCTAAAACCTGACGATCAAGGACAGATCTCTGGCTAGCCTGAGTTTGGACAGAAAAGAGGTTTCATATGCAGTTCATCATCATAAGACCATAGCAAAAAATGTCCCCTGTGCTTTATGTCACTGCTGAACAGTGTGACTTCTTTGACACTCTTTAGAATTATAATGGAAGTGTTTCAGGATGTACGTTGTCATTAAACCATGTGTTTTATTTGGATAAAATGTACTCTCCCAGCCCTCGCCCTAAATTTCACAGAGTTAGTATGAGAACAATTACCCCAAAATAAAGGAGTTCACTCAAACTTAGCTGACAGTTTGGGTAAATGGAAGGTTGGATCATGGCTGCTTCCAAGTGAAGATACATATTATGCCTCCTCTTCCAGGCTTTCTATTTGACAAACAGCAGTCATTGCTACAGTGCCTAGCACCTTTCTAATCATCTCCAAAAAGCTGCTGATGGTTTAGATAGTTTCAGATACTCTCATTGCTGTGTCAAAGTATCCCACACCATTAACTTGAGGAAGCAAAGCACATTGTGGTTCACAGCTTTAGATTACTGTCCAACATGGTGACAAAATCATGACCTGACCCCAAGACTATCTGCAGCCAGGAGGCAGAAAGCAATGAAAGTTTGTGCTCACCTGGCTTTCTTCTCTGTATGCGCTCTCAGATTCAAGTTCATGGAATGATGCTCTCACCTTTAGGATGGATATTCTTACTTCTATTAACTCAATCTAGAAAATCATTCACAGACATGTCCAGAGGCTTGTATCCATGTTTTTTTCTAAATCCTCCCAAGATAATTATCAATAGTAACCATGATAGAAACTAACTGTTCTAAAAGACTTGTATGTTAATGCCTTGGTCTCCAGCCTGGGGCATCATTAGAGGTGGGACCACTGGGAGATGGGGCCTGGTTGGGTGAAGTTAGGGTACTGCAAGCATATGTTTTAGCAGGTGCTGGTTCTATCCCCTATCCCCTCTCTCTTTGGCCCATAATGTGATTCCTGCACAAAGTCATCTTCATAAAGACCCTCATCAAAGCAAAAATCCACCCTAACCCTAAGTCAATGGAATCCCTCTTCTGAAGGTAAAGCTGGCTGGAGTGCAATGTGCTCCTGTTAGTTGATTCCAGGTATTTGTCATGGTGCTGAATGCTGTGAGCTGCATAGGTGATCCTCAATGCCTTGACACCCACTGTGGCAGGATCTAGACTCTTGTCCTTTCACTGATAAGGGGGCTGCTTTGGGGCTTCCTGAGTCTGTGTGGCAGGATTATATCAGTCATTCTTCGCTGTGGACAACACCCCACTTCATACTTGTAATTCAGAATAATACTGAGAATTTCAGAATTCACAAAATGACAAATTTTTCTAAATTAAGGATTTGCTACATGTAAACTTTTAATCTTCTACCGAGGGAAAACTAGTGAAATTTCTTCTATAGATACTAAAGTATCATGTTTAGCTTCTATTGAACTTTTTATCTTATATTTTCAAAACCAAAACTATAAAAAAGCAGAACAAAACCAAAAACAATATAGTCTTGGAAGAAAGTCTTCCCAGAGAAGAGAAGTGATACAGTGCCAAATATTCAGCCTTGAAAATATATATACAAATGTGTGCGTGTGTGGTGTCTGTGTGTATGGTGTGCATGTGTGGTGTGTGTGGTGTGTGTGTGTGTGTGTGTGTGTGTGTGTGTGTGTGTGTATGGTGTGCATATGTGGTGTGTGTGCATGTGTGGTGTGTGTATATGTGTGGTGTGTGTGCATGTGGTGTGTGTGTGTGTGTGTGTGTGTGTGTATGGTGTGCATGTGTGGTGTGTGCATGTGTGGTATGTGTGTGCGTACATGTAACAAAAATTAATGAAGAAGATTCCATGAATTTCAAAAAGATCAAGAAGGGATATAAGAGAGATCTTGGAGAAAGGAAAAGGTAGGTGAAATGATGTAATTAATTTATAATCTCAAAACCAAATATTAAAGACAATCCCATGTACTAAAAACAATCCCATTATGTATTGAATCATCTAAGCAACTGCATTATATGACCATGTAAAACCTTAATGAAGCTAATGATAACAGTATAATCAATGAGAAACACAGCTTAGAGACTATTGCAAGCTTTCTTCCCATGTTAAAATAACATTTTAATCCCGGAAGATCTGTTTTGAAAGAACCATTGTAGCAAACCTGGGATTAGTTTGTTTCTTGTTTTATCCAGGAGAAAAATATGTCACAAGCAGGAAGACCAAAAAATAGAAACACAGCGTTACTAAAAACACGATGCACGTTTAAGTGCATATTATACACTCAGTACAAGAGAAGTGACTTATAAATTCTCTTTTCCGAACATCACAAGGGAGAGATTTGTAAACACGTGGAACCAACTGTGAGTTCCACACGTATTTAGGGAGTGAAAATCAGTTCCAGCATTTTCAAAAGAACAGATCTGTTTTACATGGGAAAGCTAGCCAAGAGTTGTTTCTTAAGTTGTTTCTTGGCTCAGGGTACTCTCACTACTAAGCACTCCTGTCTGCACACAGTAGGGCCAAGAAGAGGCTGAAAAGAGAGCCACCAAGTTCCTGGCATCTGAGATCCTGTATCTTCCCTGAATACTCCTTTCTACTGCCTTCTTATAGTTGTTGTGTGTGAATAAGGAGGGTACTTTCCCACAGAAACAAAACAACTGGTCAGGGTGGGGCATCTGGGTGATCTTAGAAGTCACTATGTATCCCTGCAAGCTTCTATAAAGCTTTGCAAAGCTTTATAGAAGAATAATTTTAGAGGCAATGGTACAGTTAATTACAAAATGAGAAAGCTTGAGCAATTTAGGATTTTTAATTAATTGATAAAAAATATTGTACAAGTGAGTTTGTTTCCTTGAAGCCTGCCTGGGTCTTGGTCTTTCTCAGATAGTCCTTTGATTACCTCAGATAGGCTCAAGTCTCATCTACATTTAGCATGTGTTTGTGCACATGCCCATTAACACCATGGATTAGAAGCATGCAAAGAGCATTCCTCCCTAGTAAGTCATTTTCCCAAACGTTTGGCAGTGTCTGATCCAGATTTGCTGACACAGCAGTTCCTTGCACCAAGCATTGTCTACTGTTTCCACAGACTACAGATTTCAGTTATGGCAGCTACAGGACACCGCTGCAAGTATTTGTACACACCACCTTGGTCCCTATTGAAACTCTCCCAATGAATGCTCCCTGGGAACCTGCTTCCCGTTTCCTTGACTACGCTGTCATCTGTGCTCCTAGAACTGATGCTCTTTGGGGACCTGAGCAGACATTGTGGCTGAGAGGATAGCTGGCTGTTCTCACATTGTCTTCTATGCTGGGACACAGCGCCCTTTCCCAAGCAGACTGCAAGGCAATGCCAAGTATTTCAATCCCCTGCGGCTCCCAACAATGGGGACCAGTCCATGGCTCACTCACAGGGATGGAGGGGCTCTTCCCCAGTTAGCTCCTGACAGAATGCATCCAAGAGGACAGCTTTCAGATAATAAATGATCGTGGCTAGGCACTCTCAGTGAAATGGAGGAAAACAAGCCCAACACTGAATGCCTATGGCCCAACCCCCTGGCACCCCACTGGGCAAGACGTGAGTGTCTGGATGCGCAAAGATCAACTGTGTGGAGAGGAGCAAGTCAGTCCCTCTCAAGCCAGCAGCGCTTATGCTGGGAGCCCCAAATAGGACATTTGATAGCAAGGCCCTGTGTCTTGTAGAACTCTTGCCTCAATGCACAGAAAGTAAGACTTTCAAATCGGATAATAAGAGAAGTAAATTCTCTTTCTTCCTCACATTGTCAGGGCAAAACATTGAACTTGCAAACCCAAATGCATTAGGAACATAATGCACTTGACCTTGGAGTCAAGGTAAAACACTCTTGCACACTCTGAAGGGATTGTTTTCAACTGAGGAATATTCTAAGCCAGACTCATCAGAGGCAGTGCTGTCAAGCTGTTGACTGGAGGAGTTAATATTCTAGTCCAGAGTTCAGCTGGGTTGTGGGTGAGCTGGTTTCCATTGGGATTCAAGGGAAAGTTGGCTTCTGTGTTCTGATGGACCAATGCTCTCAAACACAGAGTAGTACCTGGAGTATGTTGAGCACCTGAGCTGCATATGGAGATGGTGAAGCCAAATAGGAAATCTCAGTATTAAAAACACTCAGGCTCATTGTCAGAGACCCGCCTGAGGTTTAAGCAGAAATCTACTCTCATCTTACTCAGGGGACAGGCAGATGAGGAACAACATGAGGAGGTCAAGAAGACCAGCAAACATCCTCTTGTGATGAAGTTACTGACTTCACATTCCTGATCCTCGCTGGTTATTCACCTTCACTTGATAACATCAGTGGAATAATATTTTCTTTCTAAAAATAATCAGACCCCTTGGGAATTCTCGCAAGTCTTCGGTGCCTGTGTGCATGTATGCTGTGTGTCCTTCTGTGTCTCTGTGTGGCTGCATATGAATACACGACTCACCTGTAACAATGTTCATGTTCCTCTCATAATACCAAGGGGATAACAATCCACTACTTGAGTTACTTATTGTTATCATTTTAAGTGTGGTTAGGATTCTATCTCAATAAATTAAAAGAGAAGGTGGGATACTATATTCTCTGCCAGTTTTCCATTCACTTCTTTTAGAAATACAAACCCACAAAATTTAATTTATGATACAAAAGTTTTGAAAGATTTCTCCTCCTCCTCAGCCTCCTCCCCTTCCTCCTCCTCTCCCTCCTCCCCTTCCTCCTCCTCTTCCTCCTCCTCCTCTTCTTTCCCCTCTTCCTTCTCCTCCTCCCCCTCCTCCTCTTCCTCCCCTTCTTCTTTGTCTTGTAATTATGTGTATGAGTGTTTTGTCTCTATGTGTGTCTGGGCACTGTGTATGTGCAGTGCTCATTGAAGCCAGAAGAGGGAGTCTAATCATAAACTGGTGTCACAGAGGGTTGTGAGTCACCATGTGGGTTCCGTAAATTGAACCTGGGTCCTCTGCAAGAGCAGCCAGTGCTCTTACCACTGAACCATCTCTCCAGACCCTGATATTCAAATTCTGACTTAATCAAATGCTACTTGACTATTAAAACAACAAACTACTGCAGTTTTCAAAATTATTATAATTTTATACTTTTGATAAATTATCTGTGAGGACATTTGTGTGTATCTTGTGTATTCCTTTAATCTAGTAAAACTGCATGGTACAAATAAATGACCGAGCATATGGCTATTTTACCTGTTCTTAGTCTTTGCAGCACTACTAAGAAATAATGAAATAACTCATATTTCCTCACAATTTGCTTTCTGGTTGCGCATAGCCAGGACTGTCCTTCCCGTTTGGAAGGCAATAATGCAGATATGGGATATAGGACAGAGCAGTGTGTATGGGGTGTGCGGATGTGCATGTGCACACCGTGTGTGTGTGTGTGTGTGTGTGTGTGTGTGTGTGTGTGTGTGTGTGTGCGCACATGCATACATGCATAGGGGGCCACCATGGTATAAATTCAATATGTAATCACCTCAAAAACTTTAGTATTTTTATTTTATACTGTCCCAATGAACTCTGCCACAGAATATGAGTGTCTACCATGTGAAATATTTGCTGCAGTCTACAGTGCAGTCTGATAAACATCACAGGATTTATGTTCAAGAAAACTATTTGGACATTACTCAAAAGTCACTGTTCAACCATAATTTCATTGATCTATTGATCTATTTGTCTGTCTGTTTATCATCTATCTATCTATCTATCTATCTATCTATCTATCTATCATCTATCTTTCATCTATCATTTACTTATCTATCACCTTTATTTCTATCTATCTATCATCTATTTATCATCTATCTATCATCTATCACCTATTTATTTTTCTATCATCTATATATCTATCTATCTTTCACCTATAATTTATCTATTTATATATCAATCACCTATATATCTATCATCTATCATTTATCTATCACCTATATATTTATTATATATCTATTTATCATCTATCTATCATCTATTTGTCTATCCATCATCTATATATCTATCATCTATCTTTTATCTATCAGTTATCTATCAATCTGTCATGTATCTTTTGTCTATCATTTATCTATCACCTACCTCTCTATCTCTCTATCATCTATCTATCTATCATCTATCATTTATCTATCTATCAATCATCTAACTATCTATCTATCATCTATCTACTTGTCATCTGTCAATAACATATCACTTATTACTTATTTCTACTTTGTCTATCTTCCACCCAGGTGTGTGTGAATAGTTACTTATCTGTCTGTCATCTCCATTGTCACAATGTCTCTATCTACTTATTTTACCTTCCTCCCATGAATGTGCACAGATATCTCTACTGTTCTGTTGCCTTCATTTTTATCATGCCTCTTAACAAATCTCCATCTGCCTGCATACCTTAGACAGGTATACAGATGAACACACATATTTATACCCCTTACTTACTTTGGAGAGACTGAGATTAAAACACATTCTACTAACAATTGCCTCACTGGCAAAGCATCCCATGTTTTAGCCTGAATTCCAAGTCCTCTGACCCACAGACCCCTGTCAGTAATGATTCTTGGGTACCTGCCTTTACCTTTGTCTGTTTTAGATGGAAAGTACTGTTTGGGATTGTATGAGTCTGTGGGGAGGTTCACTATACTAACGCCAGCAATTTCTGTGTGTGTGGTCAGGACAAGAGGGCATGGGAGACTAGAAGGCTGGATCTTTGACACACTCAGGAAGCTCAGCTAAGTAATCTCCCATTGGTTGGGGTAACACTGAGAAGTTATTTGGTTTTCATTTATTCAGTTGTTTTCAGGGACATAGCACTAGAAGAGATTCAGCAGGTCCCACAACAATTGCACAGGCCTTACCAATAGTAACTTCTGGTAATGACAGGTACAAAACCTGACTTAGTTCCAGTGTGCAGAGTCTTTCCCACCAAAACACAAAAGCAAACTGAAGACCTAGTAGAAGTCATGAGTTTTGTGACTTAAATAAATGACAGAGATAACTCTAGACCACAGTGTCTGTAGGGTCATGTATTCCTGGATAACTTGTCTCATCAAGTAAGATACAAAAGACACTTAGCAAAACAAGTTTATGTAATAATAGAAAGTAATAACGATAATAGCCATAGTTGGTGTTTATAGATCGTGGGCTCTGTTACAAGCACATTGTGTAGGACACGCAAGGTGTCTCAGCTCCTGCCATCTGATTCATAGACTCTTGCTAGTCACCAGTATCAGCACCTTAAAAACTTTATTTAGAAGTTTATTTAGCCTGTGAGACACAAAGCTGAAAGATGAGCCTGGATGGGCACAAAGAGCAGAGACTGATGTGTTTATAAAACAACAAAGGGAGTGAAAATGTGTTCTATGGGGGTGTGGTGATGTGTGGGGGAAGGGCATGTCTCAGCAGGTCCATACTGAGAATCCCTTCCCCCTGAGGGACCAGCCACAAAATGATATAGTATAGAATAGAGTTTATTCATGGCATGGGGAGGAGAGTTAAGAGGGTAGTAGAGGCAGAGAAAGGCAGAAAGAGAGAGAAATAGAGAAGAATAAAGGCCGGCTATGAGCACATGGAAAGAATGGGGGGAAGGGAATGGGGAGAGAGAGGAAGCAAGAGGGCAAGAGGGAACAAGAGAGCAAGAGAACAAGAAAGTAAGAATAAGAGAGAGAGGAGGGGATAAGCAGCTGCTTTATAGTGGGTCAGGCCCACCTGGCTGTTGCCAGGTAACTGTAGGGTGAAGTTTAGACAGAATACTAACAGAGACCCTACTGTATTCTTGCCTACTCTGTGTCAAGGCCAGGTAAGGCCACAGGAGATTCTCAAGTGGTTCTTCCAGGATGAGTGCCTGTTGCAGTTAAAAATAATTAGTGTTGGATTTTTCTCATTTACATTAATTAGTGGCAAAGTGTATGGCTATAACTGGGTTCTCCAACATGTTTGTGGAAACCCTCCACTATAGCTACCCAAGAATACTGCTGATACATCCAAGTTTGGGATCTTTCTCTGCTCTTCTCATGAGCAGGGGCTGGATGATGTTCGGCATACCTCATGGGTCTCATTAACATTCAGCACACTAATTTTTGAGGGCCCCTGACTTAAATACAGCCAAGGAAGTTACAAAGGAAACAGCTTGCAACGTGAAGTAAAGCCTTTATTTGAAACCATAACACTTTTTATGGACTGTGTCATTACCCAGTTAAAACAATTAAATAAGCTTAATGTTGCTTATGCTGTGAAACATAAATATCTGTGTGTAGTTTGAAATTACAGTACTCAGACATGAGTGGTATAAAATAATTTCATAAAGCTTTCAAAATGTTAAGAACTTTCAAGTGCCATGCTCAGAAGGGGAACTTGGTGTATGGGCAGAATGATGTCATGAGGGTGGAATGCAAGGACTCTTTCCCATAATGCTTCTTGTTAGCCATCCTGCTTAGCACAGCAATCAGCTAGTCAGCATCCTATGGGATACACCAATCCACACATTCCTCTGTGTAGTGTCTACTGAATGAAACCATGCTGAGGTCCACATTCCCATGCAGATTTGGGATCGTTAGTGAGTATTTCCTGTTTCCCAATGTCTGATACTCATGGTGATTTGTTATGTGACTAATACTGTATATATAGCATGCCATAGCTTCTTGTTTAGTCACTAGCTGATGTGGTTGCTGTGATGGTTGATTTTTGCTGCCATCCTGACAGAATTTATAAACAGTCATGGGAGTGGGTATTTTGTACTTCTGGGCATATCTATGAGGGTATTTCCAAAACAGAAGGTGAGAAAAGATCCACCTTGTAGTTGGTGGACACATCACCTGGGTTGCGGTCCTAGACTGAATAAAAGGGGAAAGCAGGGAAAAAGACAGATAAGCCGATGTATTCTTCTCTCTCTGCTTCTTGACTGCAAATGTGACATGGCCAGCTGCCTCCCTTACTGCTATGCCTCCAACATGGCCAGCTGCCTCCCTTGCTGCTATGCCTCCAACATGGTCAGCTATCTCCCTTGCTGCTCTGCCTTCAACCTGTTAAGCTGCTTCCCAAGCTGCTATGCCTTCCACATGGATAACTAGCTGCCTCCCTTGCTACTATGCCTCCAACATGATAAGCTGCCTCCCTTGTTGCTATGCCTTCAACAAAACAAATCTTTTCTTATTTGACTTGCTTTTATCAGATAACTTACATTAAAATAATGAAAAAAGTAACAAATGCAAGTAATTGCCTTTTTCCATGTGTGTTATTAGTTCCTAACATAATTGTATGGACACTGTTGCCACAATCAGAATGTCTAAATTTAAAAACAACAATCGTTCTGCATTGGTGCTAAGGTCTGGAAAACCTATGCACATCACACTCCTATATAGCAGCTGGTGTTATCTCCCTGGGCAGGTTGACCTGATCCTCATCAGGATGAAACTTAGTCCTGATTCCATATTAGCCAAAGCCATCAAGACCCAATTCTGGGAAAATTTTCTGTAAACATTGACAGGAATGGATATGTGATCTAATATGTTGAAGGAGAGTGACAGATATATTTGGAAGAGTCCCCTGACTGTGTAATTGCTGTGACATACAAATGAACCTGATATAATTAGGTAACAAATATAATCAAACAGTATAATCAAGCACATGATATGAAACATGCATGAGCCCTATTCATTACTCTCTGGGTGATCTAGATTCCAACTGGGTGAATACATTTTCTGTTTATCCTATGTGTTTCTTTGACTTATTTCCTGAAACTTAACTTCTCACAAGATGCCTTTAACTTCTTTAAATGCCAGTGTCCATCTGTTCCCAACAATTATGCCCAGCTAGTTCTTAGCATTAGAGGCCAACAGAATTCAGGACTGAAAAAAGGACAGAGCCCACCAACCCACAAGCCCTGTGGGTTCTAGAACTGATTGCTATAAATCTATGTCACTAAATGGCTGTAAAAGTCAAGAGAGGGAAATAGCCTTTGACTCCTCTTCTGAGTCACTTAATAATGAGATTTTATTTTCCTCAAAGTTACACTGGGCACATGAGGTTCTGCAGGAAGTCCAGGGCCCCTGCTCAACAGCATCATCATTTTCTTAACTGTCTTCAAAGAATTTTCTGAGCATTTCATTTTCAGAGTGTAATGTCTGATGTTAATTCCAGCAAGAGCCACATGTGCTATTTACTTGTGACTTATATTTATCAACAAACCGAGTTGTTGCTTCATCTGTAGATTTGAAACCCATGAATCACTTCCCTACAGCTGAGAAGGCTCCGTTTTTGGAATTTTTGATTCTTTGAGGCAGGCAGTCATCTGGGGCTGGCTCAACTGGGGCTGCAGACCAGACATCTGGGCTCCGGATCTGGGTTTGAAGTGTATCCAAAGCCTTTCACTTCCATCAGATAACGCCTCACCTGTACAGCCTCAGCTCTCGCCGTCTTTCCAGAGATGGTACAGAATGCTGTGTTTCTTTATGGTGGTTTATGTTTATTAAATATTAAAACCAAACATTACCACTATAAAAAGACACTTAAAGCCATGGGCATTTTCTCTGGTAATGAAAGTAGAGTTACTTTCATTACACCTTCTGCCAGGCACATGTGGGAGCTCATAGGAACTACTGATCTGGAAATATAAGCAATTTGTAGCAGCCAGAAAGAGGTCAAACTGTGCTGTACTGGAAAAGAAGACTCAAAGTTTTTTGAAAAACTTGACTTGGGCATACATATTTTATGGAAAAATTTTGCATTTGCAAATGAGGGCAATGCCATTTTTCTGTGGGAAATACCATCATGTGTAGCCTGGAATAGATAAAACTTTGTTTAAATTTTATTACAAACATGAACCTATGAATTCCCCACTCTCACCTCTGATAATTAAACTTTGCACCTTGAGATAGCTGGCATTCATTTCTGCCGGAACCTCTTAAGAATGGGAACCTTCCTTAAGTAGCATGTCTTCATGGTAAAAAATAAAAAGGCTGAACAAAAAGGATGGAAATGTATCGTGGTTAAAAGTGGTTGACAGAATGAACCCTACACCAATGGACTAACCACATGAACCAATCAGTTCTCAGCAGAATCCACAGAACTTCAATCCATTGGGTCACTGCAAGAATTTCATGGTCCCATAAAAGTCTCTGCAGAACATGTTGAATTTTAATGGGATAAATTATTAAAGAGCAGCCAGCCACCAACCTAATCTAACTCTGACCTGTACTTAGTCAAGGGCGAGGTACACATCTGTGGCGGCCGTGGGAAAGCTCAGTCATGTGCTAAACACTTCTTCCTTATGAATATCAACAAGACTAAGGTGAAGAGAGGACAGCCTGGAGGGGGTTGGACTGAGATTTGAGAAAAGGGGAGAAATGCAGCCAGGTTGTCCTTACACCGAGCTTCTACCTGACTGGGTTCTAAGGAGGTGCCCAAAGTCCACAGGCAGGAAGAAGAGATGCCAGAGTGCAGGGGGCTGGAGCAGTGGTGACTAACGTCCTTGGTGCTGCGAGAGGCCTCAGAACACACCACACTTAGACTCTCTGTGTTAGTGGTTTCAGTAAGCATTCTGATGATAACCTTCAGCTGCATCAGCGATAGATTTGCTTCAGAATTCAGACCATGATGCAAATACATAATGCAAAGTCAGCTGTTTTCACAGAAGTCTTGTTTGGATCTATGCTATGGATCTGGGGAATATTTGTCAAAATGTGGCCCTGATAGAGCTGTTTCAAACAATTTTTTTTTTATTTTTAATTTTTTTCTTTTAGTTTTTTGAGATTATAATTACATCATTTCTCTTCTTCCCTTTTCTTGCTTCAATCCCTCCCATGGACCCCTTCTTCTTTCAAATCCATGACCTGTTTTTTAAAATTGTTGTTGGTGGTGGTGCTGTGTGTGTGTGTGTGTGTGTGTGTGTGTGTGTGTGTGTGTGTGTGTGTGTTTCTAAATACAGTTTTCTCAGTCTGTATAATGTTACTCATATGTACATGTTTTCAGGACTGACCATTTGGTATCAGATAAGCAATTGGTATGTACTCCCCTGAACAAGGTTATCTCTCACGCCCCCTGTATTCCTTATAGTTGCCTGTATTCTTTATCTAGAGTTGAGGCCTCCTGAGCTTTCCCCACCCCCACTCCCATCCATGTTAGTATGTCTACTGCTATCTGTTTACTGCTCTAATGGTGATGGGATCTGGGAGAAGGGAACCCATCATGCAATCGCCAACTTTATTTAGAGCCTCAGAGCATTTACACTTTGAGGGTTAAGCAGAGCCACATGAGGAAAATGTACAGTCACAAGAGCAAGCTGTCCATGGTGGGTAAGCCACACACAACACACGAGCTAAACAGGGCAGAAACATGGTTTCCCACAAAGGCATATAAATAAATAACAGTATCTAGTTATAATGAATAATCTAAAGTAAACTCACTCCTATCTGCTACACCTGGGAGGGTCAGAAAGGCAGAAGCCAAGATCAATTCTGTGTTTTTCTTCAGAAACAGTTTTTGAAGAAACTGAGGCCGCAAGCCTCTTGTCTTTTTTCTTGAAACTTCTCACTCAGAATTCGCCTCACAGGACTCCATTCTCGGACTGTGTTCCATCAAGTGTCATCTTAGTTTATCTCACATGTGGACACTCATGTTGGTGAGACTCTATGGGCACAGCTTCTGACATTGCAAACAACAAACTCCAGGATCCTCTGGCTCTTACAACCATTCTGTCCCCCTTTTAAAATGTTTGAAATTATAGTATAACTACAATAGTTTTCTCTTTCTTCCCTCCCTCCAAATTGTCTGATAAAACTCTCCTTGTTCTCCTTCAAATACATGACCTCTTTCTGCCTTATTTGCTATTACATGCATATATTATATACGTTTATATATGTGTGTCATCAGGGCTGCTCATTTGGTGACAGGTAACCTGTTGCTTTGCTCCTTCCTGGGGGAGAATAGTTTTCCCATTCTCAGCATGATGCCAAGAATTACATGTATCATAGGGATTTTTTAATGGCAAGTTGTTAATTCTGTGATACCCTATGACCTTTCAGAAACATGGTAATTCTTCTATTATTCTCCTTCTCTAATTGTCTCCTTCCTGTCTCTAAGGTAAGCCCCTCCACTGGTTCCCCATATCCCACTTGAGATCACATGTACCTCTCTGTTTCTCCTATTTCCCCATTTCCAACAATGTTCCCTTTACTCTCCCAGTTTCTGCAATGACTTCAGGTTATATACTCACATCTGAAGATTTGGAGCTAGGAGCGTCAGATGAAAGAGAACGTGTGTCATGTGTCTCTCTGTGTTTGGGTTACCTTACTAAATATGAGCTTCTCTAGTTCCATCTATGTACCTGCAAATTCCATGATTGCATTTTCTCTACTGCTAAACAGTATTCTACAGTATATGCACACCACATTGTCATAATCCATGTATCGGTTGAAAGACATTAGGTTGTTTCCCCTTCCTAGTTATTGTGAAGAGAGCAGCAGTAAGTATGGATGAATAAGTATCTGTGAAATGGGTTGCCAATTCCTTTGGGCATCATATTCATAATATCATTTTTAGCAAACCTGTGAGCATGGGACATTTTCTATTTTCTAGTCTTTCTTCAGGGGTTTAAAATTTTTCCTCGTAGGTGTCCTTCATCTTCTTGGCTTGGTTTATTCCTAGATATTTTGTTTTCTTTGTGGTTATTATGAATGAGAGTGTGTCTATAATCTTTTTGTATGATCTGTATCAGTATATAAAAATGCCATTGACTTTTACAAGTTAATTCTGTGTCCTGCTACATTGCTGAATTACTTTTTTATCATTTCTAGAAGTTTTCTGGGATCTCATACATTATGTCATGTAATCTGAAAACAGGGATAGTTTGGCTTCTTCTTTTCCTATTCTGTCATCTGCCTCTCTTGCCTTATTGAGCAGTTAGTGCTTTCCGTACAATGTTGCAGAGCAGTAGGGAGAGCGGATGCCAAGTCTCACCCCTGGCTTGAGTCTTCACTTCATTCTCCTTTTAGGATGATGTTGGCTGTCAGTTTCTCACACACGGCTTTTGCTACACTGTGTACATTCACTGTAGTCCTACTCTGTGCAGTGTTTATGATGAAGGTAGTTTCATATTTTTCTTACTCTGTGGGATTTTTATCATGAAGGTTTGTTGGGTTTTGTCAATTTTTTTTCAGATGATTGTATGAATTTTAAGTATACTACCATCTCTGTTTCATTCAAGCATTTCTGGTGAAATTTATTGACTTATGTATGTTGAATCATTTCTGCATCTCAAGGATAAAGCCAACCATGTCATGGTGGACAATCTTTTTAATATACATATGCATGTGGTTTTGAAGCATTTTATTGAACATTTTTGAATGCATATTCATCAGAGAATTGGCTAGTAGTTTACATTTTGTTGATATTATGTCTCTCCTCTATGGAATTAGAGTGGTACTGGCTTCATAAAGATAATTTTGGAGTGATTCTTCTGGTTCTGCTTTTTTTTTTTTTTTTTTTTTTTAAGTTTACAAAGAATTTGCTGTAGATCTTTGAAAGTCTGGTAGAATTCTGGTGGGAATCTGCTTGACTATGGCTTTATTTTAACTGGAAGGCTTTTTATTAGTATCTCAATCTCCCCAACTTGTTACAGGTCTGTTTGGGTAATGGACTTCTTGGTTTAATTTTGGCAATTTGACTTAATCTAGAACTTCATTCATTTCCTTTAGTTTTTTTTTTTTTCAATTTAATTCCATAATGGATTAGAAATATTCCCTTACAATATTCTTGATACCTTCAGTATCTCCTGCAGTGCTTCTGTGCTCATTTCTTATTCTATAAATTTATGTCTTCTCTTTCCAGCTTTCAGTTAGTTAGACCAAGAGTCTGCCCATCTTATATTCTTTAAGAACTAGCTCTAAAAGCACAGGTCTCTATCATATTTTCTGACACCTCACTTATCTGTCTTTGGCCCATGTTTCTTTGCACAGTGCTCTTCCTTACTGAGAGCCAATAGGGTCCCTTTCCATGCTCTACACAGGGAAGTGTGCTAGCTCATGTTTTGCACATGTTACACAGATAGTCTGCTCAGTATTGAGTAACAAATGCAACCTTAGTATATAAGTGTGAAGAGACACTGGAGTGGCTCTGTTCCATTCTAGCATTCCTTGTGAAGACAGTGCTGAGTTGTGATTTCCCCGTATATGTTCAGTGACTGGTCACCTTTCTTTCTGGGATCCCATGGATCAGTTAGGTCATTTCCTTGTGTGGAGATGTCCTTGGCTGTAACACACATGTAATCAAGGTGGGATGTCGCTTTAGAAAGAGAAGTATGTTCTAACAGTTCACACCATTTTAACTTGAAATTGAATGGTCACTCAACCAAGGGTTGGAGTGCCATTGGTCGACTTCATTCTAACATTGAGAGATTTCTTGCTTTTCATTTTAATAGTCACTTTCTCTGTGTATTTATTTTTGAAATTATTTTAATGCCAAATTGTGATTTTAAAAATTTAGTAAATGTGAATGAATGTTGACAATTTTGCAGTTTGAGGAAATTGCTCTGGAATTAAGTAGTTCAACTCATAATAATCTCTTTCGGTATGGGAAACTCCTTGTTCCCAGACCAAAACTGCAAGTGATTCCTGCCTCTGCATCAGTGTGGTTGTGACTATGGTATACTGAGTGAGACTGTTTCTCTGCTTGTTTGTTCAAAGTTGATTAAAGACTCAGTATGACATTCATACTCAGCTCCTGCAAATGTGTTGTTAGTGTGATTTGTGATCAATTCCAGAAGGCTTTCCGCTAGTGGCCATTTGACCAAGATAATTCATATGGGTCTTCCAAAACTGTGGCCATTTCTGTAGTGACTGGACTATCAACTAGACCCCAGATATTAGAACTGTAATAGAAACTCTCTAACCCAACCCTGTAAAACACATTTCCATCTGAAGGCCATACTGTGGTCCTTGGAGAAAGCCTGGTGTTCCATGAGTGTCCCATAGTAGACCTTGCTGTCAAGGTCACTACATTCATATATAACATCATCTACCCTTTGCCTGGAGAGGGGCTCCCATGTCAGAATGTGCCCACTGCATTGACACTGAACTAGAAAACCTGCTGAAGAAAATAAAAGGGTCTGTGCACAAGTGTATGATGTCTGCCTGTACAGGTAAGTGTGAAGCCCTTCACATGATCTAAGTATGCAGGGCACTACTTAGAGTTTCTATAAAATCACTGGCAGGGTCTCAAGTTTGGGATCAGTAAGAATGATATCACATCTAAGTAACAAACTTGCTGAGTTCCAAGTCTTAAGTGAAAGATAAGAGGGCAATATCAAACCTAGGTAGGTAGTCTTGAGAAGCTAGTGTGCCTACACCTGGCTCAGTGGAAACAGGTGCAGGTCACAGTCCCCATTTACTGTACTGAACTCCAGTCTTGAAAAGAGTCCCTCTCAAATGTAGGAACTAGCAGAAGACAATGGCCTGTATTCATGCATGCATGCGTGTGCACACACGTGTGCACGTATACCCCTGATTATGAAGGAGAGGAGTTAGGACCAGAAAAGTCTAGTAAAGAGATGTCAAATCACTGCTCTATGCCTCCTGATTGAGAACTAGCAGGCAAAGTATTTATGCTGACTGAAAATGGAGTCTTAAATACACAAAACTTGTCATTATTTTTCCTCAGCTCTCAAGATTAGTTTTCACATTTTCATGTCAAATGGACAGCAAAGCTTTTCTCAGGGCTTTCACTAGCCGGGGTGTAAACATTGCTTTCCTCTGACCTTGCTGTATCTTCCATTCTGTTTGGAATACTATCCTGATTTTATACATTGCACCAAGTTTCACTTTGAAGATTCAAGTTTAACTCATTTAAATGAGTGTCTAAAAATGCTAAATCTATATGCCAGTTTTCATTATTGTGTTCTGGCACAAACATTGCTTTTGACAGCATTAATGGATTGATAATATCATGAGTCAAAATCTTTTCAACATTTGGTATGGACTTCGCCATCTTACTCCAAAAGTAAATGATGTCTTCAGAGTGAGCATCAGCAGTGGTAAGGCATTCCGAGGACGCACATGGGCATCTCTAGGCTCTTACAAAATTCAGTCTTTATGGCAATTTGCATAAAGCTATCTGTTTTCAAGCCTTAATTTTCTAGATATACTAAATAATAATACTTTATTAAACATGAGTATGAAACATCAATTGCATCATCTATAAAATTTAAAACCCCCTTCTTACCTGCCACTCTCCAGGCATCACTGGTAGCTGGCTAGATACTCTGACAAATACTTTGACACAACTTTCTGTGTTTCATATAAATGCTTTGATTTAGGCTCCTCAAGGGGCACTAAAGAAGCCACTTGTTCAGTGACATTCCCTCCATCTATGCCTCTAAAAAAAAAAAAATGAAGCTCAGCAGTATTTACAGCATCAGTTTTGAGGTCTACCATCAAAACATAGAATTTAAATTATTGACTCAACTCACCAAATTTCTTGTGACAGTTTTTCTATTTTTTCTTCAATTCACATGCCTGTAGTCTTGTGAAAGACACTGATTTTAGAAATATCTTTTTAAAGAGTATATTCTATCTTTACAAATTTGTTAATAATCTCACCACCATCTAATTCTTTTGATATTCTGCTGTTAAATATGCTGCCACACATTAGCTTTTACAGAAGAATCCTTTTGAGTTAAAACTTTTGAAATTAATCTTGTTGAGAAAAAAGACTTTTCAGTTCTAATATTCATTTATTTGAAAGTTTAATACCTGAGTACTCTGTCATTTCCTTCCCCTTTCCCCCCAACTCTTTCCATGTCACCCAACTTCCTCTCAAGGTCATAGCCTCCTAGCCTGTTGGGACCATTTAGTTCTGTGTGTGTTTGATAGGGTTGACCACTTGGGCTTGGATAACTTATCAAGGGTCTTGTTCCTGAGAAGATGAATTGTTTCTCCCTCTCCCAACAGTCATCAATTGTCTGTATCTCTACATTTAGGGTTAAGGCCTTGTAAATTTTCCACATCCATGTTGCCATGTCAACTGGTGTTGTCATTAATGCATGTCTTGTTGAAGCAGCCATACTTTTGAGATGTAACAGGTATAGTTTTCCTGTCATGTATAGGATGAAACTATCTCCCAGCAGACACCTGGGTTGTCTGTCTCTTACAATCTTTCTGTCCCCTGTTCTTTAGTGATTTCTGAGCCTCAGGTATAAGGACTCTGTTGTGGATGTATACACTCTGGCTACTCACCATTAGGTTGGTTACTTTCTACATTTAGACATTTAGGCCAATTGTGGCTTTCAGTGATGCTCTTTCTGCTATAAATAAACAAATAAATAATAAAATAAATAAAATAGCTTCTTTGATGAGAAGCGATGGTTATTATTATCTGTGGGTACACAGATAGGTATTTAGAAAGTAGTTAGAAATTATATTGACTTAAGAAAAAGTGGTAATAATAAATTCTACTCTAAGGTCCATGGGTAGTTGGCTAGGTTTACAGTATTAGACATGAACTTCTCCTATTGAGTAGGCCTTACATCCTGTTGAGCAGAGCAACTTTTGCTGTAAGTGCCACTAATGCAAGGTAAGTGGATATCTTGCCATTCTGGTCATTGTGGTTCATTGGTGTCTTGTCTGGGTAGGACCAGTAATTGCTGTTCTCCCTTGACCAATCATCACCTTCCAATATGATGAGAGCTAGTCCTCAGGGAGAAAGGCTTTTGAGCTTTCAGGCCAGTTCTGGTTGTTCTGTTATCTGATGTATGTGGCATTTTACTAGCAGAATATTTCATTTATGTTCTGGCTGAGGTTGGTAACATTTCACAGCTGCTACACAACTTACAACAGAGCTAGTATTCCATGATGTCATAATGAGTTGAAAACATTATAAATCCACATTTCATTTCATACCTTCATAAACTCAGTTCTGTAGCCTACCAAGCACTTGGCACCTCTGTCCACTCTGCTTCTCTGACACTTGTAGGATGACTGAAGCTTCTGACTCTCTCTGTTGCAGCCCACCATCATGAGAGAACCTTGCCTGGGAAAATGATCAGACTTCAAAATTTGAACTTTGGTTTCACTGAATTGGTATGAATGCTGTATCGTTACAATGACTGAGAACCATTGCTGACAGCATCAGAATCTCATTTCTACCTTGTGAAGCAGGCGAACTGGAGGCTTCTCATCTTGCTTGTTGATTTCTTCCTGGTATAGCTTGTAGTTTAAGAAAGCCTAGGAGGCACCTTTCCTTGGATGGTCGTGGCCATTGCCCATTGATATATTCATCCCCTACCAAGTAATCTCTGCTCACATTCCCTATGCAGTTCTCTGGAATAAATGACCACACATATTAATGGTCATTCTTGCAGATCATGACCCGGACTGACAAAGCAGATGTGTGTGAAAGAGCAATGGGCAAACATAGACAGGATGTGTTTTCATGGGTTTGGCTGCTGCCACACAATAGTGTGGTGACTCTGGTGCTCCTTCGGGATGCACAGGTACTCTGTTATCATGTGGCCAGCTTTGATGAGGGTCTCCCATCCCCACAGGTGATCAGAGGATATGTATGACCCGTAGATGATCTCAGTCTGAAGCATTTTCTGGAAAGTTACACTTCACAGGGCAGGAATACAGCCCCTCCAACACCCCCATGAATGACTACCCCTGGGCTCATGCCCGAGGCATAGCATCTCAGCTGTCTCAGGCAGCTCCTTCCATCTCTGTTGCTGTTCAAGATTAGAATCTGAAGGAGAACAACACATGGCTAATGTACAAATGCCTGTCAGCAGTTCTTAACCCCTGCACATGATAAAAAGAAAACCTGTCCATTAACCTCCGAGGAATAACAAACATCATAAACTACTACATGATCTTGATAGTATTTCTTCTTGGGGCTCTTTCTTAATCCTACCCACTTACTCTTACACTATGTACCATCCATGTATCCCTGTGAAACTGCCTTGGTGGTACATTCTCAGTTTGAGATATCATTTGAACTAAATGACTTGAATTCCACATTATTCAGATGCATTCCCCTGGCATGTGTGATTTTGACAGAAATTTCTATATTTCAAAAAAGTACACCTGGAAATATTTGGGGTGCTAATTAGGAAAGCGTAAAACTCAAGCTTAAAGAATCCCATCTTATAACAAGGTGCAGGCAAGCTAGAATGTGGCTGTGCATTTTCTGTTCTGGGCCCAACAATTAGCTTCCATATGCTCCTAGCTTTTCATAATTATAACGTATTATGCAATGCTGCGCTTTTTTCATTAGCTCACCTCCTAGTAGTAATACAGATTTATATCTTGCTTAGTAGTGGATAAAGTACATGAAAGTAATAAAACTGCATTTAAGTACATATTTCATAATTCTGGATTATCACACCATTACTCCTGATTAGGATGTGTGCTGCACAGACAGTAGGAAAGATGGATACCGCTTTGCCTGCTGTGGTGCAGAGAGGCCAGACTGTCAGCTTGACAAATGTTAGATGAGATTTCAAGCCGAGAAGACTATCCAGCTTCACCATCAATGAAAACCAGAATCTTATCTGAACGATTAGATTTCTCAGTTATACTTAAAAAGATACAGCCCTTGTTCCCAGCAGGGCATCAAAATTCTGGGCCCCGTGTGTAACCAGTGATATGTTTTTAATGTAAAGTCTTCTCCATGGGCTCATGTGCTTGAAAACCTGGTCTCCTAATGGTTTGGGAAGCTATGAAGTGGAGACTGGCTAGAGGATGGGATGAACCATAGAGGTTGTGTCTGGGCCATACTTCTTCCTCCTGCTTCCTGACCACAGATGTCAGGTGACCGATGACTCCTATTCCTGGGGCCATGCCTTCCCTTGCTAACTGGTATTGAATATTTTATAATGCTTTACTAATTCTTTGGTAAATTCATACAATGTAATTCAATCATATTCACTTCTCCTTACATTCTTCCCAGAATTCATCCCCACCTTTCTACCCACTCAACTTCATCATTCTTTAAACAAGTAATCAAACAAAAACTGCCATTCTAATTTGATGTTTGATATACTTGGGCACAGGGCCTACCTTGAAGTATGGAAAACCTGCCAGGGGTCACACTCCTAAAGAAAACTGAATTTCTCTCTTCTAGTAGTCATCCTTGCCAATAGCCCATTACCCAAGAGTGGGACTTTGTATACTTTCCTGTTCTATGCTGGGATTGTGTCGGGCTTGAGCTTGTTTTGTACATGGTGTTACAGCTGTTTTGAGTTCATATGTATGTACAATGGTTGCATCTGGAAAACACTTTGCTCACAGTCATCTATCACCTCTGCCTCTTAAAATCTTTCTGCCTCTTTCAGGTTGACCATTGGTCCTAAGGGCAAAAGTATGTGTTAGAAATTCACTTATGATTGAGCATTCTAAAGACTCTTATTCTCTGCACATTGGCCAGTTGAGTTTCTGTTAATTTCTTTTTATGGTATGAACTAGGTTCTCTGATGAGGGTGGACCAAGTTCTGGTGACTTTGACTGATACAGGTTTGTAGCCTGGATATCAGGTACAAGGCATTACATCCAATTACAAAGTGTTTGGTTACTCCCATAACTTTCATACCACTATTGCCTCTGTGGGCACACCAGGTTGATTTGTTATCATAGCTCACATGCTTCATAGCTAGGTGAGACTGATGATTATATTTTCAGCCCTGGCAGCATGCATAATGTCTTCTAATTCCATTAAAGATAGCCAATAGGAATTAAGCTTCTAAGTCAGGCTAGAATGCAAGCTTGTGATGTCTTCACAAAAAGGGTTTTGCTGTCAAGTTCTGGGGGGAATCAAGAAAAGTAGTGAGTCATGCTTTTGGGTCTATGGAATCCTACTGAGCACATCCTAAGTTGGAGAAAAGCATGAAGTCAAGCATGTGATTCTGTCAGGAGCTATTTATTCTCAGTGTGAGTTTGCAATTCTACTTTTATGCAAGGCCCTTTCTTGGCCAATGATATTATTTGCAAATAAGTGTGTGCTGAAAAATGGACTCTATGGCACCAAAGGAAACAAATAGGAAGCTACTTAAATATCAGGTCCACAGAGGCCTGGTCCTGATAGGACACAGAGAGGGCTCAGCCAGGACTCTGTGGTTAAATGTTTATGTTATTTGCCTTAGTATTTTTTCCATCGTTCTCAAGTTTCACTACTCAGCTCTTAATGCTGTCTCTGGTGCTAGTGTTTAGTTAGGTCTAACTTTTCTGGTGAATGGGAACAAGTTATCTATTTCTCAGGATTGTGGATATACACATACTGACACTTCACACTGAAAATTCACCTAGAAGTTAAACACATGGTCCCCAAAACACCTTCCTGGGCATTTGTAGTCGTTGTGTTTTAACCAAAACAGAAACAACTCAAATGTCCTTCAGGTGATGAATGAGAAAGTCAAGTAACAGAGGGATATGCCCAAGCTGATAGACATCCACCTGCAAAGAGAAGAGGTGTCGACAGGGTCATAGATTGACATTAGACCATCCTGCTAAGTGAAAGAAGTCAACTATAAAGACCACAACTGACACAAATCACAAATGTCTAGAAAAGCAGCTACTCAGAGAGAGAGAGAGAAGAGAGAGAGAGAGAGAGAGAGAGAGACAGAGACAGAGACAGAGACAGAGGAGCCTTGGGATTGGGGATTGACAATGCTGAGGTGTAGCAGTTAGAGGTGGTAGAGCTTCTTGGTGATATGACAGAGTTCTCACCCCACAGTTAAAGCACTGTTGGTACTCAGAAGCCACAGTCTTATCCCTGGTGAAACAGGGATGCTTGTGGTAGCTGCTCTCAACCCCATTTAACTGTTACCAGAACACCTGGAGAAAACTCTGCATGGGAGCAGCGGCTCAGAGATCGCAGGAGTAGTGATGCTGTCCCCTGCACTATAAGGTTGTTATTCTGCAAGCTTACTTTTGTCCTCTGTGCATTTCTGGGAAGTCAGTAGGTTATTCATTGTTCTGGAAAGGAGAGTCTCCAGTTCTTGGGGACAAATGTGGCAGCGTGGAATCTACGCAGACAAAATTGTTCAGATTACATGCCAGGGATGAACAGATGCGGGGATTTGCAGGATATTGTCTGAGCAGGACAGGAGGATGAGCCCTAGCGTGCAACATCAGGAAGGGGAAAGTAGAGGTGAAGATGCACTTGGTTGGTTGCCTCAGGTGACTTCTGCCAGGCCACCCTCAGCATTGGCTCCAACTACCCCTCTAACTTTGGGGATGAACACCTGCAAAGCAGCCGATTCCTGGAGTACAGAAGAGAAACAGCCAGCTGGTACATGTTGGGAGACTGTATGAAGCCTTATTCTGATGATTTTCAGAGTTGATATTTTGTCATCAGAAATAAGTGCACACCTGTCCTAATTATGACATGAGATCCTCAGCAAGGGAAGACACACTGCTTACAAAAAACATCACCCACCTTAGGAAACCCATGCCCAGGCGTGCCTGGTTCTCTAGCCCCTGTCTCCTGCTACATAGTCCCAAGAAGTGCAGTAACAAAAAGAGATGGCTGTTCATTTTAAGATTCTGGCTTTAGTATAAAGAGAATGGACCACTCATGCCACTTGTTGGTAATACTTAGTGGGAATCACCATCCTGGATGAACAGAGTCAAGACAGAAGCTTCCACTGGCAAGGTAGATGGCTTCTCTTCTATAGCATAAGCATGTTGCACAATGACAGGGTGTTACTTCTGGCTATAATTCCTACACAGAGGACAAAAAGACCAGATGGGAAGAAAGATTGGGGTGGGGTGGGGTGGGGCACAAGGGATGGATGGAAAGAGGGAGACAGAGAAGAGGCATCTAATAGCCCAGGTTTCTCCCTCCTTACCTCACAGTCTCTGTAAGACACCAAAGGCTTGCCTCTGGATCCAGCTTCTGTGTGATTCCAAGAAGACAGGAGTGAGCACCAGCCTGACAGAGGTCAAGTGCCCAGGGACAGCAGCTGTGAGCAGGAGGCAGAGCCTTCTGCGATTGTTCTGTATGACAAGACACATTTAAATTCGAAAAGTCTTTATAAACAGAAAGATGGAGATGGAGAAGGAGAGAAGGGGAGGCGGAGGTGGAGAGGGCTTAGCGACTGATGGCACTTTGTAATCTTCCTGAGAGCAAGCCAGCATCCTCCTGGTATGCCAAGCGGGAGGCCTGGCTGTGTAGCTCCACTTCCCCTTTGCTTTTGGCAGATTCTTCGCCTGCTGTAGATTGAAGAAAATAGGAATAAGCATCTTTCGACCACAAACAGATGTGCTTGATAAAGAAAATGTCAGCAAAAATACTGAAGCAATGTGTCACAGCGGCTTTCTGACAGATAGCAGGAAAAGGTAAGGGATGTTCTATCATGTCCGACAAGGTGTTCTTTTTGAGATTTAAAGATCACTGTGCAACTTTAAACATGTTTGTCACTTTGCCTCTGACTGCAGCTATCTGGGGCTTCACACGAACTTTATCAGCTAGGCATAGGGGGAAAGAAAGCAGCCGGCTCCCATTTATCTCAGCTCGGTTCCCTTCAAAGCCAACAAATAAATTACAGTGTACATTTGATACAAATTGATTTCTTAACTCAAATAACAATGTTGTCCTCCCGGTCGGGCCATGTGTCACTCACTCGTGAGACTGAGTGAAAGGCCCAATCCGTCTGGGTGACAGAAATAGGCCCAGCGCTCCTCACCAAGGAATGCTAATCACCAGGGCTGGCCCGGCCTTTGTGGGCCAGTTGCGATAAGGGGAATCAGGCCGCCCTGTCACCATGCGGCCTTCACTGCGATCCAGCAGTTGTACTGGCCTGCAGCTGCCATCCTATTTCATGTGGGAAAATAAGATCTAGCTACTGTGCCTAAGATGCCCGTGGCTGGGACAGGTATGTGAGCTGAAGTGAAAGGAGACCATTGAATATCCTCAGCTGATCTTATCTGTCCCAGGAGAAATGAGATATTGGCAGAGGCTGTTGAGTTGCTCACAGCTGAGCAGGTTAATAAGGTGTGGAGCAAGGCCACAGGCTAATTGGATTTGCCCAGCCTTAATAAACAGCAGAAACCCTCTACCAGGAAAGCACACCCAGGCTTGCTCTTTGTTTAGATTTAACACAGGTGAGGTGAGTGTCACTGGGCTTGGAAGCAAAAGGGTCCTCCTCAGACACCATGCATGGCCCATCCCCAGGCTCCCTCAGGGGAGCTGGCTGGTCTGATTGAACTAGAATGAAACTTGTAGCTCCATCCTATTGGAGGCAAAACTCAAGCACTGGGTCCCAAAGTACTAAGTTGCAATGGAGAAGGAGACATAGGGTCTTTGAGGCTCCTGAACTGACCTGCCCATGCTGGGCCTCCAGTATCTGAGGTGGCAGCTTCCTTCTCCTTCCAACCATGCTGCTTCCTGCTGTGCACACCTGTCCCAAATGGCAGAAGATATGGGAAACAAACATTCAGATGAGGTTGTAGGTATTCATCTTCAGGGTGTGGTCCAACTCCAGCTATGAGCTTGTACTTGAATGCAAGGAGGTTGTAGGGTGTTACCACAAGCAGTAGTATGGACACCAGAACTTTGATTCAGGGTGTATTGATTAGTTTGTTTTAATATACTAGAATTGGGAGGCAAATTATAACTGTAGATATAGTAATACATTTATTTATTCTCATGTCGAGATATATATGTCTTTAAATTCTATAACCTTTTCAATGTGCTTGCAAAATTTTTTTTTTGACAATTTCTAGTCATTAACCATTAATACTATCCATTAAAAGCCTTAGGGGCAGATGTGATCTGGTTCTTAATGGCATCCATTTCCACTAAGGTTCTATATGACAAATGTATGATTTTTTAAAAATCTTCTTTGCTAAACACCTTGAAAATTCCCTGTATTATGAATGTAGAACTCTATTAGTAGTTAGACAAAATAGTCATGTAAGGCTGTCTATAGATATTCCAGATAAATACATAAATAATAAAAGCCTATCCAATGTCTACTTTTTCCTGATCAGCAACATCTATAAAACAATTTACCCACAATTGCAATATGAGTATTAGAGTAAATGTTTAGAAGGGAATGGGAACATTGAAGTATTGACCTCCAGAGCACCCTGTTTGTGTTTTACATGTGTCCAGTTGGGACTAAGACCCATTTCATGTATTCTCCTTTCTGGTATGTGATTCTCCATCTGTTGAGAGTTAGAGAAATCGGGTAGATCTTAGCATATCTACTGTGTCTCTACAACATCAACTTGGGGAGGGAGGCTCTGATGCACTTCTCCAAAGCTTAGAAATGTCTTTCGCTTCCTGTTGCTAGGGCCTCTGTTTGTCTGAAGTCAGGAAGAAAGTACAGACTCCTGTATGCCCAACTAGGGTCCAGCATGGATAATAACTAAGCAGAGATTGTGTCTCTTCTCTTGAGAAGTTATTGAGATTCAAAAGAAGAGCATAGATGGGCTGAGAGCCTGGTCGTTGTGGCTCTCCTGCTCAGGAAAGGAAAGAGACCCAGAGAGCCGAGTCATCCATCATTGGTGGAAGGCAAGGAATACCACCACAGTGGTGGCACAGCTTCAGATGGCCAGACTCAGAGGCTCTGGTCAACCCTCTGAAGATGCATGTCCATTTGTCCTTTGGATGAAGAGGGATCTCTTCAATGCCCTGGGCTTGAAGATTCCTCTGAGACAGATAGTTATTCTGACTTTAAACGAGATGGAACTTTCAGAGCATCTGACATACACCTTGATGACAGAGTTGGGGAGAAGAGTTGTGTACATGCAGGCACATTGCACTGGTCTGAGTTAACAGAGGCAGGTTATTTGAAGTATGTAGCATGAATGCCCAATAGTAGTTCCCTATGGAGTCCTGCTTTCTGTCTAGAACTTTTTGAGCACAACCCTCACTATCCTGCATTTCTATCAGCAGTCTGCTGTTTTGTGTTCTCACCGGGATCTGCTTAAGGCATTCTGAGGACGTAGAGGATGCTTCTACAAACTCTTCTAGTTCCTACAAGTCAGTTCCAATTGCTCATGAATGTGTGATCAGATAAAGTTACACTGGCAGCCCCAGTTCCCCATGGCTGTTATCTTTGCTAGTCAGTATTTCTCAGGGTGAGAAATCATCTGATATAAATAAGTTAAGTATGGAAAGATTTATTCTAGCTCAAGGATTCAGACTTTGAATGGCTGGTGGCTGGTTTCATTGTTAGTGTGCCTGTGCTGAAGGATAGCATCAGAACATCTACCTAGAAAACAGAGTGGAGGGGTGGAGAAAGAGAGAGAGAGAGAGAGAGAGAGAGAGAGAGAGAGAGAGAGAGAGAGAACAATATGCCAATATGCCAAGATAATATATATTCTCTTCACTAGCTTGCTTCATTAACCCACTTCCTAAAAACAACACTCAGTTTCTACTATTTACTAAGGATGCCATCAAATGACATAATCAATGGCCAAACTATTAATAAGGGGAGAAACATCATGATCCAATCATCAAACCCATCTCTGAGCATTTTATCATGGCGTGCCTTGACCACATGAGGTTTTAGAAATACATAATGTTGAACATAATATCACTTATGCTTCAGACATCAATAACTTCATGACACTCACTCCTGAGCTTCACTGTGTCTTCAGCACAGAAGAAGGAGCCAGTCAACATTAACTATAACCTAATAATGTATAACATAGTGCATTGAGGAATCACCAGAACAGAATGAGAGGTGACATTCTGTACAGAAACAGCCATGGAGGGTGGCATGTTCCAAAGTTCTTCTTACCAAGAGTCTACCTTTTGTGGAGCCTGTGGAGGCAGCTACACTATCAGGAGCCCAGACAACTGAACGTGAAATGTTGTAAATACAGAACACAGTCACAGAGGCTAAGAACACAGGCATGGGAGCACTAGGAAGCAAGACTTGGTACTTATGTATGAGAGCCACTGCCACAGGCAGCGGGCCAGGCAGTAGCACTGTAGGAGCAGAGCTTTCTTTCAATTGACATGGTAACTAGTTCCTGAGAGTCCTTCAGTAGAAGGTTGATCTTCCACATTCTTATGAGATCTGCTTAGATTCAACCCAGCTCATATATGAAGTCAATACAGATGATAAAAGTTTATTGTAACCAAGCTGCTACTGTTCTATCAGGGCTGCAGAACAGACTCTGGAGCTGAACTGTGACTCCAAGCCAGAATGTTACAGAGCTTTAAAACTTGAAAACCATAAACATCTTTTCAAGTTATCCCACCAATCAAGATTTAGAGATAGGGGACTTCCTTAGGAACATATCTTTGTGGTAAAGTTTTCCTGTTTCCATTGGTTGGCTTATTCAGCTGTGACAAGGTGGCTACTCTAGCATTTATGTCTCAACTTGCCAACCAGGATGTCAGTTACCCACATACCTATCTCTCTTTGCCAAGCAGGATATCAGTTACCCAGGGATGTTGTGATGATTTGAATACGCTTGGCCCAGATAGTGGCACTATTAGGAGGTGTGGCCTTGTTAGAGTGGGTGTGGCCTTGTTGGAAGAAATGTGTCATTGTGGGCATGGACTTTAAGACACCCTCATCCTAGCTCTCTGAAAGCCAGTCTTCTCCTAGCTACCTTCAAGAGAGGATGTAGAACTCTCAGCTCCTCCTGCACCAGGCCTGCCTAGATGCTGCCATGCTCTTACCTTGATGATAATGGACTCAACCTCTGAAACTGTAAATCAGCTCCAATTAAATGTCCTTATAAGAGGTGCTATGGTTATGTTGTCTATTCACAGCTGTAAAACCCTAACTAAGACACAAGTTGGTACCAGGAATAGGATATTGCTATGATAAACTTGACCATGTTTTCTTTGGAAGAATGTGGATTTTGGAACTTTGGGATTTGGAAAGCAGTGAAATCCTTTAAGCAGGGCTTAATGGGTTATCCTAGTTGAAATATGGAAGAGTCTGTTGATGAAAGTGATTTGAATTGTCCAGACATGGCTCAAGAGGTTTCAGTGGAGAAGAATTTCAGTATGTGACAGAGACTGTTTTTGTGGTATTTTGGTGAAGAATGTGGCTGCTTTTTGCCATTGTCTAAGGAGTCTGTCTGAGGCTAAGGTGAAGAGATTTAGATTTATTGCTTTGACAAAGGAAGTCTCAAAACAACTTGGTGTAAATTCTGTTGTATGGTTACCAATGTTCACTCTTATGAAGAACATTTTAATGAAGAGTAGCAAGCTGCGAAAGGAAAAATGCAAACTGTGTGGTTCAAATATTAAAGGGGCACCAGAAAGTAGAATGGGCTGAATCCTATGTTCTAGGAAAAGACTGGCTTCCAGGGAGCTAAGGATGAGGATCATAAAGCCCACACACACAGTGTTGCACTTCTTCCAAGGCCACACCCACTCCAACAAGGCCACACCTCCTAATAGTGCCACTCCTTTGGGAACTTTAACTTTATTGGACTCATATTCAAAATGGAGGCTTTATTCCAAATGGTTTCAGTTTGGTTCCTTCTTACAATAAGACGTTTTTGAGTTGTTCAATTGAAGACTGACTCAAGCATATAAAGGTAAGGAGAGGGAGGCTATTGGAGGTTCCTTACTATCCCTCCTGTGATAGAATCAGGAGGGTGACCTGTGAGGAGGAGGAGGACCTCAGCAGAGGAAAGGTAAATCCATGTCTTCCCTGAGGGGGAATGTATGGGCTTAGGAAAAAGCAAAGCAGTGGCCTGAGAATCTGGAAGACAGCATAGAGATTTTGAAGATTGAAAGATGGTAGAGGCAAAGCGGGCTTAGGTGATGTCCTCAGAAGTATAGTTCTAGAAGTGTGGGGCAGGTACTCTGCCAACACCCATGGTGTACTTTAAATGAAATGCAGACAACAATGCTAGCTAGAATCTCATGCTTAGGAATGCCGGTAACTGAACAGAGTTGGTGATCACCATTGCTTATGAAGTTACTAAGGGGCTACCTGACATGAGAAGAGGAACATGGAGGATGGGTAGCTCTAGTATGAAGGGAAAGAAATCCACTGAAGCTGTCTTAGCCAGAAACTGTCAAACTGGGAAGTGAAGCAGGAATAGGAAGAAGAAATGCTCCTGGAAACTGCTTCTTGCTGGCCAAAGTAGAGGATACAGAAGTAGCTGGTGGGTCTGATTTAGTGAAGGTCTCCTGGAGTCTGGTCTCCATGGGGTGGAGACTACACTTCCTACATGAGCTTCTATGGAGGATAGGAAGAGATGCAGTACAACTGCCTGCCAAGAGGGAAGACTGGTTTTGTTTTGTTTTGTTTTGTTTTGTTTTGTTTTGTTTTGTTTTGTTTTGTTTTGTTTTTAGGTAAAAATGATGCTAGCAAATACTGCCAAAAGTGAACCAGCAAAAGGTAGAAACCTGGCCACATGGGGATTCCCTTGCGAGTCAGCCATTTGTTCCTCCTGCTTAATCAAGTCACTCACTTGAGTTCACATTTCAGAGAAAGGGACAAGAACTCATAAGCTTGCCCCCATACCCCATGTTCCTTAAATAATGCTCAACAGTATGTGACTAGGGTCCCTTCAGCAGATGGGAGACAGATGTTGATGGTTAGAGCCTGGGGCTCACTCAGGTATCTTTGCTACATGCTGACCAGGAAGCAGATGTCAGGCTGCTCCCTGACATTTGGAGGAGATGGAGGAGGCAGGCACCTTAATGCCACAGATGCATATAACACTAGGATATGGCTTGTCAAGTCCTTGGTTGGACTTGATGATAGGAAACTGAGTTCTACCCAAATGTGTTTAATTTTCCTATAGTGAAGTACATTGCTTATGTTTAAAATTCACTATTGATCATTGATGCTTAAGGATTTTGACTGTATCATTATCTATGAATAATATTCTGAGGAGTGGCTGGAACACATGAATCTTGTCTAAGGTCCTGTGGGTGCAGGTGTGGTGTCTTGAGAATGTGGCCAGTGTAGATTTTTTCACACTCCCCTTGCTAAGCCCTACAATACCTAAAGACTGAGCAACTCTGTTCTAGACCCTTCTAGTTTATGTTGTGGGATTTTTACTTAAATTAACCTAGTAGAATTTTACAGAACTACCATGGACGTCTCTATTTGTACTCATCAGTTTGAATACCAGTGTAAAGTGTTGCAGAAATCATATGCTATCAATCCCACTGATAACGGACAGACTTATTGCTGATTGCACCCAAAGTGCCTGGTCATTGAATATGGTCTGTACCTTGTGGAGGTTCTAGAATGAAAGGAACCAGGTCAGATATGTCCAGGATAACCAACAAAATCTCATCTCCTTCCAATAAAACCTATGTGTGCAATCAGAATCCTCAAACACAATAGAAGTGGGGTAATTATGAGGATTGTAGCATGGTGCCCCATGATGGTCTGCTCAGAGAACTTTTCACCTTTAGATTTACTTGATCCTCTTGATGTTCCCCAAACAGGGTCTGGGCCTCATTTTTCACATGTAGAGGCTCAGAGTGAATGACTCAAGTTCGTACAGAGAGGTGAGAATAAATAGACACACAAAATAGCAAGAGCCTCACTACCACCCCACTTGAGGTCTCTCCTGAAGCCACAGATAGATGTCCAGTGACTCCCAAGGTCCTGCCTGTTTCTGCTTGGAACACCCTTCTGCCTTGGTCTGCTGTGTTTGTGCCTGGATGGATCTAACACCAGGGCATTGCTTTCAGGTGAGCTGGTTTTTCTATGTCTAAGCTAATGAAAACAAATCTTGAGGAGAATCTTTTTTAAGGGCATTTGCCTAATTACCTTCTAGGGACATTTTGTCCCCAAAGCAATCACGCTACCAAATGTTCTTCCTATTCCGAATGTCGGCAGCAAAAATGGGAAATATTAAATCAAGCTTTGCTCTCTTGAAAGAAGGCAGTCTAGTGAATAAGGTGCAGTATTACAGAAAATAACTCTACTGTGGCAGAAAGGATCACAGTGAGTCAGTACAGATAAAGAAAGGAAAACAACTTAAATCAAACTTTACTTCAAATTAAAATGCAGGTTTATTTTTAAAGGCAGAAAAATCAGTCCTCACCACAAATGCATGTCTGGGACAAAAATGTCTGATACAAAATTGGCTCTGCCTTAAAATATTTTATGTATAATGACTTTCTTTAACAGCCAAGAGTTTTATTGTGTTTAGATACACATTGGTGCCTTGTATATGCAAAAGTGCAACCCAGGGCTATAAGAAGACAAGTCATTTCAGTAACCTAACAACAGCATTGGAATGAATCAGCAGCTCTTCTAGAATCACCTTCAATGCAGACGTTCTAAGAGACTTTCTAAGAATTTAGTAAGATCTGTTGTAGTCATCTGGGCTGCCATAATAATACCAGAGGCTTGGTTTAAAACAGCATATAATTCTTTTCTTCTCACAGTTGTAAAGAGTAAAGTGTCCAAGGTCAAGATTACAGAAGGACTGGGTTTCTGGTGATGGTCTCTTCCTAGACCTAGATGGCCACCTTTTAGCTGTGTGTTCACAGGGGTATGTGGAGAGCACTGTGGTCTCTGATTATAAAGATAGACACAGGTCCTATTGAATTGTGGCATCATTCCATGATTTCCCTTAACCTTGATTATTTCAGTAACTTACTGATAGCATATTGCAGGGAGCGATTGAGGGTTTCAAATTTGGGTGACACAATCCAGTCCTCTGTGGTATCCCTTTAATTGCATGCAACGGAACACTTTTTTGTTAGGTTGTAGCTTCTGCGAAATTAACTGAGAAGCAAAATTCCCACATATTCCACACTGAAACCCAAGCTTTGGCACATTACCAGAGTCAGCTATTGGGGTTTTGGATAGTTTTGTTTAGGGGACTACACATATCAAGCTCTCAGATTATGGGAAGTGAATTCTCAGTGACAATTTTTAACCATTCGACCAATCAGCCAAACACTAAATCCCTGCCTCAGAACCTGCCCCACCAATCATGTCTCCTGCACCCAACCTCACACCTTAAGCTACTCAGGCATTAATGATCAGGAAGAATCTATTTGTAATGACTGATCTGTATGGTTTGTGTGTGTGCATGTCTGCATGTGTGTGCAGGCATGTTAGCAGGTGCATATTCACATGTTGATGTACTTACTGATCTGTGTGGTTTGTGTGTGTACAGGTCTGCATGTATGTGCAGGTGTGTTTGCAGGTACACAGGTTGATGTACTTACTGATCTATGTGGTTTATGTGTGTGTACAGGTATGTATGTGTGTTCAGGTGTGTTTGCAGATGCACATGTGCACGTGTTGATGTAATTATTAATCTGTGTAGCTTGTGTGTGTACAGGTCTGTATGTATGTGCAGGTGTGTTTGCAGGTGCTCATGTTGATATACTTACTCATCTGTGTGGTTTGTGTGTGTGTACAGGTATGTACATGTGTGCAGGTGTGTTTACAGGCGTGCATGTGCACATATTGGTGTTAGTGTCTTCTATTCTCTACTTTAATTTTCAATCAGGAGCCTTTTGAGCCTGGAGATTGCTGACTCATCCAGAGTAACAGACAAAGAGTCATTAGCATCCTCCTCTTTCTGTCTTTCCCAGGTGGAGATTACAAACGTGTGTTACCATGGTCAGCTTTACATTCATTATGGATCCAAGCCATGTCTGCATGCTTGCACAGAAAATCCTTTACTGAGTGAACTATCTCAATCCTCCCACTATATGTGTGTGTGTGTGTGTGTGTGTGTGTGTGTGTCAATGAGATTGAGTTAATTGATTTAAATGGGTTAAATGATTGATTAATGTATGAGGTTGATGATGTTGGTGTAATATTAGAAGGTGGGATTGGGGTTGCAGCAATTTATAGTTGTGCAACTTGGATGATAGTGGTTGCTGGGTGATCTTTATTTGCTGGGATTTTTATTATTATTGAGATTACTCGGGATTAATAATATATAGGATATATATATATATATATATATATATATATATATATATATATATATATGAATGTTTATTCTTTATCATTTACACCACTAGTTTAATTAGAAATTTATCTCTTCAGTTGGATTCTTCAGGTCATGAAACTCTGATGCTAATTGCTGTCATTTTGCATCATATGAAGGCTTTCCCAAAGTGGTGTAAACATCTCACCATCAAGGAGAGTTTTCCAGCAGCTTGACTGATAGGGTAACTGTCAGTAGGGTGCATGCAAGACTGGGTAGAAGCTATAGAAAAGGTCAGTGGGGAATAGCTTGGGCTTCTCCATTCTAAATAAGGAATAAAGTACTGTTGAGAACAAAATACAGTTTCATTTTAAACTGGGGTTCCACATGCAAACTTCTGACCTTTTATGTTCTCAGTATGAGCACAAGATGAACTTTATAAGGGAAAGCATAAAGGACAGTGTTTAGGCACTTTAAAGCATTTTCTTCCTAGATAATCTGATAAAAATCTTTCAAGATGATGATCTTGATGATCAGTTGACAGTCATTTAACAGTGCAAGTTAGGATGAAGCCACTCACAACTTGTCTCTAAGAGCTAAGGGTTTCATCCCACATAACACACACTTATTTTCCCTCCTGGGAAAGAGACATTTACCATTTTGGGATTTTTAAAATTGAAGTAATTTTGTTTGAAATGTGGACACTATGAAGCCATGGGGAGACTTTGAAGCAGTAACTAGGAAAGCTACACTGTCAGTACCACAGTGATACCAGCAGGGAGGAGAGGTTGCCCACCAGGAATGAGCTGGGATGGGACTTTCCTCTAGCCAGGTCCGCTCCTGTCTCAGAATGAAAATCATAGCTCCTGAGACAGTGCTCAAGATTTGTCTCTTAGCTGGAACAGAGCTAGCCCATGAGACAGATACCATGAGTCTTTGTTTCCAGTGACTTATGAAAGCAGAACCCTGAACACAGAAGGGGAAGGCTGAGGAGCAGAAAGGCCAAGGGTGCATTGCAGCCCAGCCCACAGCAGGAGGCATGGGGAGGGCTGGCTGCAAGAGAGTTGTATTAGAGACTTTATAGTTTTGTTGCTTTGATACAGAGTGTCTTATCTCAGAGAGGCCTCTGACTTGACACATAGCCAACGGAGACCTTGAACTGGTCATTCCCCCTTTCCTGCCTCCAAGTGCTGAGAGGACAGATGTGTGCCACTAGATACAAGTGCTGAAGAGACAGATGTGTGTCACTATACACAGTACTGAGAGACAGATGTGTGTCACTATACACAGTGCTGAGAGACAGATGTGTGTCACTATACACAGTGCTGAGAGGACAGATCTTTTAAGCACCACTAAAGATGAAATCCAGGGCTTTGTGCATACTACATAGGAGATCTGGAAGATTACATCTTCAGTTCTTGTGGAAGACTTTACCCAAAGATGAATGTCTGATGCTCCAATATGATTCCTCCTATTCCTCTGTATGTCCTGTGTCTTGCATTTTGCTGATAGCCAGAAGAGGAGGTACAATGCTTCAAATGTTTACGTTAGTACACTCTAGAACTCCCCTACCTCCGTGATGTCTCTGTGTGTGTGTGTGTGTGTGTGTGTGTGTGTGTGTGTGTGTGTGTGTGTGTGTGTTCTTATTGGTGGAATCAGAGAATAGACGACCCACTTTCCAGGATGTTTCCTGTCCTGTTATTGTCTAGCAGTTAACAGTTTGTTCATAGTAATAGTATCAATTGTGTATATAGTTACATATGCTAATACATGTGTGTGTCAACATATACATGCCTATGTGTAACCTCTCAAATAATACATTTGTTAATACATTTTTAGCCAATCATGGAGGCAAATACCCTTAATCACAGCCCTCAGCAGGCAGAGGCAGGCAGATCTCAGAAGGACAAAACTCACTACTTACTGAGTTCCTGGACAGCCAGGGTTACAAACTGTGACCATGTCTCAAAATCAGAAAACCACTCTAATTTTCCTCTCCATCTGCATATGACAGTTGCTGATGATTCTTGTCAACACTTGGCCTCCTGTCCTTCTCCTGGAATCCACGTGTACATTGCCTCTGAGCAGCCACCTTTCCAAATGTGAAAATCTGGGACGATCTCAGAGATGAATTACACCATTTGGCTGAAAAGTTTTCTTTCTCAAATCTTCTGAGGAATAGAATGCAAAGTAGCATCCTGACCTCATTTGCTTTGGCAAAACAGAGGATAAATGTTCAATGAATTATTGCCCCCACAACGAGGGGCTGGCACTTGCCTGGGCTGCACTTCCTAACCAAGAGCAACTGAGCAGATGCTTGCAAGAAATGAAATTAATTATCTCAATTTGCCACATACACAATATTTTTGGCATTAAGTATACCATTAATTTATACAAACACTCCATGTTGTTCCATGTTTTATTAAATTCACTTATCTCACCCCCTCAGTTTGTTGTTAAATTATAGAATAAAAAGCACTAATAACAAGTTTTCTGTCAGATAATTGTATTTATTTTATACTCCTCATTTCAGAAATATAGTCCTCTCACACAACATCTAGAAAAGGTTGAGATTCAGATCCAACTAGATTAATTGGGTACCTACAATGTACTAGACAATACATTACTTCATAAATGAGGGTATTCTGTATCCGGCCCCAGTTTTATACAAGAGCAGTGGGAAGGGATACTGTGTGCCCTAGAGATTTCAAATATGAAATTGTCACAATGGTGGATCTTTGAGAAGAGTTACAAGTTTGGAAATAAACAGGAAGGTTATTATTTATATCCCAAGAACTGAAGAAACACAGACACAATTTTAAAATACTAAAGGACTTAACCATATCTAGAGAAGATATATAGGTGAGTGGGTGGATGGGGAGCTGTTCAGTATCTCTAGTCCTCACTAAGCCTAACTGTTATAACCATTAAGCGAGCGCTGCCAACAGTATAACTAATGTTGGCCAGGCATGAAGAAGTTGGAACCCCTGTGCACTGCTGGTTGGGAATGTAAAACAGTGTGGGCCAACTGGGGAAAACAGTATGTAAGCTTTTCAGAAAGGTAAAGATAGAATCCCTGTGACCCAAGAATCTCATGTCTGCTGGAATGTGTAGCCTTAAGAACTAAAGGCTAGTGTTTAACAGACATTTGCAAGATTGTTCAAAATAGCCATGCAAGGGAAACAGACTAGGAAGAGATGTACAGGATAGATATACCGGATCAGCCTTTAGAAGAAGGGGCCTATGGAAACAGAGTCTCATGTAGACCAGGCTAACAAGAATTAATCTCCTAAATTCTGGAAATTTAAGTGATAGTACCGTATCTGTCTTATGTGATGCTGGTGTTTAAATTCAGGGCTTTGTGAGTTCTAGGCAAGCACTGTATCAACTGTGCCATATCGTAACTTCTCTCAGTTTTAAGATGGGAAGAAACTGAGCCTTTCTACAAGAGGAATGTGCATCACAGTGAAGACACCATGGCAGGTGAAATAAGCCAGACACAAAAGGAGCAGCACTAGATGGCTCCACAAATATGAGGCACTTAGAAGAGTCAAAGGTAGGATAGTGTGTGCTAGGAACTAGAAAGATCTGGAATGAGGAGTCAGTGCTCCCATGCCTATGGGACCCCACATGGGGAGGATGAGGCTGAGATAGACCATAGTGTGTGTGGAACACTAGAGCTGTCTCAATGCCATTGCACTGTATACTTGAAATAGTTACAATGGGATGCCTGTGTTATAAATCATCACCAATATTATTTATAAAAACCCTATTATGTTCAGAGTTTAGGGAAAAACTAGATTTAAAAGATCATAACGTGAGTTCCTGGGAACCATATTTCAAATTTACACATCTCCTCAAAGCTAACCTAGAAGAGTGTGACTTTGAATCATTTAGTTGTCTATTTAAATGACAGCTTAAGTGGCATGCGTAAATACCAATGATGCGCTATATAAAGATTTTGACTGTGCCAACTGCTAACTGGCCCTCTGGGAGAGAATTAGTGCCGTCTCCACCACCACAGTCATAACCATGTAATGGGCTCACACTCCCCAGGGCCTCTTTCTGGTACCTTCTCTTTGTGAGAGGTAAAGCTGTTTTATTGCAGAGTTCATTCCACACCCGCTCCTTCATCCTTCCCTTCTCTGAGCTCTGGGCCAATCCCTTCTGTATTATGGACCACACAGGCTTAGGTGTCTGTGAACATACTACGGGCAGGACTGTGTGGGTGCATCTCCTGACCCCTGGATCAGAGCTGTCGTCTCAGAGTCTATGAGAGTGAACATACCTGTCACCCACTTATGCCAACCTTGAACTAATGTCTACACAGAGAGCACCAGCAAGCACAGCACAAAGCAAACTGGCCTGGTGTGGTGCCCATACCAGAATGATGCAAAATGATGAGGCTCTCAGCATTTACAACTCCACTGACTTGATTCTGGGTGGAACAGGATGATATTTAGTGATGAACATAGGCAAAGTGTGCTCTATCACAGTCCACTGAGAGACACCCAAACCTTTAACAGAAAAATATTCCCTACAACTCACAAAAACAAAATTTTAATGAGGAGAAATACATCTTTACTCAGATTCACTTCTCTTTTTAAAATCCATGTTTGGGTTGTATCTCAACACAAAGATCAATGTTGAAACAAATAATTATTCATGGCCATCAGCTTTAAGAGAGGGAAAAAAACATGATTGTTGATGATGTAAAATAAAAGAACCATATTCTGGCCAGCATTTTTGAAATTTTAAGAAAGAATTCTGGCTAATAGATAAAATTATATATTTTATTTTATAGTGTATATTTTATATTATATATTTATAATATAACTTATTATAAATATATATAATTTTTATATAAATACATATAAAGTACATATTATATATAATTTATATTACATATTTTCTAATATAATTTTATATTATATATATTATATATAGTACAAATCTATATATGTAGATAATTATATGTAACCCATAATTATATTAATCAATAATTCTTAATTAGTTATGTATGATTGATTCTTAATCAACCATTATTTAACAATATAATGTGTAAGTATATATAATATAATTATGGCAATAATAATAATACAATGTGCATTCTGTAGTGTAAGCTGCATCGCAGAGAATAGGGCACAGGGCTCTGTGGTCTTCCCCTTTGTCATTACTATTAAATACCTAACAAGAAGCAACATATGAGAGGAAGGACACCTAGCCCACTGTGTGAGAACATAGTCACGGACTCCTTATATCTCTAAGGACTAGGAAGAAGAGAGGAGCTGGAATGGAACTAAGGCTGGGCTCTGACTGGTAGATCCTACCCCTTCCGGGTAAGTCCCTGCTTCTGTTAACAGACCTCGATTTCAACAAGTTCCACACCCTCCCAAACAGCATCAGCAATGGAGGACCAAATGTTGAACATGTGAGACTTTGTAAGGTGGCCAGAGGAGAACCTCCACAGGTCTTTCTGGTGGCTGAATCACCACAAATACACAAGTCCACAGGGACGTTCACCAAAGAGAACTTGCATAAGGCAGATTTGAATTCTTGACTTAATTCGCCACCAAGCTAAGACTCTTGAAAAATCAGTAGAAAAACTGAACAGACAACTGAACAGAAAGTTATAAGAATACCCAATAAGGCCATCGCAAGATGACTCAAATCCCTAGCCACTGACAGACACATGGTAGGCTGCAATACAGCTATAAACTGACTAGACTGACATCTAAAACCCAGAGAAAACAACAATGCCAAGAGCCATTGATGCTTAGATCAGCTGCACCAATGTAGGGAAACTGACTGACATGGAATGACTACTCCAGAAGGAGTTGGTAGGTTCCTAAATGTAAAACAACAAAGTGACCCAGCCATACAGCTCTTTTTTTTCTTTTTTTTTGGTTTTTCAAGACAGGGTTTCTCTGTGTAGCCGTGGCTGTCCTGGAACTCACTCTGTAGACCAGGCTGGCCCCGAACTCAGAAATCCACCTGCCTCTGCCTCCCAAGTGCTGGGATTAAAGGTGTGCACCACCACTGCCCAGCAATACAGCTCTTATGTATTTACTCAAGAGTCATAAAACTGCCATAGACCCAAACGATCACAGCAGTGTGGTGTGTAGTAGCCAGTATCTGGCATCTACCCAAGGGCTTGTCAAAAAGGTAACTGGGTAAGTGCACTTGGCCATCCAGGGCTCACAAAATGTGCAACCCTCAGCAAGGCTCCAGTCACCCATAGTGACACACAATTTGGGTGATCCCAGAAAGCATGGTGCTAAGTGAACTACAGCAGAGAGTGCAGCACTCAAAACAGGCTTGGAATATCAAGTGTGTAATTTCACTGATAGGACCTTGTCAGGGACTTGACATTTTTACAGAGGGTTCAAAATTCACAGCAGTGGTTGTCAGAAGTCAGCACAGAGAGCAGTGTCTACAGAGGAGGCACAGGGGACTCTCCCCGTTTAATGGAAGCAATCTGTCTCAAGTGTGGTAGTGATAATTTCACTGAAAAATCTTGTCAAACTTCATCATAGAAGAAGGGAGAATTCTCCTCTATGTAAACTATGCCTTGAGAGATGTGACTAAAAATTCATTTCAACCGAATGGAGAGGATGCTTCGCTTGTTAGGTTAGAGGTTTTCTATCATTTGCTTCTTAGGACTTCTGAGGTGCAGAAGAGAAAGGCTGTGTTATGGGGGAAGTGTAAGACATCTGTGTCTAGAGACAGCCACGTGAGGAGTTGGTGACCTTCCCAGCTGCTGTCTGGTAGGAGAACATATTGGAAAGCAGGTCCCAAGGTTAGGTTGAAAACATACTCTCCACAGTGTTTATGAATGTCTTCCATTATAAGTTGGTTGGTTCTTGAAAAATGTGTATTTTCTGACTGATTCTGGAATGTTAGAGTTACTTTTACACAGAAGGGTTAACTGATGCTTAGCATGTCTGTTTCATAGCTCTTTTCTGAACAGCTTTTCCTTTTTTTTAACTCTTAAAAATAATTCACTGGAAGGAAATAAGTCAACATGTTTAATTTAATAGTGAACCTCAAAACTTGCATATATTATATACTTTTAAAAACTCTAAACTTTGATAAATTTCAGCATATATTTATTTTTTACCTGTATGAGATAAAGCATTACAACCTAGGATGACATAACGACTGAAAGTCACATTTCTTCTCTTTCCTTTTCTTCTCAAGCCCACAGCCCTATAACACACACACACATACACACACACACACACACACACACACACACACACACACACACACACACACACACACACACACTTCATTGTTCTTGAACAGACACTGTCTTTCAGATTGTGTTTCTAGTCCTGTGTGGCTAAGGATCTGTGGATCACTCCAGTAACTAGGGAAGCCTATTTGAAGGAAAGTCACACTTCGCTAATTTAATCAATTAATAAATGGATTTTGTCTCTCTAATACTTTAACAGTCCCATGATAGCAGAAGGGAGCTCAGGCTTGTGCATTTCCTGTGGAGGCTAGAGCAGAGGTGGCCTCCTGCCACCATGCATAAGGCAGAAAGAGCATTTATGAGCCCACTCGAGTGAAGCTTGAGTAGGCAGATTCATGAAATTCACTGAGATTTGGATTAAATTTAAACCATTCTATGCATCCCTCCTTTTGATTAAGGCCGTGTGTGCAGTGAAAAAACCCCACATTTGAATAGAACTTGGGTCTTTAAGAACTTTCAATGTGCATAAATCTAAATTGAGCTCGTCACTTGATCCTCAAGTGCACAGGAGGTCAATTTACATTCAGTATTAAGTGGGGACAAAAGAGATGCAATTCCTCTCCATCTTTTCAGAATTTTAGCTTTGGATCAGTTTATTAATATCAGGATCAACACAGAGGCAGCTCATTAAATTATGGGAGTTAAGGTCCTTAGAAGACAATTGGCATCCACACAGGAGGAAAAGCCCTCATGTGTCTGTACCCCCATGACCCTCCCCCCAAAAGAAGTACTTACCAGGGTTACCCAGAGTGGCCTTTCAGAGGCTTAGGAAGAAATACTTCTCTTTTTATCCATAGTCTTCAGGGACACAGTTTATCACAGTACTTAAGGAAAAGCTGGTTTTTTTCTCCTGACTATGCCAGTCTCAGTCCTTTGCTTTTTCTACACAGCTCTTTTCTGTCTGCCCCTCTTTCCCCTCTCTGTCTGATCCCGAGAAGATGTGTCAGGACCATCCTGAGGATCAGAGATTATTTTAATAACTATAAAAGATTCTCACCTTACTATGCAGTAGTGAAGACGTAAAAGATGAGAGTAAAGGTCTACAGGGCAGCAGAGGTGCACCCCATGCTCATGATATTGCTGGGCCAGGCTCTCCAAGCACAGTCTTTACTGCTGTGACTTTTAAAAAATTACATTTGTGTGTGTTTGTGGGTGGGTGGGTGGGGGTAGCATGGAGGTCAAAGGGGAACTTTCATAGATGGATTCTTTTCCTCTACTGTGTGTGAATCCAGGGGATCAAACTTAGATTGGCAGGCTTGGCAGCAATCTCCTTTACCTATGATGCTATCTTACCCCAAGAAGTTTTTATTTTTATTAATGTATATATGTGTCTGTTTGTGTGGGGGGAGTAATTTGCATTTGAGTACAAGTGTCTACAGAAGCCAGAAGAAGGTGTCAGATCCCCTGAAACTACAGTTGCAGACAGTTGTGACCCACCTGACATGCATTCTGGGAGCTCAGGGGCTCTGCAAGAGGAGCATGCCCTTAACCACTGAGTCACCTTTCTACACCATTGTTCTGACTTTTGCACTGATGCAAGAACTCTAGCATGCTGGGCATAGGCACTGCTGTTCCAGAAGATAAGATCAGATTCTGGATTGATAGTTAAGTGGCTTCTGAGAATAGACAGGAAATTTTGCTATAAAAAATTGAACAAACATTACAATTGCTGAGTGTTTCCTACGTCCATGTTTACTTCTTCTCTAACAAGACTCTACCTTCATGGCTCATGCCTGGGACATTCTCTGGCTCACCTGCTTCTTTTCCGTTTCCAATCACAAGGCCTCACTTCTCCTCTGACCTATTCTACCTCTTGTGGGGAAGAAGACAGTGAACATCTATGCAGCTGCAGTCAATAGAGACCCAGAATTGAGAAAACCAGAGGTGCAGGAGGCTTAGGGAGCTACTGGGATGTGTTGTGAAACACCCCAAACCTCATGTCAACCAAAATGGCTTTAGCAGAAGCATTCCAAGATAACGCTGAAATGTCATCATTATGAAGAAGCACCTTGGACCTTTATAGTTTTCTTTGTTTGTAAATAAGTTTCAGACTCCTTATTAGTGACATAACACTCTATATTAAAACATTTACCCTATACCAAAACCAAACCAAACCAAACCAACCAATCAAACAAAACCAACTAACCAAAAACAAAACAAAACAAAACAAAACAAACAAACAAAAAACAAAAGTCAGATTTTTTTGGAGAGAAAAGAAGGCTCAAGAGATACAAAGCTAAGCCAATCTTCTTACTGATCCTTTGTGGTTTGGAAAGTAAGTGGGAAAAATCCAGCTATTAGCATAAAACAGCCTGTATGTATTAACTTGCCATGATCTCATCTTTACACGCTGGCTTGCATGTATAACACTGTTGTAAATTGTAATTTATAGTGTGATAAGTAAAATGGGCTAAACTCATATAAACATGAACTTTTTTGCATTATTTGATAACTTTTAAGCACTGTAAAAGTACTTAGCTAAAAATTTTTACAAGAATCACTTGGTCAATGAAAAGATATAATTTTATTACTAAGTTTACCCAAACAACCAGTTTTATGAATGAAATTGGAGATGTGACATTTATTTTGGGCAGATTATCTATGAATCACCTGATATTTAAATGCTATGTGGTTGAATATTACAGAGGTTAGTTTTCCACTTTGGGGTTCTAGTTATCTAACATCAATTTAATAATGTAAATGTTCATTCAGTGACAATCTTATTAGGCAACATAAGATGAATTATCCATTGGGATGTTTCTTATTTGAACATACAAAAAGAGCTTAAAATGCAAATTTTTGTTAGTAAAAACTAATAAATGCTGTTTGATAAAAGTGGTAACAACTTCTCCCTATCAAAAAATGAGGAACAGAGCTAAACAGAGAATTCTCAACTGAGGAAATTTGCAGGGCTGAGAAGCACCTAAAGAAATGCTCAACATCCTTAGTCATCAGGGAAATGTAAAACAAAACAAGTCTGAGATTCCACCTCAGGCCAGTCAGAATGGCTAAGATCAAAAACTCAGGTGACTGCAGATGCTGGCAAGGATGTGGAGAAAGAGGAACATTCCTCCATTGTTGGTGGGATTGCAAGCTGGTACAACCACTCTGGAAATCAGTTTGGCGAACCCTCAGAAAAATGGACATACTACCTGAGGACTCAACTATACCACTCCTGGGCATATATCCAGAAGATGCTCCAACATGTAATAAAGACACATGCTCCACTATGTTCATAGCAGCCATATTTATAATAGCCAGAAGCTGGAAACAACCCAGATGTCCCTCATCAGAGGAATGGATACAGAAAATGTGGTACATCTACACAATGGAATACTACTCAGCTATTAAAAACAATGACTTAATGAAATTTGCAGGCAAATGGATGGAACTTGAAAATATCATCCTGAGTGAGGTAACTCAGTCCCAAAAGATCGAACATGGTATGTACTCACTGATAAGTGGATATTAGCTCAAATGTTCGGAATACCCAAGTTTCACTTTACAGTAACTGCTGGACTGAGTGTGAGGTCCCAGATGGAGGAGTTGGAGAAGGGACTGAAGGAGCTGAGGGAGTCTGCTCCCATGGAGGGAGCAACAGTGTCAACTGGCCTGACCCCCCGGTCCTTCTGGAGGCTGGACCACCAACCCAAGAATACACATGGAGGGTCCCATGGTTCGGACCACATATGTGGCAGAGGACATTGTTGGCCATCAGGGGGAGGAGAGGCCCTTGGGCCTGAGGGTGTTAGAGGCCCCAGTAAAGGGGAATGTCAAGGTGGGAATATGGGAGTGGGTGGGCAGGTGGTTAGGAGGTGGAATTCTCTCATAGAGGCGGGGAGGGGGAGGGGATAGGTGGTTTCCAAAGAGGAGACCTAGAAAGGGGGAAACATTGGAAATGTAAATAAAATATACAAAAAAAAAAAGAAAAGAAATAAAAAAAAAAGTGGTGACAACCTAATGTGAAACAAAAAATAAATAAACAAAAGAGAAGAAAGAAGAGAAAGAGTAGGAAGAGGAAGTATAACTTTCAACTCATAGATTGAATCTAGAAAGTGCCCATGGGTTCATGTTTACAATGATTGGACCCTAGATCTTGACACCAATTTGTGAGCTTATCCAAACATCAAGAAGTGGAGTAACTGGTAAAAGGAAGCCAATAAGGACTGGATTTATCCTCTGCCTCTGGGTGCTGTAGCTCTGTGCTTACTGGTCTGCTATGTTGTCAACAGCTCCTGTCACGTGCTCTCATCATTGTGATCTGAGCTAATCTCCCATGCCTTCCCTGTTGTGATGATTGAAGCCTGCTGAATCCATAAACCAAAAGATTTCATTCACTACTTAGTTTGCTTCTACTGAGTATTGTGGTCACAATGGCATAATATTTTCAGTAGCATTTGATCTGAGGGCCCTTCTAGATTCTTTAAAGAAACCATGTGCATTAGAGCTGAAACTAGACTCAGAGGAAACACACCAGCCCCTTACAGAAGGGCAGTTTACTCTAGGTCTGACCCTGAGTGTCTTTCTCTCTCTCTCCTTCTCCCTCTCCTGGCCTTCTCCCTTTCTCCCTCTCCCTCTCCCTCTCCCTCTCCCTCTCCCTCTCCCTCTCCCTCTCCCTCTCCCTCTCCCGGCCTTCTCTCTCTCTGTCTCTGTCTCTCTCTCTCTCTGTCTCTCTCTCTTTCTCTCTCTCTCTTTCTCTCTCTCTCTCTCTCCCGGCCTTCTCCCTGTTTCTCTCCCTCTTTCTGTCCCTCTCCCTCTGTTGTGTCCCTCTACCTCTTTCTGTCCCTGTCCCTCTTGCTGTCCCTCTCCATGTCTCCCTCCCCCACTCCCTGGCTTTCTTCACATTCTCCTCTGATCTTCCTCTATACCCTACTTCTCTCTGCTTCTTTGCCCTGGCTTCCTCCATTCCTGTGGCTTTACAAGATTTTAATTCAGTGCCTTAATGGTTCGTCTACAACATTCTCAGCTGAGCACTCTGGTATTCAAGCATCTCCAAAGTTAATTTCATGACTTATTTAGCTCTTGTCTTCACCATTCCAATGAAATAGTTCTCCTCAACATGAGCCATCACTGTCCTGTCACTGCAGGTGTAGAGATGCCCCTAAGTCTTAGATAAAATGGTGACCAGCTGACCAATACATAGTCTTTCAGACACCTGTTATCAGAGTCCACATTTCTTTTGGCAAAGCCCATGGTGGAACATCTGGATTAATGTGGGCATAGTGGTATCCTTTTTTTTTTTTTTACCAGGCCCAGGCACCTCTTCTGTTAGTGCCTAAGGTACTCTTGGACAGGCTGCAGAATATAGATTCCATGTAGGGGTGGCAAGTTTCTGGAAACATCTACAATGCAGTTCTCTTACCATGGAAAAAGTCTATGCTTCTCTGACCTCTGCCAATGTCTTGAGGCCTCCTGAAGATAGAATGAGTTGCATGACAAAACAAGAAAGTTAGTGCAAAATAATTCTTTTATTCACATAGAGAGCATCCATGGAAGATACTTGGCTGTCAACAGTTCGTCCAGATATGGGAGGGGCTCCAGAGGCAATTCCTCATTACTGGAAGGGGTGGAGTTTCTTTCCTTAGTGGTGTGGCTATTAGTAAGCTGCCCTTACTCAAGTACTTTATTGCTCACTTTTGTTCATGTATGCAACTATAGGGAATGATAACAAAATATATGTTTGATGAAGGGAAATGAGGAGAAAGCAGTACTCTGACCATTGGTCTTTCTGTGGGAAAGGGACAGCTGGTTCATGCATCTATATTGTACAATGGATGACAGAGCACATTACCAAGAAAATGGATAAACAGAGAAGGGCAAAGATATCCATCTCCTAGGGTTCTTCATGCTTGCTGGCGGTGACCAGGTCTGTAGTGGCTTCTCTACACACCTGTTTCTCAGCCAGACCAACCACTACAGTAGCTATGCATTGCATATGTGGTAGATTTCTTACTAGTGTTCTTAATTTGGGAAAGAGTGTTAGTTTAAAATTTTACCCCATGGGAAAATAGCAGCATGCCCCACAAAACCTTGCTGTGCAAACAGGAGCTACTAGCTGACACTCTTTGGAGAGAGCCAGGGTTAGACATCTGGTGGAGGCCATTGCATCACGGAGTACTAACATCTGTTGCTCACGTGTGAACACGAAGTGGCTGGAAATGTAATTAGATTTATGGCTCTACTTTAAGTGGATTAATTTTTGCAATATTTGCTTTTAACCCACTTGCATTTAATATTATTATCTAGACTTGGGAATTGCCATATAAAATAACTCATGGTACTCAATCTAGTGTGTTGTGTTGGCTGGCTTTCTCTGATTGGACAACCATTGGGATTTCAATGTAGGCCTCATAGACCCATGTGCTTGAATGCTTGGTCTCCAGCTTGTGGCAATGTTTAGAAAGATTATGAACCTTTAGCGAGTAGAGCCTTGCGTAGCCTGGCTTCACTTCCTGTTCATGCTCTGGATGTCACACATTCCCCTCATGATAGATTGAACACCCTTAAGCTGAATCAGAACTAACCATTCTTATGTTAGGTTGCTCCTAGTTGGGCATTTGCTCACAGCCATGAAAAGATAACTAGCACAACACCCAAACTTGGTGAGACTGAGATGTTTCCCTGAAGAGACAGGCTGAGCTTAGAGTTCTCGCCTCCAACATTGACTGGTCTTGGGTGTGAAACTGTAACAAGGCATGCTCAGCTGACAAGCACCTGCCACTGTGGAGTATCAAATCCAAGACTCTATTAGAGTATCTTTAAATCAAAACATAAGGAGATGAAATTTATGCTGGGAACTCTAGGGAAGGTTAAAGGCACCCTCACTGGCGATGAACTCGGCAGAGTTGTTCTGAGCAAATACTACAGACCAACCAGCTTTGCCAACAGAACAACATCCTCTTGTTGCCTGGGGGCAGCAGGCATGAGACCAAGGTGTGGCCGCCTGGCTTTTCCAAGATGGCTCTGATGTTCAGAAGCCCTGTTCTCCCTGTGTCTTCAAGGGGCCTTCCCATATGATATTGTAGTCCCCAAATCTCTTCTTGTATCAGATTGGGATCGACTGTGCAAACTCAGTTTAAATTAATTGTATCTCTAAAGGCTATCTCCCAAACACAGTCACACTCAGATGAGGAGCAGGACATCTGCCTATTAGTTGTGAGCAATGCCATGGATACTAAGTAGTGCCTTCCTAGGTCACCAAACAGAGGTCCCATGTTATCCAAACACTGTGCTTGTATTTCTATTCAAGCTCTATTGCCAGACATAATGAGTCAAGACACCCTGTCAACTTGATATTCCAACTTGAATAGCACTGGGCTCAGGATCCAACAGAATATGGTGTGATACTGAAGTTTTTTTTCTCTCTTTCCTTATTGGCTCCCATGAGAGAAGATGCATTGACTGTAACCACAGTGTTAATTTGTGTTATCCTTGTGGTGGCAAACTTTTAGTACTTCCTTGTCAGTTAGAGCAGAGTTTGAGTCATGGAGCACACAGGGAAGGAAAATGCTTCATAAAAGCAAATGACTCTACAGAAATTAATGTAATATTTTGTCTTTTCCAATTTGGTCATTATCAAGTAGATGTGGGTGGTATCTCCCTCCAAATAAAGCCACCAGTTTAATTTAGAAGCAGCAACCATGTTGCTGATCCCAAGCTCAAGAGGTTCCTCTTGGTGGGACTTTCTTGCTAAAGTCACAGTCTCATACTAAGTTAACTAGGAGTTTTGTTTCTAGCATGTGATTTTAATCCAAGACACTTGGTGGGCTGAGGTAAGAGGACTGAGACCAGCCCTGTCTACACAGAAAGATCTAAACAACAACAACAGCAATTGTAAAAACAAACAAAAAAACCCCAAAACAAAAACCAAAAAAGCAAAAAGCAAAACAATAAAACAAAACAAACAAACAGAAGAGAATGAGTCCATGCCCTCTCTTCAATCTCTGCAGGGGAGGCAATAGAAGTCCAGGGAAGTGTCCACACCAGGCAAGACAGTTGCCCAACTTTAAATTTGAATGTGTGGATTCTCTGGCTTCTTGACTGGTAGAGTGCTCAGTCCCCTATGATGTTGCCTAATTAAAGTCTAGTAATTCTATGATAAAACAAGACCATATCATATGTCTTCACAGGCCTGGCCACAGCTCTTCCAGACAGATGCCATCTTTGTCTGTTCCCTCTAAACCTCGGTAGACTATACACTACTCCCTAAGCTTTCCTGTGACAAGCACAGTCAACATTGCTTGTTCTCCTGAGGCTTTGGCCCATGCCTCTTTTTGTGTTTGTGCCCTGGGAATGGAGAGCTCTTCTTTATGCCTCTCTATCTTGCTAAGGCAGATGCTGTGGAGGAAGGTGAATGGCGGGTACCAGAAGGTAAGAGAGGTGTTCTGCTTCTTCCAAACACAACCTTGGCTGGAGCGTACAAATTAAAGAAGACACTGAAACACATTTGATGCTTAGATGTGTGATCAAATGATCAACACCTCACTGTTCCCCCTTGCTCTTTGACTCACCAGCAGTCAGTTCCAGACAGTTACTTGTTTTCTAGAGCTGGTGTGGCCACTCAGTTGCCATCATACCCTTCCTGTATTTATTTCTCTTCTCACCTTCTCAGTCTTAAATGCATAGAATGGAACACACACATACACAGACACACACATGCACACACTCATATACACATGAACGTACATATTTTCAAAAGAATGTTGTTTAGATAAAAGAAAATAAAGCAGAAAAATTCTCTGAAAATGCCTGGCAGTTCAGGGTCTTTACAGCTGGAGAGAAAGCTGCTCCGAGGCTTGTGAATGTGTGTGCATAACTTGATCAGCCTGGAAGAATGCAAAGATTGTGGTTAGTAATCAGCTGTAGGCACTTCTGAGGGGGAATCACATTTTGAAGCTACAAAGGTCCCCTAAACAGCTCTTGGGAAATGACCCTGCATCCCATTAAACACAAAAAAATGCATCACAAAGGACGTGATGCCAGAGGTAAGGCACTTCAGTCTCAGCCTGCTTCAAAATGCCAGGAGACTGTGCCTCAGCGCTCTGTTAACCTGAGAAAACCAGAGCAGACAGTCTCCAGAGCAAAGATTGTGTGTGTGTGATTTAAAGAAACTTTTTCCTTACATTTAAAAACACAAAACCCTTTCCCCTCCCCATTTCTTATCCTCCCCATTTTCTATCTTTAAAAGTCCCCCCTCCCATCTCTCCTTTATCTCTTTCTCACGCCTGTGGCAAATGCAGGTGGCTTCCCAGTTTACAAATCTGCCCCTTGCAGCTTTATCTGCAGCTTACCATTTTCCTATTTAAATGGCTGATGCTGAATCAAAGTCAAACGTGAAGGTCAGGGAGGCAGGGTTTGGTGCATTGTGGGCTGGCAGTAGCAGTGCTCACCTGACAGACACCACAGCAGCAGAGGTGCCCAGCCAGGCCCAAGAGCTGGTCCAACCCAAACTAGAAAGCAATTCACACCTGCCATTGGACAACCTAGGACCAGAGGGATGTGGCACCTCTATCCAATCCTGTTGTCTTTAATTATTATCAGCACCATCACTGAGGAGATGGCTCAGTTGGTAAAATGCACACTGTATAAGCAGGAAGAGCTGAGGTCCATCCCCAGGCACAGTCTGTCATCCCAGCTCTGGGGGGGTGGATGGAGACAGGAGGATTTCTGGGACTTGCTGGCAAGAGAATGAAAAAAGAAATAAAAAGAAAATGAAATGAGTTCTTCTAATTGTCATGGAGGAGGAAGAGTATTACAGATATGTGGGAGAGCAGAGCCACAGGAAGGGACATCTGGGAGAGTCCAGCATGGGCATGAGCAGGCTTAGCTGAGCATTGTGGAAGTGAGAGGGGAAAGAAAAGAACCAGGTGCAGCACCCAAGAGAGCAAAAATCCAAAACAGCGGGTAGCCAGATGGTTGGATTATATAAGGAAGACCAGACCAGCCCCCTGAGCTGAAGAGTTCAGGGTAGGAGGCAGGGTATACCTGCAGAAGGACCCTGTAACAGGTAGGAGCGGAGGAATGGTAGGAGCCAGAGTCTAGTTTGATCTGTTAAATAGATAACTCAACCATTTGTCCTAGGTTTAAAACCTAACAGGAAGCTCAAGGCCAGTGAGGCCTCTGCTCAAACACACGCACTGCATGTACACACACAAAAATAAATCAATGAATGAATAAATGAATGAATGAATGAATGAATGAATGAATGAAAGGAAAAGTGGCTCGGCAGTTAAAAGTGCATATTGCTCTTCCAGGTGACCAGGGTTCAATTCCCAGCACATACCTCTAGCTCCAAGACATCCGATGCCTTTGATCTCTGCTTCATGTGGCATTCTCCCCTCTCTGTCTCTCTGTCTTTCTCTCTCCTTCTTTCCCTCTCTCCCCCTCCCCACACAATTAAAATACAACAAAAATGTAACCACTTTAGATATTTAAAAATATTAAAATGTTTAAAAACCACTGTAATTATTGACGTATTTTTATGTCTATTAGATATATTTTATTACCAATACTATTAACAATATAATTTTTGTACTTCTTAAAATTAATACATGATAATCCTTCAGGTAATCTGAGTTTGAAACCTAACCATGTCACCTAGAGCTGATGAGCATCTCTAATTCAGAAATCATTAAAAGTCTTCATTACTTGAGTCCTTGTAACAGCCATCACATGTCATTCTGCAACCACAGCTCCTGATGATTTGGTGCTTAGTTTTGGAGACTGTTTTGTCCAGTTGTCTAGATTTTTGAGTCTGATGAGGATGTGGCATATGAGACAAAGGGAACTGGTATTCTAGTACTTTCCTGTTGCTATGAGAAACACCATGACCACATGCAGCTTAGCAGAGGGAAGAGTTTATTTCACCTCACAACTTTCAGACCATAGTCCATTATTGAAGGGGGGTAGTGCAGGAACTGAAGCAGTAACTGTGGAGAAAGCTACTTACCATCTCACTCTCTGCCTCACTTAGATCACTCTTTTATACAGCCTAGACCCACCAGCCTAAGGGATAGTGCCTCCCACAGTGGGGCAGAGCCTTCCACATACAATCATCAATTAAGACATTCTCTCTCACACAACACACACATGACCATAGGCCGGTCTGCCTCTTCCTCTGAGCTTTTCTATTCCCAATTGACTCCTGATATGCCAAGTTGACAATATAAACTAAGAAGAACAAAATGTTTATTTTACATCAATAGGAAAGTTCATTTCAGACCTGAAAAGGGTCAGGCATGTCTTTGATACTGATACATTCTTGGTAGATGGAGTCCTAGGGTCTTGTAGAGCTTCTCACTGACAGGTCCTTGTAGCCTGTATCAGGGTCAGATGAGAAAGGTCCTCAGGGATCCTAGGCAACCTCTGCTCCTTCAGGGTGGCTAGACACTGCACACAGGAGACCACGTCTCCCAGTCACTCTTTAGAGCTACAGTGGGCAGCAAGTCCCCAGTAGTGGCCAGGTAAAGCTTCTCACTAGAGGTTTAAGATTGCTACTTGGTTCCACTGAGGACTTCCATTAGGTTTGGCAACTACCAAGTATAGTACACATGGTGATCAGATCCCATTCCTCTCTCCAAGGACATCTTCTTAGCCAGCAGTCTCAGCTCTCTGCCTACAAACAGCTCTTAAACCATTCTGTAACCAAGCATCACTTACCTCATCCAAATGGGCAGACTTATGTCTACAGTGAAAGAAAGCAGTTTCTAGAGGAATGCAGACATTGATGCAGGCTCCTCCAGGGTCCCCGAGCCAGCTCTAGGGGTGGTTTACTATCATACAGTCCTTGATAACAGGAACAGGAGAGGAGAGGAGAACCCTCACTGTGATGGACTTTGGAGTCCATGGCTCCATCTTTCTTTGAACTCCAAGGGAATTCTATGCATTCAAGGTGGAAAGAAGAGCTTTATCCCCTTGTTCCTCTGTGAGGATCTCTCTGGAAACCTTCCACATAGCATTCCTACCCCACTGCCCTTGAGAATCTCATGAGTGATGTGTCAGGGAAATGTATACTGTGATGGGACCACCTAGTGCTGAGGGGTCTGCATCCCTCTGAGACCCAGCAACTGGCCATCCTTTAGAGCCTGCCATACTGGTCTCTGTGTCTTTCTCTTCTCATTGTCTCCTCTCTCTGCATCTGTGCTGAAGTTCCAAGAATTAAAACTATTTCTTTTCCATGCCAGTGAATCAGACACAACTATCAAAAAGTAGCTTTTAAGTCTACCTGTTAGACTGCATGCCTGTAACCAGGAGGACCCGGTTTGTATGTGGTGGTTATGGGTTTCAGTTAACTTGAAAAGACAGAAACGTTTGAGTGTGATTTATGTGGAAGTGTCTCGGTACTCTTTTCTTTAGAGATTACATAGCTTATGAAGCCATTACAGGGGCACTTGGGTTAACAACATGCCATTCCACAGCTGATTAGCAGCAGAATTAATAGAGACAGCGAACTTTCCCTTGACATGAGGCTTTTCTGCCCCAGTGAGTACTTAAAAGGCACAATCTGCCTCTGTGAAATAGTAGCATCAGTGCAGGAATGCAGCATGTTCTCCCTGTCCCTGCGATAGTGGAACCACAATTCACCTCTGCCATGAGTAAAGAACTACCTTAATCTCCTGAAATAGTCCCCAACCAGAGTGAAGCCATAGGCTGACAACCAGGAGCAAAGGTAAAGCTTCTGTGGTTATGATTTAGAATCTCTGGTCAAGGTCACTAGCAACCTCAGTGGAAGTAAGATATACTGATCCTGGCCAATGGTCTTTCCAGACACCCATAGTCTCTGGATATAGCTGTATGTTTACCATTCTGCCCCAACTCTGATGTTTGCTAACACTTCGACCAGAGCTAACACCAAGCCAGAACTCTGCAAGCAGGATGTACCTCACATGATGGACTGCCACACAGGAGAGCAGCATCCTCCACTCCAGCCAGTCTGGAGCAGTCAGGACTTGCCAGAGTAAATGCAGGAAATCCTGCCATAGATCGGAATGAGCTGGAGAACTGAACGAACAGTACTTTATAGGTACTGTTGTCATAGGGCACCAGTGCATTTCTGTTTTTCCTGAGCACACAGCTTTCTACAGGCTCACCTGTGCCTCCTTTCCTCCAACATGCAGGTCACTAGTCTCCACTTACCTCTGAGCCTCTGTCAAACGCAACAGAGAGTGACCTTTTGGCTAACCAACCAGCTCCAGGGACCTATCTGCCTCTACACCCCTAATTGCCCCAATGACATACATGCAGTACCACAGCTGGATTTTTCAGTAGATGCTTGGGTCTTCATGTTTGAATGTTTCCTGACTGAACTCTCTACTTAGCCACTGGAAACCCAACCTGTTGTATTGCATTGAATCACCTTTACAAACAGCTCAGGAGTGAGGTACAGCAACACAGACAGTAATGCCACACATCATGAACCTAAGGCATGGGGTTAGGACTCTGAGGCCAGACTGAGATACGCAGTGAGACCTTATCTCAAACCCCATCTCACTATGGTAAATCATAAAGATAAGATGATAAAGTTAAGTGGTACAAAAGTTAAAATCAGAAACGGAAAGATATATGGGTTTGATACTAGTTAAAAGAAGCTGAAGCAACTCTATTAATTTCAGACAAAGACTTCAGAGCATGGGCATTTAGTGAGAACTGCTATGATAAAGCAGTTGCCTCTGTAAGAATGAACAGCATCTATAATCCTCACATTCTGAGTCAGGGTGGTAAGACGTAGGAAGCAAAGGTTCATAGAACTGAATGGAAAACAGACATTTTGATACTTACACTTCAAAACTTAACAGACTTGTCTCAGAAAATTATACATCTGTGTTGGGGATTTAAACTACACTGCTAATGTACTTGGTCTAATTGACTTGTGAAGATTGCTCTTCCTAACAAGCACAGGATACGATTTCTTCTCATGCTAAGAGCAACCAAAGGAAACCACGTGCTATGCCATAAAGCAAGGGAAACCAAGTACTACACTGTAAACCTCATTGTAAGTAACTCAAAATGTGGCACATCCTAAAGACATTATTCTCAGGACACAATGGACTCATTTACAACACAATGATGGGAAAATGGATAGGTGTTTCTAATTTCTCAGAAACTTTAGAGACACATGCCCAGGAGTTAGTTGTTAGCCCATGCAAAAATCAATTTCATGTTCATTTGTTTTATTTTATTTTTTGTGGGCTTCTGTTTTATTTATTACTTTGGCATTTTTGTCATATTGATTTTTGTTTGTTTATATTTCTCATTTGAGTTTGTGTGTATGTGTGTGTGTGTGTGTGTGTGTGTGTGTGTGTGGTGTGTTTAACTTTTTGAAAGATATTAGAAAGATAAATGGATTATAGATAGATGATAGATTGTTAGATGATAGAGTGATAGAAGATAGATGATAGATGATAGGTATATAATACAAATGTAGATAGATTAGATAGATGATAGATAGATAGATAGATAGATAGATAGATAGATAGATAGATAGATAGATAGATAGATAGATAGATGAATGGATGGAAAGATAGATAGATAGATAGATAGATAGATAGATAGATAGATAGATAGATAGATAGATAGATAGATAGAACACAAAGCTGGGTGGGTAGGAATGTAAAGAGGATCTTGGAGAAGTTGGTGGAGAGGAAACCATGATCAAAATATAGTTGAAATTTTTAAATAAAAAAGAAACATACATCTAAATAATCTCTGACTCAAATAAAGTCTTAGGAAAACTTAAAGTATGTTTTAACTAATGTAAAATTAACATAAAAATACAAATAACTAGTATATCTTATGATGTCTTATGAAACAGAGCCAATTTTAGATGTTGTTGGCACACAAACTGAGAAATGTCTAAAGAAGCAACCTGAACATTTGCTTTAGCAACCAAAGAAATGGAGGTGTTGAGTCTAAAGCAGGTAGGGGGGGGGGGTGGAAATCAGAACCTAACACAGAAAGCAATCAAGTTGAAACAAAAGGACTGTCAACAAAATCTAAGTTGTTCTTGCAGAGATCAGCAAGGTGTATAATTATAGTAGTTGAGACCATGAGAAATGGGCAGGAAATAAATTATTACCTGTAAGAGCTATGGAAGTGAGTCAACACAGGTCATCACTCCTGACACAGTAGAGTTGCAAGCATAGATGAAGGAGCTGGGCACAGTGGCACAGGCTTGACACCCAGCTACTCAGAAGGCTGAAGTGAAAGCCCTCAAGTTTAATGTCTACTTAGGCTACATGGTGGGTTCAATACCAGCGTCAGGTAACTTAGAAAGAACCTGTTTCAAAATAAAATGTAAAAAGTGGGCATGAAGCTCAGCAGGAGAGTTTCTGGCCTCAGTTCTCAAAACCCTTGATTCTATCTTCAGCACTGTGGTAAATAAGTAAATGCATAACACAATTGAGGGCCATGAGCTCACAGATTCAATCATGCAGATGTGGAAGCAAAATTCCTGGAGAGGAACAACCAAGATCAAAGAGTTACAGGACACGGACAATTCTTCTATTTTCTGTTAACAGATAGCTGCAGTAGGTACCTATTAATAAGTAGTCGAATTATTATTTAAAAGAAGAGAAAGCACACTACTGAGGTGCTTGCTAGTGAATTCTTCCAAACATTAACAGAATACACTTCACAGTGTCTTCCATAACACAGAAACTAGAAGTGTTTTTCCACTGAGCCTATGAAGGAAACATCACCTAGCATTACAGATAAAAGAAATTATGGATCCAAGACTCCCATGAGCATAGTTGTGCAATTTCCAGTCTATGTTAACAAATAAAACCCATAAATGTATACTGAAGACTATATGCCTTAAACACGTGAAGTTAATTTTAGGTATGCTGGATTGACATAAGTCAAAAAATAATATAATCTCTGAAAACAATAGTTTAACATTAGGAAACCCATGTGATCACATACATCGATATAGGAAAAAATTGGGCAAAAGCCATTATCTGTTTAAAATAACACATCCTAGCACATTATATTTAGAGGGAGACTATTTTTTTATTTTATTTTTATACTTTATTTACATTTCAAATGTTTTCCCCTTTCCATGTCTCCATTTTGGAAACCCCTATCCCATCTAACCTCCCCCTGCCTCTACGAGGGTATTCCCCACCCAACCACCCAATGGCATTCCCCTATTTTGGGGTATCTAAGACCCAAGCGCCTCTCCTCCCACTGATAGCCAACAAGGCCTTCCTCTGCCACATACGTGGCCAGCACCAGGGGTACCTCCATATGCATTCTTTGGTTGGTGATCCAGTCTCTGGGAGCACAGGGGGCCTGACCAGTTGACACTGTTGCTCCCTCCCCATGGGGCTGCAAACTCCCTTAGCTCCTCAGTACCTTCTCCAACTCCTCCACCTGGGACCCCATGCTCAGTCCAACAGTTGCTGTGAATTGAATCATGGGTGTTCCGAACTTTTGGGCTAATATGCGTTTATCAGTGAGTACATACTGTGTTTGTTCTTTTGTGACTGAGTTACCTCACTCAAGATGATATTTTCAAGTTCCATCCATTTGCCTGAGAATTTCATAAAGTCATTGTTTTTAATAGCTGAGTAGTATTCCATTGTGTAAATGTACCACATTTTCTGTATCCATTCCTCTGTTGAGGGACATCTGAGTTGTTTCCAGCTACGGGCTATTTAAATATGGCTGCTATGAACATAGTGGAATATGTGTCCTTAGTATATGTTAGGCAGCTTCTGGGTATATGCCAAGGAGTGGTATAGCTGAGTCCTCAGATAGTATTATGTACATTTTTCTGAGGGTCTGGCAAACTGATTTCCAGAGTGGTTGTGCCAGCTTGCAATCCCACCAGCAATGGAGGAGTGTTCCTCTTTTTCAACATCCTTGCCAAAATCTGTTGTCACCTGTGTTTTTGATCTTGCCATTCTGACTGGTGTGAGGTGGAATCTCAGGGTTGTTTTGATTTGCATTTCCCTGATGACTAAGAATGTTGAATATTTCTTTAGGTGCTTCTCAGTCCTTTGAGTTTCCTCAGTTGAGAATTCTCTGTTTAGTTCTGTTCCCCATTTTTTGATAGGGTTATTTGGTTCTCTGGAATCTAACTTCTTAAGTTCTTTGTATATATTGGATATTAGCCCTCTATAGGATGTAGGATTGGTAAAGATCTTTTCCCAATCTGTTGGTTGCCGTTTTGTCCTATTGAGAGTGTCCTTTGCCTTACAGAAGCTTTGCAATTTTATGAGGTCCCATTTGTCAATTCTTGATCTTAGAGCATAAGCCCTTGGTGTTCTGTTCAGGAACTTTTCCCCTGTGCCCATGTGCTCAAGACTTTTCCCCACTTTCTCTTCGATTAGATTCAGTGTAGCTGGTTTTATGTGGAGGTCCTTGATGCACTTGGACTTGAGCTTTGTACAGGGAGATAGGAATGGATCAATTTGCATTCTTCTACATGTTGACCTCCAGTTGAACCAGCACTATTTGTTGAAATGCTGTCTTTTTTCCATTGGATGGTTTTAGCTCCTTTGTCAAACATCAAGTGACCATACGTGTATGGGTTCATTTCTGGGTCTTCAATTCTATTCCATTGATTTACCTTCCAGTCACTGTACCAATACCATGCAGTTTTTATCACTACTGCTCTGTAGTACAACTTGAGGTCAGGGATGCTGATTTCCCCAGAAGTTCTTTTATTGTTGAGAATAGTTTTTGCTATCCTGGGTTTTTTGTTATTCCAAATGAATTTGAGAATTGCTCTTTCTAAGTCTATGAAGAATTGAGTTGGAATTTTGATGGGGATTGCATTGAATCTGTAGATTGCTTTCGGCAGGATGGCCATTTTTACTATATTAATCCTGCCAATCCATGAGCATGGCAGATATTTCCATCTTCTGAGGTCTTCTTCGATTTCTTTCTTCAGAGACTTGAAGTTCTTGTCATACAGATCTTTCACTTATTTGGTTAGAGTCACACCAAGATACTCTATATTGTTTGTGACTATTGTGAAAGGTGTCATTTCCCTAATTTCTTTCTCAGCCTGTTTATTCTTCAAGTATAGGAAGGCTACTGATTTGTTTGAGTTAATTTTATATCCGGCCACTTTGCTGAAGTTGTTTATCAGCTGCAGCAGTTCTCTGGTGGAGTTTTTTGGATCACTTAAGTATACGATCATATCATCTGCAAATAGTGATATTTTGATTTCTTCCTTTCAAATTTGTATCTCTTTGAGCTCCTTTTGTTGTCTAATTGCTCTAGCTAGATCTTCAAGTACTTTATTGAATAGATAGGGAGAGAGTGAATAGCCTTGTCTAGTCCCTGATTTTAGTGGGAATGCTTCAAGTTTCTCTCCATTTAGTTTGATGTTGGCTACTGGTTTGCTGATATTGCTTTTACTATGTTTAGGTATGGGCCTTGAATTCTTGATCTTTCCAAGACTTTTATCATGAAGGGATGTTGAATTTTGTCAAATGCTTTTTCAGCATCTAATGAAATGACCATGTGGTTTTTTTCTTTGAGTTTGTTTATGTAGTGAATTACATTGATGGATTTCTGGGTATTGAACCATCCCTGCATCCATGGGATGAAACCTACTTGATCATGATGAATGATCGTTTTGATGTGTTCATGGATTCGGTTTGTGAGAATTTTATTGAGTATTTTTGCATTGATATTCATACGGCAAATTGGTCTGTGGTTTTCTTTCTTTGTTGGGTCTTTGTGAGGTTTTAGTATCAATGCAACTGTGGCCTCATAGAATGAATTGGGTAGTTCTCTTTCTGTTTCTATTTTGTGGGATATTTTGAAGAATATTGGTATTAGGTCTTCTTGGAAGGTCCGATAGAATTCTGCATTAAATCCATCTGGACCTGGGCTATTTTGGTTGGGAGACTTTTAATGACTTCTTCTATTTCTTTAGGGGTTATGGGACTTTTTAGATTGTTTATCTGATCCTGAAGTAACTTTGTTATTTGGTATCTCTCGAGAAAATTGTCGATTTCATCCAGATTTTCCAATTTTGTTGAGTATAGGCTTTTGTAGTAGGATCTCATGATTTTTTTTTAATTTCCTCAGATTCTGTTGTTATATCTCCCTTTTCATTTCTGATTTTGTTAATTTGGATACTGTCTCTGTGCCCTTTGGTTAATCTGGCTAAGGGTTTATCTATCTATTTATAGATAGATAGGGTTTATTTATCTATAGTTGATTTTCTCAAAGAACCAGTTCCTGGTTTTGTTGATTCTTTGTATAGGTCTTTTTGTTTCTACTTGGTTGATTTCAGCCCTGAGTTTGATTATTTCCGGCCATCTACTCTTCTTTGGTTTATTAGCTTCTTTTTGTTCTAGAGCTTTCAGGTGTACTGTTAAGATGCGAGTGTATGCTCTTTCCAGTTTCTTTTTGGAGACACTCAGAGCTATGAGTTTTCCTCTTAACACTGCTTTCATGTGTCCCATAAGTTTGGGTATATTGTACTTTCATTTTCATTAAATTCTAGGAAGTCTTTAATTTCTTTCTTTATTTCTTCCTTTACCAAGTTATCATTGATTAGAGCATTGTTCAGCTTCCATTTGTATGTGGCCTTTCTGTTGCTTTTGTTGCCATTGAAGACCAGCCTTAATCCATAGTGATCTGATAGGAGGCATGGGATTATTTCCTTTTTTCTTTCTTTCTTTTTGTTTTTTCCTTTGGTTTTTCGAGACAAGATTTCCCTGTGTAGCTCTGTCTGTCCTGGATCTCACTCTGTAGACCAGGTTGGTCTCGAACTCAGAAATTCACCTGCCTCTTCCTATCAAGCGCTGGGATTAAAGGCATGTGCCACCACTGGCCGGCAGGATTATTTCAATCTTCTTATATCTGTTGAGATTTGTTTTGTGACCAATTACATGGTCAGTTTTGGAGAAAGTACCATGAGGTGCTGAGAAGAAGGTATATGCTTTTGATTTAGGATGAAATGTTCTATAGATATCTGTTAAATCCATTTGGTTCATAACTTCTGTTAGTTTCACTGTGACTCTGTTAAGTTTGTGTTTCCAAGATCTGTCCATTGATGAGAGTGGGGTGTTGAAGTCTCCCACTATTATTGTGTGAGGTGCAATGTGTGCTTTGTGCTTTAGTAAAGTTTCTTTTATGAATGTGGGTGCCCTTGCAATTGGAGCATGGATGTTCAGAATTGAGAGTTCTTCTTGGAAGATTTTTCCTTTGATGAGGATGAAGTGCCCTTCCTTATGTTTTTTGATGACTTTGGGTTGAAAGTTGATTTTATCTGATATTAGAATGGCTACTCCTGCCTGTTTCTTGGGACCATTTGCCTGGAAACTTGTTTTCCAGCCCTTTACTCTGAAATAGTGTTTGTCTTTAACACTGAGGTGCATTTCCTGTATGCAGCAAAATGCTGGGTCCTGTTTAGGTATCCAGTCTGTTAGCCTATGTCTTTTTATTGGAGAATTGAGTCCATTGATGTTAAGAGATATTAAGGAATAGTGATTGTTGCTTCCTGTTATTTTCAATGTTATTTTTATGTTTGTGTGGCTATCTTCTTTTGGGTTTGTTGAAAGATTACTTTCTTGCTTTTTCTAGAGTGAAGTTTCCCTCCTTGTGTGGGCGTTTTCCATCTATTATCCTTTGTGGGGCTAGGTTTGTGGAAAGATATTGTGTAAATTTGGTTTTGTCATGAAATATCTTGGTTTCACCATCTATGGTAATTGAGAGTTGTGCTGGGTATTGCAGCCTGATCTGGCACTTGTGTTCTCTTAGGGTCTATATGAGATCTGTCCAGGATCTTCTAGCTTTCATAGTCTCTGGTGAGAAGTCTGGTATAATTTTGATAGGTCTGCCTTTATATGTTACTTGACCTTTTTCCCATACTGCTTTTAATATTCTTTTCTTGTTTTGTGCATTTGGTGTTTTGACTATTATGTGACAGAAGGAAGTTCTTTTCTGGTCTAATCTATTTGGAGTTCTGTAGGCTTCTTGAATGTTTATGTTCATCTCTTTCTTTAGGTTAGGGAAGTTTTCTTCTATAATTTTGTTGAAGATATCTACTGGCCCGTTAAGTTGGGAATCTTCACTCTCTTCTATACCTATTAACCTTAGGTTCTGTCTTCTCATTGTGTCCTGGATTTCATGGATGTTTTGGGTTAGGAGCTTTTTGCATTTTGCATTTTCTTTGACTGCTGTGTCAACGTTTTCTATGGTATCTTCCGTACCTGAGATTCTCTCTTCTATTTCTTGTATTCTTTTGGTGATTCTTGCATTTATGACTCCTGATCTCTTTCCTATGGTTTCTATCTCCAGAGTTGTCTCCCTTTGTGATATCTTTATTGTTTCTATTTCCATTTTTAGATCCTGGATGGTTTTGTTCATTTCCTTTCCCTGTTTGATTGTGTTTTCCTATATTTCCTCTTTAAGGGTTTCTAGCTGTTTACCTGTGTTCTCTTGTATTTCTTTAAGGGAGTTATTTATTTCCTTCTTAAAGTCTTCTATCATCATCTTGAGAAGTGATTTTAAATCTGAGACTTGCTTTTCTGGTGTGTTGGGGCATCCAGGGCTCACTATGGTGGGAGAACTGGGTTCTAATGATGCCAAGTTACCTTGGTTTCTGTTCCTTATGTTCTTGCCCTTGCCTTTTGCCATCTGGTTATTTCTGGTGTTATGTGGTCTTGCTCTGTCTGACTGTGACTTGTCCCTCCTGCAGGCCTTTTTGTCAGTACTCCTTGGAGACCAGCTCTCTCTGAGAGGAATTTGAGGTTGTAGAGCTGTGGTACAGGGTCAGCTCTGGGGTGCAGACAGAAACCAGAAGGATACTGTCCCTTGCTGTTCCTTGGTTCCTGTGTCCTGATGGCTCTGTGAGGGTCCTTCTTGACTGAGGAATTTGAACAGAAGTGGTGGTCTTCCTGTGCTGGAAGGTGTGTCAGCACTCCTGGAAGACCAGCTCTCTCCTGGCACAGAGTATGGAGCCCTGTGTCACAGAATCAGCTCCCTGGCTGCAGAAGGAAACTCCTCAGTCCCTATGTCCTGTGACTTCCGGGCGGGTCCTGCTGAGCAGTGGTGCTGTCTTACCTCCACTCACAGGCTTGTCCACACTCCTGGGAGGGTAGCTCTTTCCCTGTACTATTTGGGTATGGAGCCGTGTAGCACAGACCAAAACTTTCTCGGGTTGATCAAAGGTGTGAGTTTAAATTTCTAGGTTCCTACACAATGGTGAGTGGAAGGTGTCACTCCAACATGAGGACCAAGGAAAGGATGTACTCCGTATGAGTCAGCTTCATAACAGGGTGATGAAAGGCTTCACAGGAGACCGGACAGTAAAGGAGGTTTATTTGAGCTATGCTTTTGGAGATTCAAATCCAAGCCTGGCAGCTTCTGACGAGCTGTGCATCATGCTGGGAGTATACAGTACAGCAAATAGTCAAATCTAAGGAGGAAGAGAGGGAAGGAAAGACGGAGGGGAAGAAAAAGGAGAAACCAAAAGGAGGTGCCCAGAACCCTTTTAAGTCACATATCTAATGGACTAAGGACCTCCCAAAGCCCCTATTGTCTCTACAACAACAATGTCAGGATCATGTCTTATAGCGTCTGTCTTAGGGTTTTACTGCTGTGAACAGATATCATGACCAATGCAACTCTTATAAGGACAACATTTAATTGGGGCTGGCTTACAGGTTCAGAGGTTCAGTCCATTATCATCAAGGCGGGAAAATGGCAGCATCCAGGCAGGCCTGGTGCAGAAGGGGCTGGAGAGTTCTACATCTTCTGAAGGCTGCTAGGAGAAGACTGGCTTCCAGGCAGCTAGGACAAGGGCATTAAAGCCCATGCCCATTACACAACTACTCCAATAAAACCACACCTCCTAATAGTGCCACTCCCTGTGCCAAGCATATTCAAATCTTCACAGCATCATATCTCATAATTCTGAAGGTACAGCCAGTGTGGTTTTGTGTATTATGTAGTTAGTAATCCCACAGATAAAAAGGGAAAGGGGAACTGTTTTGATATGCAGGTGACATGACTGTGTATAAGCTTCTAAAATCACACATACACACACACACACACACACACACACACACACACACACACACACACACCTCCTGTAATTAGGGTAAATTTGCACAGTGTATAAATCCAATTCTTTCCTATATACCAGCATTGGAAAAGTAGAATACAAATGGACATGAAAATCATAGTATTGTATAGATGAATAAATATGTACGTGAAATCCTGTGATGCATAATGAGAAAACACATAGAATTCTTAAATAAATAGAGAGCAACCCTGTGGCTCTACACAGGAAGACTCAGTATTGCTAAGGTATCAATTCTGCCCAACTCAATTGATTCACAGATTCATTTTCAATGCAATACCAGTAAGTCCTGGTTAGCTGTTCTGAAAATATTGACATATTCTTCCCAAAGTTTGCATGTAATGCAATAAATCAAAAGAGCCAGTGCAATACTGAAGGAACATGAAAAAGTTGGGGGGTCTCCATCACCCCACAGTCTAATCTTTAGTCTTATTACAAAGTGCTGGTGTGAACCAGCCTTGCTTTGGGGATAGAATAGACATATAGATTGACGGGACACAGGAAGAGTTAGGAAGCATATTCACACAGACATGGCAAACTGATATTGAGAGACTCAAAGGCAGTGCAATAGAGAAAGGAATGTATTTTCTGCAACCACTGTAGTGACTGAATATCCTTACGCAGAGCATGAGCCCAGACACAGACTTCACAGTGTCCATGAGAATTCAAAATGAAATGCGATGTTCTAGGGGACAAAATGAGAACACTTGAAAGCATGGTGATAAATTTATAGACACAAATTAGAAACACCACAAAGAAAGAAAAATAAACAAGTTGGATTCCATTAAAGTTAGATATTTCTACTCTGATTAGCACTGGTAACACAAATGTTTAATCCCAGCCACTTGGAAGACATTTTGGGGAGGACCCCAAATTCAAGGCCAGCTTGGCAAGTTAGACTCTGTCTCAGAATAAGCAGGAAAAATGAATGGTTATATAGATCAGTAGTAGGACACTTACCAAACCTGTGAGAGACAGTATGGCAATCCCCCAGTACTGCAACTGTAACTAACTCAGTTAACTCCTACACTGTAAAAGAATTCAGAGGAAGAGAATGGATGGAAATAATTGTAAGACACTGTTTGCTGAAGCACCCGTATCTAGCAAGCAGATAAAACACTTTAAAATTCCTGGAAGTGAAAATTATATAGGAACAAAACCTCTCCAGAGAAGATACATACATGGGAAACAAAATACAAGATTTTGTTGGAGAATGGCAAATAAAAGTGTATAATCAGGAGCTGTGGAGGTAACTCAGTTGACAAAGAGCTTGCTATACAATCATGAGGACCCGAGTTCAATTACTGGAACATACAAACAAAAGTCAAACCGGATAGGAACCAGCCTGGAGTCCCAGTGCTGTGAGGGTGGAGACAGAGGGATCCCTGGAGCATGCTGGCCAGCCAACCAGGCCAACTGGTGAGCTCCAGGCTCAGGGGGGAGAGAGAGAGAGAGAGAGAGAGAGAGAGAGAGAGAGAGAGAGGCTTAAAAAGCTGAAGGGGGAGTAATTTTCTGACTTCGACACACATGCTTATGTATGTATAATTACACCTATGAGGAAAAAAATCCCCATGCAAGTAATGCCACTGAGCATGGGAGCCTTAAAAACTTTCATTTATGACTTTTAGGGAGTGTTGTAGTGTTAGTTAAATAAAAGTAAACATTGGCTTCCAGCCCTACTAGCAAGCATACCTACAGAGTCATGTATCTGACTTGGAAACTTAAATTCAGACAAATGCTCACTTGGAGATGTTTTTACAGTAGACAATTTAAAACCTAATTGTCCAAATCTGGGAGAAATAAGAATTCTGTCCTTCCGCAGCACACAAATGACCAGTTGAATTATGGTCAATAAGAACAATGAAACCGTATTCATAAGTAAAAAGAAAGTTTACAAGCCATGTAAATGCATGCATTTAAAATATATAGAGAGATTTTTTTTAAAAAAAGAAATAATGTGACATATCACTGGTTATCTGAATTTACAGAGGTGTCGGAGAGAGAAAAAAAATTTGAACATCATCTATATTCAGCTTGGTACTACAATGATCAAATGGGGCATTTGGCACCTTACTGCTCATAAAGAAAAGCCTGGTGCATGTGGATTACCTCGAAGGTGAAGAATCCCATAGTAGGGATGGAAACTGGGTAGCAGAGCTATTCCAGACCTGTGGAGTAGTTCCACTAAAGTGGTCTGGTATAAACGTGCTGATGTGATCCTTCTAAATACCTGGACCTCATCAGAGTATGGAAGACCGCCCTGAGTGCCCCCAACCTGCATAAACAATGGATTCCGATTGGTCAGTGTCACCTGAGTGAAGGCTACACCCATAACGAATGTCCTATCACAAGACCCAGTTTTCTTACTACTACAGATTACACAGAAAAACGGATGGATAGCCCATTAATATTGAATTAGCGATGGAGTACCAAGATCTAGCCTCAGCTTGGAGAGGAGTTCTGAGAAAAGAGATGTCTGGAAGTGGCGAAAAATCAAATTGTGGGTCGAAGCTGACTGCCTCTGTTCTGCTTGAGAGAGCTTTCCATCCTGCGTTCTCTCTGTGTTCTGCTCTCTCTCTATTCTCTGCTCAAGACAGATCACCAAGTGATTCTCTCTTGCTATTCTAAAAAGTTCTCTGGTTAGCTCATCTCTTGCAGATCATAAGCCCAGTCTTTTATTTTACACATCATTCCAGTCATTTACTCCAGGTTGCCTTTTGATTATCCTATGAATCAGCATCCCATAACCCCAGCCCTTTGATTTTTAGGAGACAGCGAACATATTTTTTTTTTAAACATTGCAAAAGAGTTCAGAGATCTGCCTGTCTTGGTTAAGCACAGATGATAAACTACCTGGGTGGGACCCCACCCTAAAATATCATTTCTGCCATACCTGGGCCTGGTCTTAAATTCTCTCTTTCCCAAGCTGAGCTTGTATTCAGAAATCTGTCTTGTAAGCATAAACAAAAACTTAGCTGGGTAGTATTTCCTCCAATCACTACTCCCTAAATCTCTTTATCTCCTTCCTTGGTATCTTTCTAACAAGTTGGCTCATAGAGCAGATGCATTTGTTCCTTTAGAGTCATGAAGCATCCTTATATTTAGAATAGTTGAGAAATTAAATATTTTTGAACTCATGTTTCCAGAGTTCCTTCTCAAAACCTTAAGGGCTGTCCTGAAGGTCCCAGCATTTACCATTCTGCTGAGATGTCAACCAAACCTTTGCCTAACAGACTCATGCTGTCTCGGATTATCATGGAGTTAACACAGAGGACATTCCTTGAAGGAGGAATGTACAATTATGTATAGTCTTACACAAACAAGCCTTAGGCCCATACCAGACACCCACAATCGTAGAGGCCCATGCCTGCTGGCCAGTCACATGGGTAGGAACAATGTCATTTCACCCTTACCATGGCCATGACTCTCCCGGCTGGAGAAGTCAGCATGAATTCATGCTTAGTATAGTACAGATAGATAGCTTCAGAAGCACATGTTCATGGATTTGTACATGCAGTTCTGTATTAATATGCTTCTTCAGCTCTGGGAGCTAGAAGCCATACTCTTCCAGAAGCAATGACTACACCTCACTCCGATTCCTGTTTTCTAGGTCCCTTCTGTGTTGAAAGGGACCGGGGATTCCTGGAGAAATGGCCAACTGCTCTAGCATCCTGGTAGACAACATTCTAGATGAATCTTGAGTTTCTTGTAGTGCAAGAAAGCATGTGCAATGGACACACACATATGCACACATACACACACACACACACATACACACACATATCATGCATGATACAGGGGTGCATCAAAGGGACACCACAAATAAGAGGAAGAAATAACAACAGCTGGAGTGAATTTACTTGAGTAATAAAAAACGTTTTGGATTATATCTCAAAGTATGAAAAGAATGTTTATGGTCCCACAATGATGAAGATAATTGATTGTATATATAAATCAATAAATGTAAGAAAACTTTCACCACACAGGAATAGAGTTAAGTCTCATCTGCTGCAACCTTATTATAAAGTATAAAGAGGGAGTATTGAGAACAACTTCGCTGTGAGGAAACTAACAAAGGTCATTGAGGGATGAGGCCAACAGCAACCCAGGTAAGACAGACATGTGGAGAGCTGAGACTGTGTGAAGGAAATGGCTCATTACCTTCACAGTCACACTGTAAGAGCCATTCCAGACTGGTCAGGAGAAATACACCAGGAGTATACAGAATAGATGATGGTCTGCAGATCAATGTGACTAGCACTCCTCAAATCTGCAAGACCATCAAAGACAAGAGAATCTAAGAAACTCACAGCAAAGACAACACCCAAGAGGTTAATCCACTAAGTGCACACGGTGTTCTGGGACTGGGAATGAGTCCAGGCACCCATGGAGTCTTAGAATGCTGTGGGTTTCATTCATTACAGTGAGTAACTGTTGACTCTTAAAGGGGACCGGTTTCACATACTAAGGTAAGATGTTAACTATGAAGGACTGTAGTGTAGACATATGGGAACCATCTGTCTTATTTCAGTCTTTCTGTATGTCTAAATGTATTCTAATACATGATGTGTACTTTAAAAATAAAACTTGCTCAACTTTATATGAAACATATTAGAATATCTTCTCATGAAAATATGCAGCAATGATAGTGCAGATAATACAGCAGATAGAGATGGATGGGAGGGGACAGGTTGTTGCAACTGTCTGTGATATAGGAAAAGTCCCCCCAAAACTCATGTGCTGAAAGACCATGTTCAGAATATGGAAATATCTGGTATGTTTAAATCCCAAGGCTGTGACCTAATGAGTAGATCAATCCATCAATGGCTTCATAGTGTGATGTATTGGGAGGTGATATGAACTAGTTTGAAGAGGTGTGTAAGCCCTGGAAGGGTATATTTTCTCTCTGGAACCCCCACCTCACTGCCCCCTCTGCAATAGCTCTAGTTGGATATGAAATTTTGAGCTAAAATAAGTCATTCCAGCTTTAAATTGCCTTCATTATGTATTTTTAAATGAAATTAAAAGCTTTCTACTGTACAGAGTTTGTATCTGGACTATGTCCTAAAGGCCCATGTGTTGATGCCTTAGTGTCAAAGATTTTTCTCATTACTGTAACAATATATCTGAAGTTAAAAGCTTAAGAAAGGAAAGGTTCGTTTCTGGCTCACAGATTGGGAAGACCAACCATCATGGCAGGACGTGTTGTCAGCAGAGCATGCATCAACTGGTCATGTGGCACATGCAGTCAGGAAGCAGGGACAGAACTTTCTCCCTATTCATTCTGAGTACAGATGGTGGCAACCACATTCAGGTTGAATCTTTCAGTTAAACCATTTTGATAATATCCTCACAGGTGAAACCAGAAGAGTGTTTCCATGGTGAATCTTAGTCCTGACAAGCTGACAATATTACATCCTCACAGGATTAGTCCCAACCTATGGAACTTCAGAAACAAATGGACTCTTTAGAGGGTGGAGCTTGGTGTAAGGAAGTTAATATGCTAAGGCCATGGCTTTGATAGGACAATATGAATTCTATGACTGCTGTCTCTTTATTTTTTTGCATTCTGGTTACCACAAGGTGAACAGACTTCCTCTACTACATCCTCTGTCCATAAAGCCCTATGCTGGCAAAGGTTGCGAGTCCTAGGACAGGTGGATACAGTTGAAAATGTCAGCAACTGTGAACCAAAACAAACCTTGCCTCTGATAGTTTTCCTGGCAACAGAAAACATGCTTACCAACTTCCTGCAGCTTGAACTTGACTGGCATTCTTGTTTGGCTTGGTGTACTAGTTGCAAGCTGGCAGAAGTCAATTCCACTTAATTCTGATATAATCCTCCACTGCGGCAAGGTGAGTTATTGCTACTTACAGCAATGTCTCTATATAGTTACATCAAATACAGATGTCAGGGCCTGGCCTTCAGATATGAGCCCCAAGCACTTAGAATAGAATTGTTACAGAAACGGTGACTGAACAAGCTGCAGTGGGTCTGTGGGCTGCGGGAGCGTTTGCAGAGGTGTGCCCTCCCCAGTTACAGGGATGACTTGTGGAAAGAAGCATTTGGCCAGCTGAACTCCTCACCTTAAATCAGCAGCTTATTTAAACTTAATTATTTATAAGATCGGGGCCAGGGATTTCTAAAAGGGAGCCCCTCACCCACATTGCTAAAAGTGCTGCCAAAACCCAGCATGAGTTTTGTTTTCTTTCAAAACTACCATTTCTGTATAATTGGATTAGCCCTCTTTGAGCATGGCCAGATGTGGCAGCTTTTCCTGAAGTGGGAAGACTCCTCTTATGACCTCAGGCTTCCCCCATGTGCTTCTGGGGATGGAATGGCATGGCGTTGTTGGCTGGAAACACCTGCAGAGTACTTACGACTTTATGACTGGCTGTGATGGTAGGGAGAGAGCAATTGCTCAATTAAAGCAGCAAATGTTCAAGTGCCCATGGTTAAAGATTAATAAATGACTGCTCATTGCCAGCAGCAACGTGGTGCTTAATTTTGGAAATATGTACAAAAGGGAAAAAAGTATGTTTTCAAGCAATTAAGTGCAGAAGAGTCTATTTAGCTGAGCTCTTGTCTCCGTTTTGAAATATTTTATTGTTATGAATCCAATTTGTTCGTTTTCCAGAACCTTCTATTTTTCTCTCCCAAAGATACAGACTCACATGGAAGCAGGCACTTAGCACAGCCTAGTGGATGCTGCAAATGGTAGGATTGTAAAAACATGGCCAGATAGGAGCCCATCCTGATGCCTAACATTACATGGGTCACACAGCAAAGGATTAATATGTAGGATCTATAAGGAAGCCAAAACTTTAACATAAATAACTAATCATCTAGTTAGTTAATAGACCAAGGAACAAACGGTTCTCAGAAGATGATGAATGCAGATGGGTAGCCAATACCTGTTCATCTTCCTCAGCGATCACAGAAACGCAAATCAAAGCTGCACTATGGGTCGGCCTCGCCTCTGTCAGAAGAGCTGCGACAAGGAGGAAACTGACCAATGCTTGCTTGGACGCTAGAAGAAGTCTTACATACCGCTGGTGGGAATCTAAACTTGTGCACCCACTGGGCAAATCAGTGAGAAGCTTCCTCAAAACTAAAAATAGAACTATACTGCTTCCTGGAACCCAGGCTGGGAATTCCAGTTAGTGAACTACAAAGATGCCTGTTCATCCACATTCATTACTGTGCTATTCCCCAGGCCATCTCATTGAATCAGTGTGGGTGTCCATCATAAAATAAGAGGATAAAGGGTGCATACACAATGGAGCTTTATTCAGCCATAAAACAGAATGACATCATGTTTTTTTTTTTTTTTTTTCAGGAAAACGAAATAGAATGGGATTGGAGATTATCATAGTAGGTGAAATAAATCAGACACAGAAAAAAAATACCAAATTTTCTCATATGTAGAATGCAGATGATTGATAGACAGGTAAATGATAGATAGGCAGATAAATGAGTGATACATGATAGATAAGTAGGTGAGAAATGATAGATGGAGATAGGTGATAGGTAGATGGCAGGTAGACAATAGATAAATGTTCGTAGATGATAGATAGGCGATAGATAATGAAGGATGGGCCATAGCTAGCTGCATGATAGATTTGTACACACACAGGAAATGAGAGAAGGAGATTATCTGGGATGAGGAAGGGGATAAGTGGGAGTGGAGAAGGGACAGGAGAAAGTAGCAGAGAGTGGATATGGCCAAAGTGCATGATGCACTTGAAGAAATATAACTATGAAAATCTATTCTTTGTACAATTAATATACAATGAATTAAATGAAGAAGAAAGAGAGAAGCTAGGGCCTGGGCCATGCAATGTGCAGGAGTGATGTCAGGGAAACCAAAAGAAACTGAGTTTTAAGCTGAGAGATGGAACTGGGGAATATTCATGGAAACAGCACTCAAACTGTCTAGACTTTCAGCCTGTGAAAGTTTTGAGCATTTTGGGATGACCTTTGTCTGTGTGAAAGCTGCAAGTTTATGTGTAAATAAATTATTTCAAATCATTTGAGATGTAGTAAACCAAATATGGAATTATTGTTGGCTGGTTGAGATTGTAAAATCTTTTGCAGGATGCAGACATTTAAATGAGTCCTAAGTAAGTGAGTAAACATACATCCTGCAGCTCACAGCCACAGAGGTCTGCAGCCACAGCTGGGAATGAGGAGCATCTTTAAGTGTTCACTTATCCCATGCTATTTCAAACATCACCACTGATTGTGCCTTCTAATGGAGCTGCCAACCTTTGTGAGCCCAAGGGTCCAGTTGAGGTTGGAAAGACATAGTAGAGTGTCTACCATCCTGGAGACAATTCCTCAAACTTTCCAGAACCTGTTGCATATATCTCTACTCCTTATCAAAATGTAGCTTTCAGAAGGACCCAGAAGAATCAAATTTGTTCTATTAGGTCATCCATTCCACATCCTGTCCACATATTTCAGCTCTGAGTTCTGACCACTTGGAAGCACCATCATTTAGAGAACAATGGTACATTTTAGTCTCCTTGTTTTACACCTTGGTTGCTTGCTGCTGGTATAATTGAATGGCCCAGGCTGGAATGAAAAGAGATTGTCTTTTCTGACCATTGAGAGCAAGTGTCTATAACTGAGGGGCTGGAATCTGGCTAGGCTCCGGTTCTTTCTACCCTCTGCTTCTGTCTTCTATTTTTATTTTAGTTTTGTGACCCTTTTGCCCACATATATGCACATACATGGAGTGTGCCTGGTGTTTGTAGAGGAAAGAAGAAGCATACTTTGAGTTACAGATGGTTGTAAGATACCATGTTAGAGCTAAGAACCAAATCCAGGTTTTCTGCAAGAGCAGCAAGTGCTCTTATCCATTGAACAATCTCTCTAGCTTTGGCCAGGATCTCTAGTACATAACCAATGGGTAGAAGACAGAAAGGCAAAGAGAAATAGACATCTGTCAAAAGCCTCAGTTAAAGTTGTTAATTCCACCATGAATGTGGAGTCTTTATAACCTATTCATCCACAAAGACCCAACTTTCCATAACATTACAATGTCTATTATATGTTGACCTGAGTCTGGTTCATTCAAGCATTCATATCTTAGCACTTTAGCTTCGGACATCTTATACTAGTCAGCACTGTTACCTCAGCACTCATTAGAGTAATCTGAGAGGAAAGCCTTGATGGAGGAGTTGCCTTGACCAAATTGGCCTGTGGGTATGTCTGTGAGGGATTGAATGATTATCTTAATAAGTGCAGAAGTGCGTCGGTTGGTTCTGTATTGTATAAGGGAACTAGCTAACCATGAGGCACAGAGCCAGTATGCAATGTTTCTCCATGTTTCCTGACTCTACGTTTCTGCCTTGAGCTCATACACTGATGACAGACTGTGACCTCAAAGTGTAAGCCACACAAACCCTTTCTTCCTTAAGTTGCTTTTGATCAGTGTTTTGTCACACACAAAGAAAGGAACCTAGAACATCCCTTTTCCAATATCTTTCTCCTAAAAGGTTTCAGGCATGTTCCTGAGAACCAGTTTCTCTGTTTAGTCCTTCAGTAAACTTCAACTGACAAATTTTTACTCATGTCTTTAAATTGTAAGACAATTTTTAAATGCTAATTTCACCATTTATACAATTAGAGAGATATATAATATTTAGGTTATCTATTTTGGGGGTGGGGTTAACAGGTCTGTTTCTCTTTGATGACTCCCACTTACAGTAAGACTTTTGTACCTTTTTGAATAATTCTACTTTGATGGGGGTTAAATCCTAAGAATCCTATGTATGATGAATGAACTGAATGAGATTTCTTCCCAGAAGGTTTTAGTTTACTGACTGCTCCTCTTTTGCTATTTCTAGATTTGTTCATATTCTGCTACCTGTTATCTGGTGTTGCCATGTCTGGACAACTTAAGAATCCATATTCCTCAGCCTTCCAACATGGGCTGATGACAAGTGGCTCCCCAGGACACCTCCAGACCTTCAGTAGCAAACTGCGACTGCTGAGACAGTCAGTCTTGTGGCCTGAGTAACTATGGGATTCTCAGCTTCTGAATTCAGTGTGAGGCAGCCACTATTGATTACCTTGACTATCATGTAAGTAGATCTAACAAATGCCCTTCTAGTGTATATTCACCCTGATATTTCTATTACTCTAGAGAGCACTGATTAATTGCACTGTAAGAGATGCTTATCTACTATGTCTTAATAGCATTATCAGTTGTTAATACTGCCCTCTCCACATTAATGGAACCAGAGTTAGAAGCCTGCAGAGTTGAGTAAAGAAAGATCAAACTGTTCATCCAGTGAGAGGCTGCTTTGTCATGGGAAGGTGACAAATGACAATAAGAGACAGACTAAGTCCTTGGTGTCAGATCTTCTGTTGCCACAAACAGTAGTGGAAATGCGCAGTCTTGGGGTGTTTTGTGGATAGGATGACACCTGGGAGCTGCTATGACTCTAGGAAATGTTACTAAAATTCTTTGCTTTTATTTTTTGGCAGAAGATTTTAACAAAACCAAAGCTTTGTTCATAGAACCTTTTAATTTGAAACCTATTGAATAGTATAAAACTGATATACTTTGTCTTGAGGCAATTTAAAATAATTTTCAATTGGTGCCTGACTGACTTTTTCCCCTGCCCTTGGGACACTTCCTTCTATTGAATTGCATTGCTCAACGTTGCTCTGAGGGCCTTGCATCTTGTTTTTTCCAGTTTGGCTGTCATCTCTTTAAGACCTGCTCTTTTCTAAAAAGGAAAGGGAGGATGACTGGATCTGGGGGAAGAAATGAGATTGGGGGAAGCTAGGAGGATTGGTAGGAGGGGGAAACTGATTGGAATGTATTATATGATATAAGAATACACAATAAGAAAAGATTACACACACACACACACACAAACATCAGATTCTTCAGTCCAGTGGTTATTTGGACTCTCATGTAATTATATGTAATAAGAAATTAATAATAAAAACTCAAGGAACTGGGAAGCTTCTCAGTTAGGAGAGGGTTTGCCTAGCATGTTTGAAATACTGGATCCTCAGCACTGCATAACCTAAGCGTGATGGCACATCCCACTTCAGAAATCCTAGAACTCAAGAGGCAGAGACAGGAGGATTGTAAGCCCAAGAGCATCCTCAGTGACATGGAGAATTCAAGGCTAGCCTTTTGTCTCAAAACCACAGTAAAAGTAATAAAAATACATTTGAAACACTTCAATCACCTAAATCTTTTGAGAGAGCATCCCCTATATGTGCAATAGCAACTGCAGAGAAAGAACAAAAGTCAACAGGAGAGCCAGCAATGTGCAGTTAGAAATGTTCATAATGGCGTTAGCACCTTAGATTCTAATTAAGGTGACTGTAGAAAGGAACTTGTCAGGAAGAGGAAGCAGGTGACATGGGTCGGAGGGAGAGGAGACTAGAAGGACAACAGCAGTAACAGTGTACTCTGTCCACATATCAAATTGTCAACACACTTCGAAAGGATATGTTTAATTATTTGATAATTTCATACATGCATGAAACCAGTTTTGATTAGATATCCCTCCATTCCATCCCCTCTAACTCTCCCCTCTTCCCCACCATTTCCTCCTGATTTCATGTTATTTTTTTTAAACCCACAAAGTCCATTCATGTTGTCAGTATTTGCTGCAGGTCACGGAACAAAGGGAAAGTCTACTACTATCATTCTGCTAATGGAGCATAGCAATAAAACAACTCCTAATAACTTGCTGCTACACCCACAGAGCAGAGCACCACACAACCCACATCAGAGCAGAGTCTCCTTATAGCTTATGGGAATTAACACACAAGCCCACAACTGACTATGTGCAAAGAGCTAGAGACTTTGGAACACCAAGTCTTAGATGGGATGTTTCCACCAAACCTCTCCACTCAAGGCTCAGGGGTCCATGTGAAAGAGGAGGCAGAAAGATTGTAAGAGGCAGAAGTTAGGAATAACTCTAAGGAAACAACACACTGTAGGCACAGCAGGGCTGATGCTCACATGAACCCACAGAGACTGTGACAACACAAATAAGACATGCAAGGTTCAAACCAACAAAACCTCAGAACTGGGACAAAAGTAGACACAAAGTAGACCCTAACCAAGGGGATATTTGTAGTTCTTATCAGTTTCCCCCAGTGGAGTGTCACTGGGTATATTAGCTACAGTTCAGGATAGGCTCTATGCTCAGGAGCTGGCTAATACAAAACTAACTCAATTCTGTATATATGTGAGGGTTAGGGATTAAGTTTCATTTTGATTTGTTTTGGGTGTTTTTTGCCTACCTGGTTCTATTATTTATAGTTTTTGAGAGGAGAGAGAAAGGGAGACGAAGAGAGGAAGGGAGACAGACACAGAGACAGAGACAGAGACAGAGACAGAGACAGAGACAGAGACAGAGAGAGCATGAAATTGGGTTGGTAGGGAGGTAGACAGGATCTGAAACTAGAGTTAGGGAAAATAAACACATGATCAAAATATATTATACGAAAAGAATGTTAAAAGAATTTAAGTGTACAACTTGAAGAAGCAATATCAAATATATGTGAATACATGGTTATATTCCATTTTATGCTAGTCTGAACTTCTCAAGAATAATGACAAATATTAATTGGAAACAGAGTTGTCAAATATCTTAAATGGCTAATTTTTCTGTTCATTCATTTGCCAAAAATATCAATGTTTTTGGACATTCTTTGGCTGCAGAACCTCAATTTCTATATCAGTTTGTGATTTTATTAATTCAACATTAAAATCTAAAATCCAATGCCTAATCATAATTATAGAAGGCAAATGTTATTGAATTTAAGAGACCATAAAATGTTCAGTAGCATTCATCTTCCTCTCAGTAGTCAGAAAGCAGTGGCAGTGGATACATTTTTCTCTTGGTGTATACAAGACCACCACCATGTGGTTTATTGCTGAGAATTGTCTCATTGGAGAGTATTAACAAACATTAAATCAAAAAGTGCTAACATTGATAATTCTCTTTTGGAAATAGAGTAGTTCTGCTATCTGTGTCAATGTGAAACGCTTTGTTTTTACAGATAATGTAGCTTTCCTCTGAAAGCCAAGGATTCTAGTTTCTTTCCGTGACGAGGGAGCTGTATCACATCCCCTATATGTGACTTTAATACTCAAATTATCCCTGGGTGTCATGATTCAGACACAAACTCAGTCTACCTCACATCCTACTGTGCCGTGCACAGAGGGTTGGAAAGGGCAATGGCTTCTCTGCTCTGCTAGGATTTCAGCCTCATCAGGCAACTGTCTGAAGCCCACTGTGGTAAAGGTGAAGGATGGTGTGAAAGGTGTTATCTGTGTGAAAACAAGAGGCTCACTAGAGACATCTCCCATGTCTACAGAGGATGAGTAGTTCCAGGGATAAACACTGAAGGAAAAGTACACCCATGTTTATAATGTAAAAGAAAGAAGACAGAAAGAAAGAACAGACATAAGAAATGCCAATGAGACTTCTGTATTAATGTGACTGTTCTCCAACCTGGAAATGTCTTAAAGTTTAAGCATGCATGTGTAGTGTGGGTGGAGCTGTGATATCTATATATGTGTATGCATGCATATAGGTGTATATGTGTATAGATGGAGATAGAAAGATACATGGATCACTAAGTTATAGATAGATAGGTGATAGGTAAGGGATAGATGAGTTACAGATAGGTAGATGATGGACATGTAAATAGATGATAGATGATACATGATAGATTGATAATGGATGGATAGATACAGGTAGATGATAATAGGTGATGAATGGAAAGAGAGATATAGGTCCATGATTATAGATAGCAAAAGGCATATGAATAGATATGTGATAGACAGATAGTGAATAGATGATTGATTGATAGATAGAGATAGATGGTAGATAGAGATAGATGGTAGATAATATAGGTAGATAGATTGGGAGCTAGATGATAGATAGATGATAGATAGATATAGATAGAGATAGGTAGATAGATAGACAGATATAAATAGAAAGCTAGATGATACATAAATAGATGAAGAGATAGATTGTAGACCAGATAGACAGAAAGATAGAAAATACATGGGTAGATGATAGGTAGATGCTATATGGACAGACAAATAGATGATGGACAGGTAGGTATTGGGAAGATATATAGCTTGGCTCTACTTGTTGCACTGTGTGCTCTGGGGCCTAACACTCATCTGTTGTGAGATGCATGTTGCTCATTCCTGAACTTAAATTTTCTGTGAATCTACAGTAAGAAATAAGTTGGCTTAAGACAATCCTGTAACTACAAACACTGTGGCATTACTGTGTCCAGCCCAGGGCTAAGAGGGAGAGGGAGGTAAAAGAGAAGAGATGAGAAGGGAGAAAAAAAAAAATCACAGGATCTCCAGGGGAGGTTTTACATGTTTACTCAACCTCAATATTGTTAATTAAGCACTGCTATGCGAGTGAGCCAGTTGTATTGAGCAGCAGTTGTTGGCACTCAGCTTGTTTCCCTTGCTTGTCCATCTGCTTGAAGTTCCCTCTTCTGTAGGGTCTGCAGGAAGCCCGGTGGGGTCCAGCTTCTTAGAGGTGCTGTGTGCTTTAAGCTGCCTCGTTGCCAGATGAATCCTGCACGCTGTTCACGGGAGGACAGAGTAGTGTCTGTTCTCAACCACAGTTTATAAATATTCTTTCAAAATTTTGCAACATGTTCAAAGGCATTTTTAATATTGCTTTAATTTAATTCTGGCAAGGACAAATGTGTCTGCAAAAGTTTCCCCTAAATCCGCATTCGTAGCTTCTTACAAACAAGGGGTGGGGATGGATAAGAATGCCAGCGATGCCTTTCATATTCTAAGAAGAGACCAGACACAGATTTAGAAAGTCATGCTAAGGACACAGAAACTCACAGGTCCTGCACAGTGAGGTCAAAGGCTGTAACCACATGACCAATTCAATTGAATGTGCCAAAAGACATCAGTTTCTTTACTGTCTTACCCCCAGCCTCCACCTGTCTGCTGATGGAAGCCAGAGTCTCCTAAGTGTTTCCAGGCTGTCCTGAAGTGAGGCTGTGGCTCCCCTACAGACCGTCCAGTCCCTCTTTCCACTCTTCAGGTCCTAGGGAACCCAACAGCTCCAAGAAACTACCTTGTAATGGTGCGTGGACAGTGGAAGATCACAGGAGGAGACTGGGATTCTGAGAATATCCATGTCCTCTGGTCTGGTCACACCCTTGTCCACTAGCACCTGCCTACTCCTGCCTGCATTGACACATCTCCTGTGGACTCTTGTGGCCAGAGGTCCACTAGCATATGACCGGCTCCTCACATCCTTGTGATGAAGCTTGAGTGACAGTGTTCCCAAAAGCCTCTTCTATGCAGTCTCTTCCCCAAGCACCATTCAACTGTTCTACAGAGCACATATCCTTCAGAGACTGGGTAACAGCCTGAGGCTGTCCCCAGGTGGAATCTAAGGCAGCAGTAACAGAAGTGTATGCTAAGGCTGCATAGGTTCTTCCCAGAAGAGTGAAATCACAGGGAACTATGAAGTGATCACCGCCTTAGGGTAGAATCCTAATTTACTTCTCTTTGAAGAGAAAAGTGTGAAAATTCCTTACCCTTAGGACTCACACCTCCCACAATTGCTGCAGAGGGTCCCTGTCTGTACTCTTCTGGAAGACACTTTGAGGCCAGGCTGGTGGGAGTGACAGGGAGGAGATGGTGGTAGGTAGAACTTGAGGAAATTCTTTCCTACAACACTAGCCTTGTTTATTCACAATTTTATCTCTCTTCATGAGACTCTGGGAGCCTCAACAGTCCTCAACATTCCTCCTCCAGGCAGTGGTATCTCAGAAGAAAGAAAGGTCGCACACTTACAAGAACCACAGAGAAAATCAGAGTGAAAACTCAAAAATGAGATATGTGTGCTGCTGTAGTACTCAGTGGGAGAGCCCTCGCCAGCATGTGCAAGGCCCTGGGTTCAAGCCCCAGCACAGGCAAAAATATATAAATAATACATGTGAATTACCAAGTAGCTAAGTAGTTAATTATATTTTTATGGACAGAAATTTATGCATGCCTTCTGGCCATTTTCTTTTTCTCATGACACTGACTATGCCAAGCAGGTTCATTAAAATCCTCAGGTCAGCAGAGTAACCTGGATGGCTCTGAAGTAAATTGCTGATTCACTGAAGTTCAGACAGTCTCCCTCCTGTTCCCATGTACACATGGGGCTGGCCTGTGCCCAAGAACTTCCATAGAAGGCAGTAGCAGAGGCATGAGTGTCATCACAATGGGATGGAAGAGGTGCCTCATGTCAAGCTCACAGGGAAGGGAAGCAAAGTCTAAGGTATAACTCAGGGGAATAACAGTGTTGCCCTCAGCACACCTTGAACTTCAGTGCCCTTTAGCATCTGCCTTCCCCACAAAGGGACATGATGGAAGGAATTGTAATATTTAGGGTCCTGAAACACCACTAAAATCCTCACAAAGACATAGGTGAATGTGTATATAATATGTATGTGTACATATGTGTGTATGTGTGTGAATATACATGCAGATATACATATCTGTGTATGTGCGTGTGTGTGTGTGTGTGTAAATGTCACTTGTGTGTGAAGGGATATTTCCTGATTGTGCTTGGGGTGCAGAATCTCCCCACCAGAGTGACTCACTTCTGTTTCTAATGAATCAACAGTTCTGAGAGTCACTTGCTACCTGCAGCTCTACCATACTTGTCTAACGCCCACAAAGTGGGAGGCTTAAAGCAAGCTGAATTTGTGTGAAATGCCTGTCTGTACTGGGATTCCTCCAGAACCTTCTGTAGCTTCCAGTGGTAGAGACAAACTATGACAAAGAAGGCTGTGGTTAAACAGCTTCCAAGCAAACTACTTTACTGTTGGAGGCCCAGCTTTGGCTCTCTCTTTCGTAATTAAGCAATAATCCCCCAAAATGCACTTATTACCAGCAGTTAATGATGACTTTGTTGGTTAACAGCTCAGCCTGGAGCTGAGGACTGTTAACACTCTGTCAAGCTTCCAGTTATGAGGGCTAAGGTTTTATTCAAACACACTTGCACCGCAGCTGGAGAGCAGCATGGGCACCGGGCATCCCCAGTGGCTAATGACCCGCCTTTTTCCACTGCACGGAGAGGAGAGTGAGTGCATTCCATCATGTTTATATAACAGCTGTTAACGGCCACTGCCTGGTGCCACTCCGATGGGGACATGGTGTGACACAGGTTCAACTGCTTCCTCCCTTGTGTCAAAGACGTTATTTGTTGCTTTTTTGCTTGTTGGTTGCTGCCAGCTTTTGAGCCCTGGGTATTTGACCTTTGAAATGGGAGGCATCAAGAGGTAAAAGGCGTATGAGCAGAGTCTGTCTGCCCGTGCACATCATAGCTGCTTGCCTCCTCCAGTAAGTACAGCCCAGCAACAAATGCAACAGAAGCTCTGGGCATGTCCATATTCAGCTCCTATCACCATTTGCTCAAAGAAACATCTATAAAGTAATTAAACAGGCAGCAGAGTCCTTCCTCCACATAGGACCCCCACACTTACTTCCTTGTCCCTTTTGGGAGTCTCAGATTAGTGTTGGCTCTGTCAAGAGTTTCTATCCATTCATATGAGGGAACACCACTCCTAATCCAGGTTGTGGACCTTCAATGTTCTAGCCCAAAGCTGGGCCTTGTTGTGGGTTGTGAAGGCATGAAGACTGCATTTTCATACCAGTGCTGGAGCAGCCCCCCACCTACCTAGGACTTGTCTGTTCTGGGTTTCCAGATAGGTAAGGAGCAGATACTGAGAGTCACTCAGAGTGTTCTGCAGGTGGTCTGTACTCTTTTCTTACAAACCTGAAGACCACTGAGGGAAGGATCCTGCCAACCTCTTTCAGGTGAATGTGGTTGCCCATTGTACACTTTGTATGTGGAATTCCAGTACAGCTGTCTGGATACTGAGAACAAGTTCTAGGAACTCTCAGGCAGGCAGACCTATCGACAGACTTGAGTGCTGCACTCTAGGCCTTATCACCCTGTGCACAGAGAAGAATTCATTACAGTCATTAAAGAGCATGGTTTATTTACAAAGCCACCTCCAAAGAAGCTTCAGAGTCAGTCCCTGTCTCTGGAACATTACAACATGGCTGCTGTAATCATTATAACATTACAACAGGCTCTTCTACAGTGACATCACTGTCTTACCCTTGTCAGGTGAGGGCAGGCAAGGGAACACTTGAAAGAGAGTTCTTGGGCTTGGGTAAACTGCAGGAGTTCTATCTACTGAGCCACCGCCTCTGCTCTTTGCCGAAAGATCCCTTACACAGCCACTGTAGCCTTTAACTTGCCAAACTTTGCACCAGAGACTCTATTGTGTCAGGATGTGAAATGCTTTCTGGTGGGGCCTGGTGTTATAGAAGATGGGTCACAGGGGTATTGTTGGGTGGGAGGGGTCTGTGTCTTCCTCAGGAGAAAGGAATTGGTGATAAATACCTTTGCACTCCAGCATTCTCTCTTTCATGCCCCACTCCCCATTTTCAGCTATATGTATTGTGATGGTTTGTATATGCTCAGCACACGGAGTGACACTATTAGAAGGTATGACCCTGTTGGAGTTGGTGTGTCACTGTGGGTGTGGGCTTTAAGACCCTTACCCTAGCTACCTGGAAGCCAATATTCTGCTAGCAGCCCTCCGATGAGAATGTAGAACTCTCAGCTCCTCCTGCACCATGCCTGCCTGGATGATGCCATGTTCCCACCTTGATGATAATGGACTGAACCTCCGAACCTGTAAGCCAGCCCCAATTAAATATTGTACTTATAAGAGTTGCCTTGTTCATGGTGTCTGTTCACAGCAGTAAAACCCTGACTAAGACATGTATGTCCTTCTTCTAAACCACACCCTAGAAATCCCCTGCATTAATGTTCTCCTGCCCCCTGCAAGGGGCACTTTCTAGATATGACTCCTCACAAAGAACCTGTCTACTAATTGAGGAGCTTTGCAATTGCATGGACCTTGTATCTTAGTGATCACTGACCTCCCCAGTCCTAAGGATTTGATTCAGGGATGGAACTATGACTCAGTAAAGTGTCTGCTGTGTAACAATGAGCCACAGCCCCCCCCCCCACACACACACAGCAGGACATGGCAGCATGTGCTTGTAACCCAGTGTAATGGGTATCCCTGGTTGCCAATTTGACTATATCTGGAATGAAATACAATGCAGAATTGGAGGGCATACCTATGATCTAGATCTTGAGGCTGGAAGACACAAGTTTCTGACCTGGATCTTGGCATGGATTTTGAGGCATAGTGGCCATGTAAAGCTTAGGCCCAGACAATATATTACATGTCTTTAATACCAGGAGACTGAGGCAAGGAGATCTCTGAGTTCAAGGTCAGCCTGGGATAAAGCAAGTCCCAGATCCAGGCGTGGTGGTACACACCTTTAATCTGGGTCACACCTTCTGCTGGAGGCCTGCATAAGGACACTGGAAGAAGGAAGACTCACTCTTCTTTGACTGCTTGCACTTACTTGCCAGCACATCTGTTGGAACTTATTTCTTCAGGATTCCAGCTTATACAGAAGACCAGCTGAAACAACTAGCCTCCTAGGATTGAAAGACTACTAGATTCTTAGACTTCCCATCTACAGTTGCACATTGTTGAGGTAGTTGGACTACAGACTGTAAGTCATCACATAAATTCCCTCAATATAGAGAGACATTCCACAAGTTCTGTGACTCTAGAGAACCCTTGCTCATACACCAAGTCTAGAAACAAAGTCAATTCTTAAAGTTCTTTTGGCTGTGCTTCTGGTATGGTGAGAGACCCTGTCTCAACAAATAAGGGTGCAGAATGAGAGAGGAAGAATGCTTAACATCAACCATCAACCTCAGGCTTCCACACTGAGACACACACGTACACACACACACACACACACACACACACACACACGTACGCATGCACAGACACACAATATCCACCCCCCCCCAAGCACAGGATGCTTTATAAAAAATTCGTTTTGCTCTTTCTGTCTCTTACAAGTTCATTCCCCATGTCACAACAAAAGAACCTCCTCTGCCCACTAACTCTTCTGCTCCCTTATGGTGTTCAGAGGTGCTCAGTGACCCTGTGTCCTTCATGCTGATGACTCTGGTTGAGCTACTACACTCTCCATCAGCCTTTCTGCTGCGGGGAGAGGGGAGGGGAAAATCCCCACATTGGCTCACAGTTTCAGACATACATTTTAGTCCATAGCTGTGTGACCACATCACTTGCGCCAGTGTGTGACAGAGAGTCACAGCGGGATGTGTGGCAGAGCAAAGCTGCACACCTGCAGCATCCAGGAAGCAGAGAGGGACAGGAGGAGGCCAGGTTCCTAATGTGCCCTTGAAGGGCATCTGCTGAGTGTACCTACTTTCCCCAACTAGGTCCTGCTTTAAAGGCTATCCTTACCAGATCACAACAGTTGATGGTCAAGATTTTAAGAAGAGGACATATTTGATTCATTCATGGGCCTCATTTACCTGACTTAGGACTCAGTCATCACCCCCAAATCGGTCATCAAATCCCATTCTGTGTTTTATCTCCCAGAGCCAACAAGTTCCTCCAGTAACAGCAAAGTCATACTTGAAACTTCCAAAGATTTCACCAAGACTCCAGAGACAGTTCAGTTGGCTGAGTGCTTACCATGCAATCAAGGGAACCTGAATTCAATCTCCAATACCCATGTGAAACATGCAGGCCAGCAGCTGAGTTCTCTTAGAACCTAGCTTCTAAAACAGAGTATCCTCCCTCTCTCTCTCTCTCTCTCTCTCTCTCTCTCTCTCTCTCTCTCTCTCTCTCTCTCTCTCTCTGTGGGCTAACACACACATACCAAACGAACCAACCAACCAACCATGTGTCAGGGGAGACACGTAGAGAAACAACAAACTCAAACCACTGCTGTTTCCCACCAATTTCCTCCTTGAATTTAGTGCCATGTGATTAAAGCCTGTTGTCCCAAAGAATCATGCTTTGATCTCTTTAAAAGGTTAGATACCTAGAATATGGATCAACTTGGTTGGGACTGTGGACACCAGGCACGTGCTGTGTGGCCATGTATGATTGACATCCTGTAAAGACAAGTGGTATTTGTGCTGAATGGGTGTCACACAGGACCTGTGATAGCAGGCCTATCGCTCTCCCCTAGAGGTGATGCATTTTCTTATGTTACTGAAACATCATTTAAATAGGGGTCAAAGACATTTTAAAGTTCTTGACAAGTTTAAGGCTTGTGACTAAGTAAAATTTCTCATCTTGTTGAAATCAGAACACATCAGATTTAACCAGATCTCAGTAAGATAGCCACGGAACAGGAAGCTAAATGAGAAAACACATGGAAACTTGTGATCCAGACCTGCAATTTCACCTTTCTTACAGCCAAGTGGTCTGTGGCTTAGCTGATCTCTGGAACTCTTCTCTCATTAAACTCTTCTGAGAGAGGAAAGCAAACCAGCACTGACAGGAAAAAGGTATCTCTTATTTTTAATAGAAAGAAATTCAAGGAACTGGGGAGATGAACAAGCAATTAGGAGTACCGGTTGCTCTTCCCAGAGGACCAGGGTTCTAGTCCCAGCACACATATGGTAGCTCACATGCCTCTGTAACTACAGTTTCAGGTGACCAGATGCCCTCTTCTGATCTCCTCAGGTACCAGATACATACACACACACACACACACACACACACACACACACACACACACACGTTGGCAAAACACCCATACACAAAAAAATAAAAACAAGTAATCTTACAAAAGAAAACAATTCTATCCTAAAACATAATTTCTTTAAATGAATTATTACATTTCTTACCGTGTATTTTAAGAGTCCATGGCTGTTGTTTGGTTCTTTCGGTTGCTCAGTTTGTTTCCAGTGTGAAGAAACAAAATGGAGACATGGGTCCTAACCTCTTGGAGACAGTGCATGGATTCTGAGATGTGAATAGTGTCTGCATGGTCCAGTAACAAGGGCTGGATCAAGTTCTGTGGATAGATGATGCTTGATGACCCCTACCCATAGGCACAAGAACTGGGTCATCTCTATCCTGTTTACCACTCTGTAAGTCATTTCCTAATATGGATGGGTGCCTTAACACCCAGCCAAGAGCGCATCAACCCTCCCACAGCACAGATGCAGAGTCAGGGATGTGAAGAATGAGGAGCTGACTCCTTTTGGTAAGATAGTTTTATAGTGTGGTAAAATCAATGTATGAAACACACTGCCCAGGAGCCTAGCCACTCAAGCTAAAGTGCTCCTTGTACTGCTTAGAGACATTTGTAGACCTACATCATGGGCAAATCCAAGGAGAAGAAGACTTAGTTCCCCCACTTGTTATTGGAACTTAACTCCAAACAAGCATTTGTGTGTGTGTGTGTGTGTGTGTGTGTGTGTATTGCATGAACACATGAACACATGCAGGATCACTATGCCTGTGACATTATTAAAACCTCATTATTCTCCTTTGTCTTCAATGTGGAGCTGTTCATTTTTCCATCAGTTCAACCTTCCAAATCAAAGGTGAGCCACGAGTGCGCACCCGTCTATATCACATTTCCAAGCCTTTCCTCCCCTTGATTTTGTGCTCATTTATCCAGCCCCAATAGATTCATGCCTGTGCATAATCAAACCATTGCATCAAACACAGAGGGAGTCTGCAGTGGGCAGAATATATCAATTAAAAGTGTGAGGTAGGAGCTACAAAGGCTTTCATGTGCCCATGTGTCCCTGAGCTAGATTAGAGTAGCCGGAAGCAGGTCGGGTAGTCATCACATAGCCTGGGGAAAGTTTGTAGGCAACATTCGTTTGCTCAGCCAGCACACTCTATAGACCCGCTCGTTCCTGTGTTCCCAGTCACAACAAATACCTGCTTAAAGCTGAGACAAATTGCTAAGTTGGAGAGCGTTGAAAAGAACCAGGCAAAAAAATCACAGCATGTAAACAACTGCACCGGCAGCCCAGTAACCAAGGCCTTTGGTCTACAGCTGCTTGACGGAGATCTGGCCCAGCGGGGCCCCATTCTTAGAAAATTCTAAGAGTGTTTGACCTGTGCTGTCAGTCACACTGAGATGTGTCAGGTCCAATTCAGACCCAGGAATCAGATCCAGAATTGCCTTGGGACTAGCACATTGGCTTGCTCCATGAGGTTCTCCTTTGCTTTGGGCACATGCCTTCAAGTGTCTAGACAGTACTTATAGCTCTAGGGTCAATGAAAGTATGGAATTCCTCAAGGGACCTGCTCAGGGTAAGTCTTGGCAAGGTGATATAGAAGTGGTTACCTTGCAAAAATGCTTCTTAAGGGACTAGAATCTACATGTCTGTACAACTGGGTCCAGAACTGCTCAGACATCTGAACCAGCTGGGAGGAGGGTATAGTAAAGTTCAGAAAAGACATAAACACGCTGCAAGGAAAGCAGACATTTATCTAAGCTTGGAGCCAAGAGACAGCTCAGCCAGTACAGAACTGCTTTGCTAGCACTAGGACTTCATTTCTATTCCAGGAGACCATATAAAAGTACAGGATGTGGTGGCCTGTGCGCTTGTGATGCCAGCACTGGAGAGATGCACACTGGTGGATTACAGAGCTTACTAGCCAGTCAGCATCGTCTGCTTGACAAGGTGCAGGCCAGGCAATGACACCTGAGATTGTCTCCTGGTCCCCACAGGCATGAACACATGTACACACTGAAAATAAATAAATAAATTCAGATATAATGAAAAAAATGAATGAGGACATGCAGATGACTCCAGAGGGAGGTAATGTGTGAGGGGCTCCAGGAAGAGAGGCCCAGGGCATGTGAGAAGACCTACTGGCTTATCACTCTCTCCTTTGAAGACCAAACTTTGTCTCCCATCTGACCACTCTGAAGACATGAGAGGATGACCAGTGAGCCATGCACCTATCTTCCCCTCCAGGAGATATGAGTTTGGCAGTGCTCTGGAGAGAAGACTCTAGGGACAGTGACAGATGTTTATGGCTAGGATTGGTGTTTATAACGCATACACATATATGTCCTATATCTGAGATACCAACACAAATGTGACTATGTATACCCATGCATGAATCGGCACACACACAAACACACACACAGACACACACAGACATACACAGACACATACAGACACACACACTCACATATGCACTCACACAGAGACACACATGCATACACACTCACACACACACAAGCACACACATGCACACACACACATGCACACACACAGAGACACACACACTCACATATGCACGCACACACACAGACACACACAGACACACAGACACTCACGCATGCACACACACACATGCACGCATGCAGGCATGTAAATAAATACAAGTTGCTGGTTCCATTTTATACTTCTGATAGCACCCCATTTAGAGTGTTTATGCCTGGGAAAGATTAATTCTCTGTCTCTGAGCAGTCACTAATTTCCTCTAGCTCCTTCTCCAGGGGTGGGGTCCTGTGAGACTTGCTCCTTTGGCATTGGCATGTAGTGTGGTCATTGTTCAGGTCTTTGGATGGCCATGTTGTTAAAATTTCTCTGACTCTTATTTTCTTTCTAACGCTTCTTCTGAGTTGTTTCCTGGGCCTTATGTATAAGGGTTGTGTTGAAAATGCATCAGTTGGGGTTCCCTACACCGTTGTTCTCTGCAGTTTAATCAGTTGGTTTGCATATGCTCAGAACATGTATTGAGAGCTACACTTACCTGTCAACGTAAGGATACATATTAGAATTCAGTTAGAATTTATATTGGTGATGTCAGGAAAGTGGTTGTAATAGGCTCTCCTCTAAGGTCAATGACCTCACTAGCCACAGGTAGTTGTCTCAGATTATACTAGCAAGCATCGTTTCTTTCCTGTTGAGAGGAAGTTAAGTCCAATGAGACAGCTATTGATGGCTACCAAGATATGAGTGTCCTATCTTGCTGTGCTGGTCATTGCTGTGGTTCAAAGGTATCACAGCAGGTTAGGACTATCATTGCTTCTCTCCACTTGCAGATTTTGTAGTTCCTTCTGATACTCTGAGAACTATTCCCCAGGGAAGAGGCTATCAGGTCAGACCCAGCTCAATTCCTTCAAGTCCTGTGTGGGGAGTACGTGCTATCTTCAGCATTACGGACTTACTTCAAATTCTGAGATTTAGCCAAGGACAATAACAATATCTTATTAGTTTTGGAGTCAGACTCCTCAGACCAACAGTACAAAACAAGGTTTTTCATGAGTTTCTTGAGATTTTTGTTCAATAGGCTATGGCGTTTGCATAAGCATTATCAACAAAAGTGATATATATATATAGATAGATATATATGATATATATATATCTATCTATATATATATATCTCATATGTGTATGCACATATACTTACATGTATTATATATATTATATGTGTTATGCATTATATGTATTATGTGTATTGTATTATATGTAATTTGGGGAAAATGTAACATAGAAAGATTCCCTGTGAGGTTTTATAGCATCCTTAGTGTTACTCATCCCCACTCCCTACCTCCATTCTTTATTGTCCTCCCCCTTCCTAGTTACAGCCACAGCCCCAGGTTTTCCTGTATCCTGCAAGTCCCCTTCTAGTACCTGCCCCATGGTTGACTTTTTACTTTCCTGAAGATTTTGAGCTAGGGAGGGAGAGAGAGAGAGAGAGAGATCTTTCTGTGTCAGAGTTACCTCACTCAATATAGTATTTCCAAGTTCCATCCATTGACCTGAAAATTGTGTCTATGTCCCACATTTTCGTGGAGTCACTTTCCTGTCTACTCCATGAGGAATTTAAATGCTATGGACATCTACACATGTCCACATGAGCTTGACTCTCCTTTGGACTGGACACCTACACACGTGCACATGAGCTTTACTCTCCTTTGGACTGGACACCTACACACGTGTACATGAGCTTTAGCCTCCTTTGGACAGATATCAAGATGACGGGATCATGTGACGTCTCTTCAGTTGAAAAAGCATGCCAAACTTCCCTCCATAATGACTGTACAGCATCAGTAAGTGTCTCTCTAGTGCCACATCCTCTCCAAGGAGTTACAGGATCAGATCTGTGGTTTTGTAATATGTGTGCACTGCGTTCCTCTTGCCCTAGTTCACAATGTCCCAGTGGCTCATGTTGCTGATGGTCTTTTCCATAATGCTCCAATGGCACAGGCCACTGATGGTCTTTCTGTAACCTCATGTGACTTCTGCGCATCTTTTTTTAGTGACATGGTCAGTGGATCTATCCTGTGTAAGAAGTGTGGAGCATGGTGACCAATCTCACCATGATGGCCAGTGAGTCTCCTTGTGGGAAGGATATTGGACCTCCAGTTTACTTACTGCCTATTCCTGTGAGGTAACAAGTGAAGATGGGAGCTGCCTGGAAGCCAACAGAAGAGAGAACTTGAGGATACTTCCCAACTCTGTTTCTGGATGGCAGTTGAAATGTTATAAAAAAAAAATTAGAGCTAAGGCAAAATTTAAAGAAAATAATTTGATGAAAATTTAGAATAACAGACTTGGATTCTAAATCAATTTTCATGAATGTTTTGCAAAGAAAATAATATTCTTCTCAGATAACAGAGCCCACATTAAGAACTGTTATTCTCTTGGCAGAACTCTTATGCAAATTATTTGCATAAATAAAAAGAGCATCCAAAGATCCCACATAGCCTTGGCTAGCCTCAAACCTACTATATAGTTCTAGGATGTCTTTTTACCCCTGACCTTCCTGCCTCCATTTCCTGAGTGCTGTGATGATGGATGTGTACCTCCTACCCCATATACACAGTACAGGGACCAAACCCAGAGTTCTGTGTACCATAGGCAAACACTCCATCAACTAAACTCTATTCCTGTCTTCATCCAATCTATTACAATGAGTGCTATGTACCATGACATTGGTAACAGTGTGTCAGCTACTTAAGATGTAACAAACATCTCCTGATTCCAGAGCATTGATCAGAACTCAGCCTGTTACAAGCCCCTTGCTCTGAATCCTGCTGCTCCATTAGCTCTATCTGACTGACAGATGTCTGGTTTTGACAGGTACAGCTCAAGGGCTGGATTCCAGGTGCTTTGTCTCCAGCATGCCAGTCTGGACATGCTTTTATGCTAGGACTAAGGAAGAACAAGAGAAAACACTCATAGTCCTTTGTGGTGCAGAATTGCCACAACATTGAGTCCTACATTCTGTTGGCCAAATCAAATCACACAGTAGCCTGATGCAAAGGGAGAGAAATGGGTCCTGCTCTCCAGACCCCCAGCTGGTGATAATGTGCTTTGTTGACAAGATGCTCTGAGGATTCAGGCTTTGGAGATGTATGCAGAGGCTAGCCAACTGGCTGGTGCTTGAGGGCAAGTGATGCCACATGCTGAAGACACAGCTTGTGCTTGGCCTCCCCACTAGGCCCATCCTTTGCCTGCAAATAAAACCTGGGTGTGGTTACACTGTAGTAGGATGTTAATCTGTCCATTGATGTCTTCCACTGATTGCTACAAAGTAAAGGATCCGTGTACAAAACAATGAACTCCCCACAGAGCAGTTCAACACAATGCATGCCAGCTCAGCTACTTCCTTAAATACTGGTTTGTCACCTGTCTGAGGTTATTGTTATGCAAGGAGCCTGAGGCATGGAGTATATCTTTAGTTGGTGTTCTGATATTTCCAATCCAGAAAAAGATCAAATGTTCATTTTGGGGGTAAGGGGAGAAGAAAACACACAGGTACTTTCTCATGCATGTGAAAAAGAGATAATAGACTAAGAATGGGTGCAACAATCAATGGTGAAATAGGGTGGCTGTCACTGGAATCACAGGGGCTGTCCTCATCTTTGTCTCGGCACACCAGTTGCTCTTGATTTTAAACAAGGCTTTCACTCCATGGCTACATTTCTATGTTTAAATTAGGCTCTGCTTTGTTTTATGAGCACAGTGACCAAATCTTGAAACCGAAGACAATGGAGCATGCACTGCAAGTGTATCAGATTTCTTGAGTAAGAATCTCAGGAGCAGCCCTGACTGGTGGCTCTAATAAAAGCTGCCTTGAAAGTAGCCTTGCCTCTCACATGCTGTGGCTCTCCTCCACTGTAGAGTAGATCATCCATTGTCAGATGCATAAAATAGAATCAGGAATGCAACCTCGCTGCAACCCATGGTAATGTGTTATTTCAAACTTATGAACCCAAATGAGGGCTTATTTTCACCAAATTGAAATTTATAGTTTCATTTCAGAGCACTAACTTGAATATTGACGGAGCTTAGGCGTGCGGTTATAAAACGGGCAATGGAAAACGCAGCGGGCAGGGACAGGCAGGAAGGAGTGATTATGGAAATGTGTGCCCTATGTAAAAATTGGATCTCGAAGACTGTACCAATTGCTAAAAGCTCAGAGCCGCCATGGGGCTTGCAGCAACAGTGCTGGGGCTGCAAGCGTTTTATTTGCTTTTCCACCATGTGGATTCAGCTAAAAGAAGAAAAAGAAATAAAGCCATTTGGTCACTGTCTATCACATCTTCTAAGAGACAGAGCTTTGAAATTCCATTGGCCTCTGTGGGATCAGAGTTTGAGTGAAGCCTTTGCTTGCCACCCTGGCACAATTGTTAAGCCATTCGATTTGCTGGCCTTTTAGTTCAATCTGAATTCACTAACAAACATTAAGGGTCAGGCCTTGCTAATGAGTCCAAAGCAGAGGCACCACAACACCATCTGTTGGTGGACCAACTTGAACGGCCCTGCTGAGGAAGTCCTTGAACTTCATCTTTCCATACAGAAAACATGAAGAATATCCCAGACAGTCAAGGAGCTCTTTGTTGTTGGGAAGCCTCATGCAAGGCAGATATAAAGGGAGAAGGATGCCATGCAGTAGTAGGCTAGGACTCTGGGGAATAGATGCTGCTCACATGTATGGCCATATCTATTGTTATATGTAGGAGCAGGGTTCAGGAAGAGTTTTGGACCAAACGGCACAAGGCCCCTAACCCCAGGCTGCTTGTGGAGCAAGACAGACCTGCCAGACTGCAAGAATGGCTGCTGCTGGAAACAACAGCTGATTTCCAATGTCCTGGTAGCTTGCCAAACCCTTCCCAAGTGACCAGGGCCAAGAGTCCTCCCAGAATATATAAAGGATAGCAGCACAGTCGGGTTATTATGGTGATGGTCTTTATTACAGCCACAGTACACAGTTCTGGCCTACCTGCTGGGACAACAAAAACTCACTTCCTCAGTGACATTTGGCCAGAGCTATAGGAACTTGTCAATGTAGTAATAAACAGCTTTTGCTTAAGATCTTGACACAACGGAAGTAAAAATTAGATCAGCAAGTGCTTGTTAAAAGTCTAAGATATTTGACTATCCTGATGGGATAATGTCAGGGAATCTGTGGGTGCACTAGCCACCTGAGAGGATCCCAGGAACCCATCCCTCCCTCATGGCCCACAGTCAGGTCAGTCTCTAGTTCCTTACATCCACTCAGGTTCTGTGTGCTTCCGTGAATCAAGTCTTAGTACAAGTCAGTGCGGAAGACCAGGTTTCCTTAGGCCTTTTCTGCTCAAAGCTCCTTATAAATGACAATATTTTCACATGATCCAAATATTTAGGTATATAAAATAAATATGCAAATCAAACATTTTCTGGAAACAAATCATAAATTTATTTTGAAAAATTCTTAATAATAATCGAAATTTATTTAAAATGAAAACAAATATGCACACTGATGAGAATCATGCCTCTGTTTATTTTTACTTAAATAATTAAATCTTAGCTGAATATTTGATACACTTGGACATAGAGGATCATCAGTGTTTCTCAGAGTTGATTGATATTTTAATTACTTAATCTTCAATCCCGAGAAGCCCTCAGTGTAAATAGGTAGCACAGAGTGACAGAAGTTTGTTTAGGACCATTGTAGAAATTGTTAGAGACTCAACCCTAATCCTAACCAACTCCTTTAATGGTTTTCTTTCCCCCTTTTCCTTTTCATAAAACTCAAGTCAAGAAACTCAAATAGCAACCTTTGAAATCAAACATAATACAATTCAAAGCTGGCCTGATTTGAGGCTCACATGTTTAAAAGTGATGGTAGAGAAATTCTCAGACTCTGTGTTTCTATGAGAGCAGGGATGTTTGTGTATACAATAGAGACACTGTCTCATAGAGCTGGCACGCATCTGGAATCTAAGCTAAAATGTTCCAGGCAGAGTTCTTTGTTATTCTGTGGTGTGACAGCACCCACGGTGCCAAACGTGCATGTTGTATGATCAGAACAACTGCAATGAAACCATTCGACACAACACGGACAAGCAAGCAGAAACACCTTACATTCATTAAGTGTTTTATTTTGAATTAATTTTTGGTCATTGAATATTTAGAGTACACAAAAGTGTGATGGTTTGTATACACTTGGCCCAGGGAGTGGCACTATTAGAAGATGCGACACTGTTGGAGTAGGTGTGTCACTGTGGGCATGGGCTTTAAGACCTTCTTCCTAGCTGCCTGGAAGCCAGTCTTCCACTAGCAGCCTTCGGATGAGGATGTAGAACTCTCAGCTCCTCCTGCACCGTGCCTGCCTAGATTCAGCCATGCTCCCACCTTGATGATAATGGACTGAACCTCTGAACCTGGAAGCCAGCCCCAAATATCTGTTGTTCTTTATGAGACTTGTCTTGGTCATGGTGTCTATTCACAGCAGTAAAACCCTAACTAAGACAAAAAAGTAAGCTTTTACTCTTGCCAAGTTTCTATTACCCTCATGTTCAGTGACAGAAGGCCATGCCACACAGTTTTGAAAGTGTCTTAGTTAGGATTTTATTGCTGTGAAGAGACACTATGACCAAAGCAACTCTTATAAAATTAAACACTTAATTTAGGCTGGATTAGAGTTTCAGAAGTTTATTCCATTAACATCATGATAGAAAGCATGGCAGTATGCAGGCAGACTTGGTGCTGGAGTAGCAGAGAGTTCTACATCGTGATCTGAAGGCAGGCAAAAGGAGACTCCATCTACAGGCAGCCATGAGGAGATGATCATCTGTACTGGGCAGAGCCTGAGCATAAGAGACCTCAAAGTTCACCCCCACAGTACCACACTTCCTCCAATAAGGTCACACGTCCTAATAGTGCCACTCCCTATTGCCAAGTATTCAAACACATGGAGCTATTGGGGAGCTATTGGGGCCAAACCAACCACAGGAAGCTTTGCAGTATACTGCAGTCCCTATGGTACAATGGTGGCAATTGTGAGAGAGATTCACTTGAGTGTGACCATATCCACAACCAGCAAATGTGACCTAGCATGACTCATGAAGTTTGCAGAAAGGTATAGCTCCCATGTGGGTAACTATAGTCCCTGATGAGTGGATTCACATAGACACGAGCTATACACCATGTCCTGTCTTCTCCCATCTCTGTTTATGTACACTGTTGGATATGGACTGAACATATGTTCTACCCTAAAACTCATTTTGAAGTCCTAAGCTCCAACTTGTATTGATGTTTGGAGGTGGTCAGGACATGAGAGTAGACCACTCTTTTTTTTGTTGTTGTTTGTTTGTTTTGTTTTGTTTTGAGACAGGGTTTCTCTGTGTAGCCCTGGCTGTCCTGGAACTCACTCTGTAGACCAGGCTGGCCTCGAACTCAGAAATCCGCTTGTCTCTGCCTCCCGCGTGCTGGGATTAAAGGCGTGCGCCACCACTGCCTGGCTGAGTAGACCACTCTTGAGTAAGATTAGTGAGCCCCAGCGAGCTCTCCAGACCCTTTCACCACAGGAGGACAGAGAGGGGATGCAGAGCATGGCCATCATCAGAGGCTCACTGACTCAGATATGCCATGGCTGTAGATCTCATTCCCAGAACAATGGGGAGTACATTTCTGTGGCTTTTCAGCTACCCAAGATGGAATTCTGTTGTAGCATTCTTCAGGGGTTGACTAGGATCGTAGCCAAGTATATCAGCCAGCCCCTTTTCTTCACCTTCTTTGAGATCTGTTATTCTTTTAAGCTGTTTAAATTTCCCAAGTATTAAGATCATCTTGGAGAATTGGTATGACACAAGATGAAACTCCCTATAAAAGTAAGAGTAAAATAACCACTATTTTGAATTGCTTAAAGATAATTCTATCTTATATAAAATTATGAACTTATATAGTAAAATATAATGCATCATAATATAAATTTATATTATACAAATAATACTTTCAATTTAGTATTCATTTGTGAAATGTATAAAATATATATTACAGAGAGAGAGAGAGAGAACCTGGGTTCAATTCCCAGCAACCACATGGTGGCTCACAACCATCTGTAATAGAATTTGATTCCTTCTTCTGGTGTGCATGAGAACAGAGCACTCACACTCATTGGAACTGACTAGATAGAGACTTGTACCTGTATTCCCGTTGATCTGCCAAGGGATTTTCAGCTGGAAGGTAGTGACGAAATTACTGTTGCTGTGCCTAAACCACCCATGAAAGAGCAGTCATGAGACTTCGTGGCCTGTATCCTATTTTGAGTTTATAAATCTGTATGCTGTAATTATGATTGGTAGCTGCATTACAGCTTTTGTAAAGCTTTTCAAACTGGTCGCCAATCAACCAAATACTTCATGTGGATGAGTGATGTTTAAGGCACTAACTGGTGTCCGTTGGGATTTTAGTATAGTTTGCTGATGGAAATCATTCAGCTTCTGTCCTTACAACTTAGGAGAATGAACATACAATGTTTTCCTCTGGGCCACTATATTCTTGTAGTCTGTTCCTATTAAAAAGAGGAATTTCAATATCTTACATATGACATTTAATTAATTTAAAAGTAATTTAAACAAGTTTCAAGCACAGATATTTGTTTTGTTAAAACTATAAGGTATATCACAAAACCTTCTGATCATTTAAAAATATATTCCTGCCATGGGCAGACAGGTTATTTAGATTAAATCATGGGCAGTTTCCTTCTTAAATGTCAAAAGTTTTATGCCAGCACTTTCATATGAATTATTTCAATATTTTATTTGTGGAACAGGGCTATTTTTTCAAATTTGATAACTAATTATTGCAAGCAAGCATCCTATAACTTCTTAAATTTAGTGTGTTCTCAATGAACTGTGAACTGCCCTGTTCTATACCTACACAAGCAGGTCCTCATGGCTACTTGAGTAGATATCTCATTGAAAGACTGAATAAGTTATTTATGATGGACCAAATAAAGAAGCCCGGTGATGGCAGGCTCCCACATCTGGGGACATCCCTGTGGGTGCAAGCACCAGTGAAGGAACTCTGACCTAATTTCATCTGACTTTGGATAAGTGAAAATCACGGGGAAGTGGAGACTGACCACAGGCAGAGGAAATCGACAAAGACAGAAAATCATTGCAAATCAGAAACTTATCAATATTTCACTAGGCAAAGCCTGAGCTCTGCAGTCCTTTGGAGGCAGAGAGTGTTATTCTGAAATCTTCATGCAGAGAGAGAAAAGTCCATCTCAGCCGAGCGCCATGAGTTTAAAAGAGACCCGGGATCCCACAGTTTGTCCAAATCGACCTCACAGGAGGCCCAGGATCACAAAGATGTTCATGGCGTATTGGTTCTCATTAACCAGGCAGTTCATGCTTAGCCACTTGCAGACATACACCAACAGGGAACTGCTTGGAAATCTAGAAGCATGTAGATACTTCTTATGAGCCTGTCCCTGACCTTGAGCCACTGCCAGAATGACACTTGTTCTTTCGTTGACTGACCTGCTTCTTCCTATCTTCAGATTAAGGGCTTGAGAATTCAGAGACTTTAAAATATTTTATTTGCATAAAATGACAATAAGATATGGAAGTCAAACTGAACCCCAACTCAATCCCTAAGCAATGGATGCACCATTTTATCTGCCCACATTTCCTCTGAGGAATATAATCAAGTGTGTAAAACTTTTAAGATAGATGTGGTTACTTGTTCTGTGATAAATTCCCCAGAATGAAGGTCAATTAGCCAAGAAAAATAAATAGGACACCCTAATTACAGTTTGGCTTAATATTCCACATGAACGGAAGGGACATTGATGGATTTAACCACTCTCTGGTTTGGGGAGATTTATGTATGTTTTGTCATTTGAGGTTTTGCCCCAAGGAAGAAAGAAAAAAATCTGCCATTGTTTATGAAAGTGGAAATAATTTCTTTACAAAAAGATAATCTTCTGGATGTCAAAAGTTTTGCTAAAGTGAACATGATTAGGCCAGAAAAGAGTGGTCCTATTGAAGAGCCAGTTGTAAATAATCATAGTTACCTGACGAGTCTTGCATACATGCTTGTAAACACACATGCTTGGCTTCCTTTTCTTACTCCATGAACACATTAAAATGGAATCATTTTTCTCTTTCCACTTTTACATGGGTTCCAGGGATCAAACTTAGGTTGCCAATCTGGCACAGCAAGTATCTTTTCTTTCTGAGCCAGCTCACTGGCCACATGTCATTTTGAAGTCCAGCTCACAGAAACTATTGCTAAATATATATCCATGTTGAATACTTGTGCATTGCCAGGGCTTGATGCTAAAGTAGACTATCATTCTAGGTGTAGTCTTCCTCTTTACACCACAAATGACCAGACTAACTAATTCAGAGCCAACTGGTTTTGTCCAGAGAACTGCCTAGCCTGCAAAGGTGCACAGGTCTTGAGATAACATTCCTTCAGGATCCTGGAGAATAGGTAAGGCCTTATGCCCTCCTGTCCCCAAGCTTTTTAATAATTATTAAGAAAGAACTTCACTCTGTAGCCCAGGCTTGGCTTAAATTTGTGATCCTCCTGTCTCATCCTTCTGGGCAGTGGGGATTACAGTCCTCCTGGTGGCTATTTTTAAATAATAAAGCCTAAACAATATTGTCTGAAAGTGATGTGTTAACTGTAGTGTGCAGAGTTCCAAAGATCTGGCTGCATTCTTCTGTTACCTCTTGTCAGTAGAGAGAGGCAAGTGTAACAGTCACAGGAAGTAGGGTCAAAAGAAATACAGACACCCTGACCTACAATAGTTTCATTGATAATTTAAAACACAACATCCAGAAAACAAAAACCTTGCAATGGTACAAGAGTGTGTTATTCAGTAGGAGCCATGCTCCACAATTTGAAGTTCATGTTTTTCCTATGTTACTGAGACTTCTGCTGATGCTGTATGAGGCAGTAAGGCACAGCTCTCAGTTGGCCCCATGTTCAGAATGGGGAACATCCCATGCTGTCCTGTGTATGTATACAAGCCACCTTAGCTGTCTGGGCTGACACTGCCTGTGTCCTAATTAAGACAAGGTAGGTGAGTGTTCTGATAAGGCCTGACAATGATACAGCCAGCCTCAGGGAGAGAGTACATAAGGCAGAAAGCAGTGTTGGTGCCTGAGAAAGGAGCAGAGCACGGCAGAGCCCACTGTGCAAACCCTGTGGTGCAGGGCCAGGCTGATGCAGAGCCCACTGTATGATCTCCAAGGTGCAGAGCCAGGCTGATGTCCAGTTGTAGGGTTTTATAATCAACCTCCGAGCACCTTCACCTCAGCTCTGAAGGCCATGCCTCTTGCATCTTATCACAAGCTCCAGCCAAGGGAAAGGGTCAGAAGTGGGTTAGAATGAAGATGAGAAGAAGAGATGAACAGGTTACCTACCATGTGTGAATTTGTGAGCCTGGGTGCAACCAGACAAGACTGGAATCCAGTCCAGGTTCCAGCTGGAGTTGTCCTTCATTCCAGCCCACACAATCTCCTTCCAAATGTGATTTGTTCCAGGCATGCTTGGCTTCATTTCTTTATTAACCCACTATTATCTAGTGAAGGGACACTTCTGAGACACCAGGGTTGGAAAAATGGGTGAAGCCTTGGCTTTCGAGTTAGAAGCCCTTTGTGGAATATTTAAAGTAGAAGGACACAGGGAAAGGGAACCCCAAGCTTTTCACCCCCACAGAGGATTCCTCTGGACAGATGGAGGTGGAGGTCTTCCCAGCCCTGACTTTGTTTCCAGGAGTTTAAACCATCAGTGAGACACTGGAACCCACTACTTGCTCAGCATCTCCCCTCTCTCAGAGAACACATCTGATGGAAGTGGAGAGAGGTGATTTATCTTGTTTGAAGACATGGCAAATACTTTACCCAATGCCCTCCTCTTAGGGTGAGATGCCTCAGTGTGATGACAGTCATTCTGATGGGGTAGGGACAGCAACACTGCCTTTTAAGAATTACTGAGAGTTCAGAAAACAGAGGGTGGGTGCTAAGCCTCTGCTCAGGGCTTCAAGATGCATGGTGCTTGCAGAAAACAGATGAGGCACCTCCTAATGCAATGTCCTTGGACCACAAGCTATCACCCCAAGTCCTGTGTTTATAAAACTGACACCTGCATGAAGGTAGGGAATGACAATTCCTGTGTCTTTGGCTTTTAAAATAGACAATAAGGTAGAGCCAGGTTACTTTAAAAATGTCCATCAAAGGGGCATATGAAGACTGCTAGAGGACCCTGATAAAGCCCCACAGCGATCCAGCGTGCCTCAGGAGGAATGAGAGCTACACATGTATGTCTAGTTGATAGAGCTGTATGAAGACAAACACAGAAATTACCAGGCAGAGGAATTCTGGAAGACGCCACATTGCGGAGCCCTTCTCTTTTCTTACCTTGGCATAGAACCAAAACCAAATAAAAACTTGTCAGATTTTAAGCCTGGGGAAAAGCCATTAGAGCTAGGAGATGGGAGGAGAAATCAAGAGTGTTGCTAAGCGACACCAGGCATGCCTAGGGTCTTTGTTAAATACTAACTGCCAACAGGTAAGATCCATTTCAGGTCAATCACAAAATTCAAGCGTCAGATTTTGAAGTTCTTACTGCAGCTATTACTTGCTACAGACCTGAGTTCTCTTTTATGCTTTAGGCAGCTGGTAATTTTGAAACACTCTCACAGAGCCCACACTGTCACTCCAGGCATATGTTGAGGGCAGTACTCTAGCCATCTGTCCTATGTTGCACCTAGATGGGGCAACGCCACCGTGAAGCACATAAAGCACATTAAGAGCTAGGTGAGGACTAGAAAGATAACTCAGTGGTTAAGAGTGCTTGCTGCATAACCGTGAGGATCTGAGTTCAAATCTCAGCAGCTGTTTAACAAGGTAGCACCATTTGGTGAGGAAACAGGGTGATTGCTGGAGTCTACCACATCATGTCACAAGCTCTAGGTTCTAGGAGAGATCCTGATTCAAATGAATAAGGTAGAGAGCTACACAGGATGATTCTCAATACCCTTCTGATCTCTAAGGGCAAGACCATCTCCTGGTGAGAATCACTGGAATAGGCCCCCAGACACTCTGTGTGAGGTTGATGGCAAAGCATTCCCAGTGTGTAGATAGCCTATGGCTCTAATATGCAAACTGGTTGGCTTTTATGCTTGACTCTGACCATCCATGAGTTCAGAGTCCCTTCGAGAAGGCGCTTCACTCTTCTGTATCCCTGAACCAGAAGCAAATTGGGACACGCAATGGGTTAGATTCTATTTTAGTTGGATGGAAATTTCTAAACGGTGTTTTTCTCAGAAGCATTGGTCCTTGCTTCTACAATTTGTCTTCTTAGATTCTGCTGAGTGTGTACATGGAAGCATTTCTAAAGGAGAGCATGCTCTGATGTCAACAAACACCAGAGCAGAATGGATTTGGGGTCATTTCCAGGCCTCAAACAACAGAAGAGGAAGCTCATATCAACTTGGCAGAGCAGTTGTCTTTTGACTGCGTTTGTTGCCTGTGCCTTCCCTGGTTTCTGGTGGATGGAGGTGAGAGTAATTCACTGAGTCTTGTTGGCCCCAAATGCCTCATGGATAGGATTTTACCTTCATGGACAAGGTAGAGAACACATTTATTCTATGCTGTGTTCTTTGCCGAATGCTGTGGTTCTGAGTGCTACTTCTGGGAATGGCATCAGGGTAAGGTCCCTGGCCACCTGGATGAAAGAGGCCACCCACGCCTGTGAGGAAACCAGTGTGGACTTTTGAGTGACTCACACACCCGAGGACCAAGTGTGTGCTCTGTGAGATTGACTCAGTCCTAGATAGATCCATTACTGACCTTCGGAAGCAACCCCTCCTTCAGCTCAGCTCCTTGCTGGATGATGGCCTAACTCAGACTTAAAGTGGCAACAGTGGATGGGGTGAAGTGAAGAAGTCAGGTGCAACTGAGGGTCTGGCATCTCTAGCACCATTCTAGAAAGGATAAAAGCATTTTTAAAGGTCAAATTTTACTTATACTACAAATTGTGTAACATGTCTTTTAAGCCCAAAGCATTTTTGAACTAAGGAAAGAGGTGAACAGCTAAAGAGGCAACAGCCTAATGAAAGAAGTTACTTTTAAAGCGTGTCCTAGGGAGCCAGTCTAAAGCCTCTGCTAATAAGCTGACCAGGACCGTGGGTTGGATAAAATGAAAGCCTGTTAAGTATTACTTGCTCAATTAAAGAAGAAACTTGGAAACAGTAATCCAGAACATTTATAAAAACAATGGTTTGAATTTGTCAGAGACCCGCAGGAAAGTCACTGCTTACTCATCTCTGAGCCTGAAAAGCAGAGCAAGTGCTCTGGACACAGTTTACACTTTCACAGGACGTCGTGCGCGCATGGAGTGGTGGTAGTTTTTATTTGAGCGGTGTTTGTATCCTTTTTTTTTTTTTTTTTTTTTTTTTTTGGTTTTTCGAGACAGGGTTTCTTTGTGTAGCCCTGGCTGTCCTGGAACTCACTCTGTAGACCAGGCTGGCCTCGAACTCAGAAATCCACCTGCCTCTGCCTCCCAAGTGCTGGGATTAAAGGCGTGCGCCACCACTGCCTGGCCTAAATAATAGCTTTTTGAAAAACAATGTTTTGAATACTGGAACTTGCTGGAAGCCCTACACATCAGTTAATGAATACAATAAAGGCCTGCCCTGTTGCTTTTGTGTGGACAGGATTTCAAGGCTCTGAGAGTCCCTGCTTGTAACTTCCTTATTAAACTAAGCTTTTAATTGACTATAAAATGACCTAATTTGAACAAAATTGTAAGAAATTTAATTGTAGCGTTTTAGCCCATGATATTGATATTGTAACTCATTTTCAAGTTTTCATTCAATTTTGGAATACTTGAGTACTTAATGAGTGCTCAGAGTATCTATTAAAATAGTTGCACAGAGTGTCACGTTTATTGCAAACAATGACCCTCTAAGGTGAGTTTGGTTAAAAGCAGAAGTTTATGTTTCTACAAACTTATTGAAAAATTTACATGTAAGTATATTTATTTACCATTTTAAGCTCCATATTAAATCACATTTTAAATGTCTTTTATATTTTCATGGCATATATATATCTAACTAGATAGATAGATAGAGAGAGAGAGAGAGAGAGAGAGAGAGAGATTTCCCCAGCTGATCTCTACCTCTAATACTTATGTTATTAGTAGTTTTCCCAAGTGTATAATTCTCTAGTTTAAACCTCAGCGTTCTTCCTTTATTGTGATAATTTTTGCAGAAGTTTTCTGATTCTATGATACGAGGTTCATATTCCCAAGCCTCTCTCCACACTAACCAAACCTACCCCTGTTAACACCAGTAAATACTTGTTGCTCCATGGTCATGACAAATCAGGTACTGTCATACCTTTGTTTTTAATTATGTGTACATGTGTGGGAATGTGCATGTGAGTACAGATGGCCTGCAGGGGGCAGAAGGTGTCAGATTCCCCCAAGCTGCAGTTACTGGTGGAAGTGTTCTACCCAATATGGATGCTGAAAACTGAACTCAGATCCTCTGTAAGGACCTGCCTGCTCTAACCACTGAGCTATCTGTTCAAGCTTGTCATAAAACTTAAAGTTTTAAAGGTCAGCAATTCTATGAGTAAAGCTAACTCTCATGCTTCCTTAACCTTCAAACATCTTATTGGGGATACACTTGGATTTGTGTGCAGTTGTGAATAATGAGTCGCAGAGGCGTCATGTTTCTGCCCCTGCCTGTCTTGGGTAGGACCTGGTGAACTGTAGTGTCACAGCATGCTAGGATTTTGACATTGACACAGCCAAGACTCTAATGTATCCCTCCACAGGGTCCTCTCACATTACTCACGTCTTCCCTCCGCTGCCCCGGCTGCTCTCTGTGACAAATCTGTTCTCCATTTCTCTAGTTTCCCTCTATCCTTAGCTTCATGTTAATGGAACAATCCAGGACTTTCCACAGATACATATGGGATATACAGGACTTCTCTCATTGTTATCTGGTGTACCGTGGATGATGGAGCCACAGATGATTAGGCGATATGTCATTTTGTCCACACCGAGTAACAGTGGATATGGGTTCTGGAGGCTGTACCGAACTTTAACATTTTATTTCTAGTCTAAGTCTCAGGCCTAAAAATGAATGTGTTATGTGGTAACTCCATGTTTGGTTTGCCAAAGAGATGTCAAATCATTTTTCAAAGTGACTATGGTTATGCAACTTGAAAGCAGCCACAAGTCGAAATGTAGACTTCATTAAATTTCTATTTTTATTAAAATATTTAACTCTTGTCTATTTACTTTTCAATTATTTCCGTGGAACAAAGGGGGAATTCCAATTCATATTCACTCCAGAGCCTATTAAACCCCACTGGTCACTTTCTCCAAAAACCCTAAAAGAAGAAAGTCACACTCCACAGAATGGCCATGATTCCCCAGAGATGTGTTTGTCTTCAAGAGCTGAATTATATTGATTAGAGGAAGACAGTAGACACCAGATCAAGCTCAAGGTCTGTATGAAAGCCATCACTGGGCAGTGGAGAAGTGAGGAGGGGGACACCAGAGGACAGGAGAATTTACTGAAGGTGCATTTACTAGGTCGTGATGCTTGACCTGTGAGACCAGGGTTGTAGAGAAGGCTATACTTGAAGATTTACATAGAAATAGGACCTGGATAACTGCTGACAAAGATTGCAGATAAGGGCTGTGCAAGGCACATGGGAAGGTCTGGATTCAATCCCCGACACCACAAAAACAACAGACACATAAACAAACACACACATACAAACAAACAAACCTACCAGAGAAGGGAAAATGTAAAATAATGTAAATGGAAATTTTAGAGACAAAAAAAAAAAAAAAAAAAAACAGAATTGAAAAATGTAAATTTTTGGAGGGAGATCCCAGTTCAGTATACATGTAAGAAGCATAGAATCAGTTATGTCCTGTGTGCAATAAGAAGTAACATTATACAGACCAAACAGGTTATATTTAGGGGTGTGTGTGTGTGTGTGTAAAATCAATAAAATGAGGCCATAAATTTGAAAGAGAGAGGTGGCGGCCTATGGGAGGCCTTGGAGCTGTTGCTCATCAGGAGAGGGATAGGGGAGAACTACAGTGTAGTCCTCACAGATGTGTTGTGTAAACAAGGAAATTGTCAAAGATCCCACAAACATTCAACCATGTATCTACACAAACGTGCAATACTATTGATTAAAGTCCTTTTGACCATAATTGTCAGAGCTGGTAGCAGCCATGCACAATGTTTGGTTCAAAGAGTTAGTGAAGTGTTCAAGGAGGAAAAGAAATTAGTAGTAACAATAACAAAATATCAATCAAGCAAACAAACAAGCAAATATCCACACACAGCTATGGAATGTCTTCAGTCTCTGCTGCTAGGTGGACAATGCTAACCAGATAAGGCTGGGGTTTGTACAAGGTGGTCTGGAATTGTTGGAGCTTACCCCAGACTCCCTGCTGGGAAGTGCTCCTTTGGTTTCCTTCATGAGGAATGTTTCATTTTTCTTCATTTTAGAAGGGGACTACAATATGCAGATTGACACGGAAACTGTAAAACAATTGACTGGGGCTGTGAAAGTAGAATGTTACTGTATCAGAAAAGGAAACAAATGTTTAAAGTGTTTAACACAATGTTGCAAACCCAATCCAGCTCAGGTAAAAACTCTCCCGAAGGAGTTAAGACAGAGCCTGTTTGTACTGGTGAGTCGGCACCCCTTGACTAGGAAGACAGTTAGAAGTTCTTCAGACTGGAAACAGGGTAGCAGGTGTGGCTCAGAACTGCATGCAGGGTGAAGAACACAGTGCATGGTGATCTGTGCATCTCACATATGTGGGAGGAATCACAAACACTTAGCTACACCACTGAAAGACCTTTCCATAAAACAATTAAACTGAAACTTTTAAGACATTAAAAATAGCATCTTTCAGTAATGCATACATAAAGTAAAGGGCATGATAGAGGACAGGAATAAATGCTCCTTAGGTTTGTGTGTTTTACTTAAACTGATGTGTATGTGTGTATGATCATGTGTGTGTACAGCTGCCTATAGATGCCAGAAAGGGGTGTCTGATCTGTAGGAGTTGGAGATGTAGGTGTCTGTGAGGCACTCGGTGTGGGTGCTGGGATCCAGACTTGGATCCTCAGACAGAGTAGTAAGTGTCTTAACTGCTGGGTGAGTCGTCTCTTCAGCCTTCTCATGTTGTTAAATTTGAGGTATGCAACGCAAATTTCAGGCAGGTTCTGGCTTTCTATAAGGGTTTATCAATTTTCAGAAGGAGTATTGGCATCTCTGAGGTTCAACTGTATTCAGACCAGGGCTTACCTCATGCTGGTGCGTAAGGTCCTGTATTCTCATGGCTGTCCATGGGGACTCTGGCACAGGAGGAAGAAACCTACACCAGTATGAAGATGGAACAGAAGTCATATTCTGTCTCTGTGTGGGAGAATAAAGATGCAGCTTTTGTTTAAAAACCAGGAATAACGAATCTTGAGGAACTTGTGCTATTGGACAAATGCCTGTCAGACAGACACCTATTCTTTGTATTTGAGCTATTTGCTTCTGGAGACATAGTGGCTGGAGTGTGGTTACCTCTTCATACACAAAGACTCCAGGAAGGGAAAGTTGACATAAAATTACTGATAGCACTCATTGTCATAGCGGCACTATGTCTATGGGATAAATCTGTCCCAGGCAACTTCACAAGGACTATGCTCCTGCCCAATGCTTATGGACACACAAATACACACTCATACACTACTTGAAGATGGATGTGAGGAACCATGCGGGAAAAAGACAGATTTTAAAATATGTCTAATTATCATGAAAAATTTCAACTCTTATGGATCTTTTCTTATGATCCTAACATGCTGATGGTATGTCATATCAGAATACAGGGGCTGCTGGCGGCCATTTGTGACTAGGGAACTTTCTCTGTGAAGCCTTCTATCTCTGTTTCTTCTCTTTCTGGGTGGAATGGATGAGAGTGAAGAGCATATTCTCATTTTTTTTCCCAGCAAAGGAACTGCACGTTTAATTTCATGTTTGCAGGCAGAGATAATCTGCTAATGTATTCTCGCCAGTGAATGAAATAAATCTTTAAGTATATATCATTAATAAAGACATATGAAACCTTCATATTATGTCAAATTATTAGAATTAAGGAGCTTGTGAGAGGGCGGGCAAGCCAATAAAGTTGAATATTCGAAGCGATCATTAGCACTTGGTGTGATAATTGAAATTTGCTTTGCAGTAATTTCATTAAAAATTCATAATGGGTCTAGCCTTTCTCTTTTTCTCAGTGCTGTGAGGTGCTGAGCAATGTGGGTATGGATGGTCAGGATGTGCACTTGCTGTACAGCAGGGCTCTGAGGAGCTTCAAGGGAGGGACTAAAAACAGGAAAGGTATCCAGTGTGCTATCTGGAATGTTCCTTTTGGATCCTGAGCTTCAGCCATTTACTTAGAGGCACAGGGCAGAGGCTAAGATTAAGGTATTAGATTAAGTCTTAACCTCTTGAAAAAGATTTGTGTCATTGCTAATCTCATAGTCTCTGATCGTTGTTTTCATTAGTAGGAAACCCTTAGCAATTATCCTGGACAAATTAATGTTTTAGACTATTTTATATCTTAGGAAAACACCTTCTATATTACATTAAATTATTTTAAAAAGTTACATATGGGATGAGAACAAATGCCCTGTGGAATTTTTTTTTTTTGGCAGAAGTCTATGAGAATTTAAGGTAAATAATAATGAGATGTTGTCTATAGGTTCATCTGCCTTTCTTTGATGACTATGTTGAACACAAATTAATGGCATCTACTATTTATAGTCATAAATATGTCAATTTTATAATTTTAAACCAATTAAATTTCTGTATGTACACAAGAAGAGTAAATCTGTGAGAGGTCCGGTGTACACAGAAGCCACTGTGGATGCCCTGGTGCAGGAGGCTCCGAGGCACATTCTTGGGGAAAGATGTTTCTTTTTGTCTCAAGACTGTCATCAATTCATGCGTTTGTTTTCTGAAGGTTTCAGTGTTGAGTCTGCAAACGCAGTTGCGGTTCCAATATTTCAAAAATCCCAGCACTCTTCCAGTGTTAGGAGGGCTCTGTCTAATTTAAAATGCATTTTGCTGAATATATTATCCTTTAAAAATAAGTCCTTTGTGTTTTAGGGACAACTTGAGCATGTGTTTTTAATCCATTTAAAGTGAGCTAGCGACAGTGTTTATTTACAAGAGCTCCAAGAAGGAAGCCCTGAGCATTTGATTTTCCAGCCATCTGAATCTTTTATCTGCAGAGAAGACATCTCCATTTGTAAAAGGCAAACGAGCTACTATCACTCATGGCTGAGTTTTTTAATAAATCTTCATTTCAAAATATTTTTGGTATATTCTAAAGAAATTAAATCTTCATGGTCATTCTCATATTAAAGCTTCAAAATATAAACATTAGTTTTCATAGTGTGTACATTGATCTGTTGAAATCTGTCAAGGTTTTCAGATTAATGACACAAGCCATAGAAAGACTTCGTGATCCCTGTCGCAGAGATGGAGTTGAACCTAATTATAAACTCCGGAATAGGATTCCAAATGGTCAAGTCAGCATGTAACTGTTTGTTGCCATCTGTGGAAGGAACAACTTATGCTCAAGACTATCCTTTTCAGCAAAGGAGAGTTAGTAATTAATTTGTCCTTAAATTAAAGTATCCTAAGTTGAATTTTAAGTACAATATGTATAGGAAAAAAGTTTTCATAGAATAATTGCTGCTGAAGGGGTATATTGAATAAAAGGTGCAGAATTTAAACACTGCATTTGATATGAATCTCCACAGAACTCTCTACATAGAAAATATTAGCCCATTGACAAAAGAAAATATGCAGTACTAATTAACCAACTTTATATAAATTCCTTACCTTATTTATATGGGTTATTTTAAATTTTAGTCTGTAAAATCTGGGGATTGTGTAGAGTCCTGTTGGGAAAGAAGTATTTAAGGGGTACCTCCTTTCAAAGACACCATGAGCTGGAGGAAAACCAAGTTACACTCCAAACACAGCCATGAATGGGGTTTTATGAGGCCTTTAAAAGATGTTTAAATATACAGCGTGCTCTGGGCTGATTCTTGGTATTCACTCCTGTTTGTTTATTCCCCGCATGAAGCTAAGGCCTGGGCCTGGAGTGCATGGTCCTCATTCACTGTGGATGCTCTCAGCCTCCATGGCTTCCTCTAAGAAGGATTCCTTTATCTCCTCTCTCGTCAGCCAGATATAGACAGGGCCTCCCCAGCAAGCACGGACTTCCTGCTGCCCACTCAGGGTTTCTGGAGTAGCAGAATACAGCCAAGGCTGCTGAGGGGCTCCACCCTGGCTGTGGTGGGTTCCAGTCACTGGCTCTACTCTGTACTCAGTAGGGCCCTTAAGCATTCTATGTCTCTCTCTCCTCTCTCTCTCTTTCTCTCTCTCTCTCTCTCTCTTCTCTCTCCCCCCTCTCTGTGTAGTAGCTGATTTAACCACTCAGTTGATTTTTCTGCAGTTATTTCAAACACATGCCCAGAACGGCTGTAATTCTCAATTCACCCACAGCAGATTTTGTGATTCTCCTTGTAAACTCAGGTTATACTCCCTGGCTTCCCACCTTGGAGCATGACAAGCCAATGGAGACATTTTACTCTGATGTTTCTTAGCTTCTACCAAACAGAGGTTCAGTCCTCTAGTCCTGCTTCTTAGAACATACATCTCCACTTCACCCACTCTGGCATGCAACCAACCCTTCAGCACATTTCCTGTGTATGACCGCTGTGTACTGCCTCAGTGTGTGTATATGTGTGTGCGCGTATGCACCTGCTGCTCTGGGCAAAAGCCAGAGGTCACCGTGGGTATCTTTCTCAGTCATTCTTGGCTTTATTCTGTGAGACAGATTTTTTTCTCACTGAACCTGGGGCAACAGCCATCCATGGGCTTGCACTTCCCCATTGCTGAGATTATGCCTGTGTGCCACCATGCCAGCCTGTTGTGGAAGGAGATTGGGGATTGAATTCAGCCCCTCTTGCTTGGTGGTAAGTGCTGCCAGTTGCTTTTCTCTCTGCTTTCTTGCTGCCAGAGATGATGGCTTACCTTCTCTTTGCCTAGTTTGCATTTCATTCCAAACACAGGCCACATTCTCAGAAGGCTTTGATGGCCTTGGCACACAAAGTACATGCTCCCAGGCCTGGCTTCTAACCAGTATTTTCTTACAAACTCATCTCATGTCAGCCCAGGTGACTGTCCTACCCAGTGTGGGAGGAAGTGGGGCTGTCAGTACTAAACCCACTCTAGCCTGAGGGCAAACCATGTCTGTTCTCTATAAATAAGTACTTGTCTACAAAATGCAAAACACTTCATAATTTTTTTCACTGAAGTTATTGTTATTAGACAGTGAGTTAATTTTATAAACTTGAACGGTTGTATCAGTCTGCTGACAATGTGTTCTAAGTAAAAGTATATGTATGGCATTTAATGTCACATTTGTGTTTGATAATCGCTTTGGAAATAGTTTTCAATAGAATTCTTGTGTTCCAAGAGCATTCCGTTTGTCTTCATTACCACATCATTCTTTTTTTTTCTTCAGCAGTTCAGCAACTGCTTTTCTTATTCCCGCAGGTCACAGGGCAGTGGTTTGCTCAGGCTTGCTCCGAAGTTTTTAGATCCAAAGTGACTTCCACAGAAGCACTGATTCATGGAAAGTTTTAAACAATATACAAAGTGGCAAGTTCACACACAGGGCATGAAGGTGGGTGATATTGTCAGTACCAAAGCAACCTGAGGGAATAGGGGTAGCAGTCTCCCCATGGAAGGGATTGTGAACCCAAGTGGTTACACACACAGGGCATGGAGAAGTTATGTAGCCACATAATTGTGTGTGTGTGTGTGTGTGTGTGTGTGTGTGTGTGTCTGTGTATGTTTCTGTGTGTGTTTTCAACTGTGCATGTAGAGGCCAGAAGAAAACATTGAATATCTTCCTCCATCACTGCAGTCACCTTAGTTTTGAGACAGGATCTCTCGATGAACACAGGGTTCACCATTTTAGCCGGACTGGCTTGCTGCCTGTCATGTCCTAAGTGTTATCCTACCTCTGGGTATGACTATAAGTGTGGGCATACAAGGGGAGGCAAGTCTTCCTGTGTCACCTCAGGCATTTCCCATCTTGTTTCTGAGACATGGACTCTCATTGGACCTCGACCTCAATGATTACAGTCAGCAGACTGGCCAGAAAGCCTCAGAGGTTTTCCTATATTTCCTGTATCTCCCTCCCTCAGAACTATCACACACTACTGTGCCCAACTTTTTAAATGAGGTCCTGGGAATCAAACTCTAGTTCTTGAGCAAGAATTGGCTACTTTACGTCCCGAACCCCTTCAGTAAAGGCCTAGATATTTCTTAATATCTCTGATTCTGATTTTATGCAGGAATATGAGTAATAATGCTTGTTTTGAGCCAGGCTGTGGGAACAACAAAGTGCTCATAAACCAAACAGAGTCACGAATCTCATTCGACAAATAGTAAGGAAGCAAAGCCAGGAGGCTGAGGGTGGGATCTCATATCACTGTAACCAATGGCATAAGCTACCACAAAAGGAGTCCTTCAAAATGACAGAAAAGCAAAGAGGCCACAACACACTTCAAGGAAGACACAGAAGACTATTTACCACTGCCGTGTGTTTAATCCTGATGTGGTCACCTTTGTACAGACCCCTGTAGCTAGTGATCAAGACAGTGGGCATAATATTATTGGTTTGTTCTTTCAAAGCCCTCAATCCTTGCATGCTCAGAGTTGACCATGGTATCCGGGCTCCCATTTTAGTGCTGGCTCTGAGTAAACTTATCTCGTCTGTTTTGATTAGTGCATCAACAAGGGTGATGGCAGGCATTAGTAGTGGAATGAGGGTGATGGCAGGCATTAGTAGTGGAATGAGGGTGATGGCAGGCATTAGTAGTCAACAGTCAAGCTGGAATATTTGATTTTATGTTATTTTAAGAAAAACATGACTATACTTTGTGAAAATTACAATTTATAAAAAGAATCTTTTCAGAGTTACCCATTTCTTTGTGGTTATCTTTTTCTTTTTTTTTTTTTTTTTTTATGATGGTGTTTGGGATATAACCTAGAGCCTTGCACATACTAGGCAAACTTTGCTACCAACCATATCCCCAACTCCTCTTCACATTTTTTAAAAACTCTATGCTATTCATATATATATATGGTGCAAAATATTTGCCTGACCAAAACTTAGTCAACATGATAAAAGTCCAAAAATTCTTCTTACAATAGTCAGGGGAGAGTGTACTTTATAAACTATTAGAGTTTATTTTATAAATCATAATTTAAAAGCTTTCTCAAGATCCATTCTCATCCCTGGGTGAAAACTGGAGTAGTGGATGGTGACGTTGGTCTTGGTAGCCTTGCCTTAGAGAAAGTCATCTGTGTCATGCCACCCTGACTCCTCAGCAGTGATGACTGATCTTCTGGGTTATTTGCAGTCTGCATAGTGAGTTCCCTCTGCAGGTGTAGAAACAAATGTCACTGCGGAGGTGTTTGCCCTTATTTGTCTTTTTCAACTGTTCAGCTTCTTTCTAAATGGGTAGCTGACTATAGAGTATCTAGTTTATGGAAAGGGGGATGAGAATCTTGAGCTACAGGTAGGATAGCAGAAAGCCGGTGCCCTCACTGAAAGCAAGCACAGGGTAGGATTTCCAGTTTGGATGACAAAGAATGAGGCTTTCACAAAGAAGCCAGAACAAAACAGTACAGATACACCACGCAGAATCAAATACCTCATATTGCATCATGCACTACACACAGCATCATCTACCACACTCAGAACAGACACCACACATGGAATCAGGTTCCACACATGGAACCAGGCAATTTACAGCCTCAGGAACTACACATAGCATCAGGTACCACACACACAGTGATGTGATGGTAGCTATGATGTATGAGACTGATGCTAAGGTATAAAATACAGGTCTTTGATGATGCAACACTTTGTTGTTCTGGACAGACTCACAGGGACACTATACCTTGCAACTGTCAATACTGCTTTCTCACATAGGTGGAGGGAGAGTGCAGAGGGCTGCCTGTATGGGCCTCTGTGGAAGAAAAGAGGGAGAGATAAGGAAGGGGATGGCATAGAAGGAAGACATGAAGGAAAGAATGTGGGGTGGATATGAGAGTCCTTGGAGAAAGAGGGTAGCATGTTGCAATGATAAACAGAAAGGGGAAGATGTTGTATTTAGATACACACTTTGATTTTTACTGGTGATGTGGGTCAGTGGTCATAATATCAACCTTGGGTACCAGAGAACTCTTAGAGCTAGCAGCCCAGGAAAGAACACCACTCAGAATGGAAAAGCAGAGCTGTCCAGGGTGGTGACGCCTGAGGTAGATTAGCAGGTATACAGAGAAGAGGGATTTGAAGGTGATAGTCCCTCAGAAGCCATGGACAAGTGGCAGTCACCAGGCTGACACATAGGACAGTTTAGTCTTGGCACTGAGGCAAGCCTTAACTTCACCTCCTGCTCAAGGGTTATGGTGAAGATTAGCTCAAAGATGGGAGGAATGTTGGTCACCGGATTAATTTCAATTGAAATGTTCAGACTCTACTGAAAGTTTTGCTAGTGCAGCGACTGCCCCAGTGAATCATCCATAGTGATAGCTGCGAAATGTAAGATTGGATAGATGACAGTTATTCTTCACAAATGTACACAACTACACAACAGTTTATTTTTCATGGTGAATGGTTCACAGAGTAGGTATTCCTCCCTTGAAGGCTGCTGTCAATTGCATCTTGCTGTTATGCCTGCTTCAGGAAATCCCCCTTCCACCAGAACCACCATGGCAACTGCACAATCATGAACTATTATTTTTTTGACACTTAAATGTTTTCTTTAAAATTCATCTTAAAATATTTATCTTATAAAAACAACCTAATACAAATCCTTTCTTGAGTATCCCCAAAGTATATTTTATAGGTAGAATTATTGATTTAAAATCATGGGTTATGTATCTCTTTTTTAAATGCATTGCTCAATAGATTTAGTGGAATATTGAGCCAATTTCCATGAAATGTAGTGATTGTGATTGCTGAGATCCCTGATTAGCAAATCCTCTTCAGTCTTGTGGATTTGATATTTTGAAAGATATCTTGTTAGTTTATTATTGAATATTTTATAATCATGAGTTAATTTTTTACTTCTATTTTGGAAACTTTATATTAAATTTATTTTTCTCAATTTATTCCCAAACCCCTGTGATGATCAAGCCTGGGGGGCAGCAAAGATTATTTTTTTAATGTCAAGGCCATTCTCTTCTGTTGTGATTTTCATGGACAGTTCCCCACAGGTAGTGCTTACTTTTGATTTTGTAATTACCCTTGGCCTCTGAGATCCATTTCAGGTTTCTTCCTTGGAACTGGTTTCTCCCTTGGATTCTCACTCAGCTACATGGTGCTTGTAGGATTTAATTTTGGCATCACCATCACTTAAATGAACTTGCTTGGATCTTATCTCCAGGTAAAGATTGATTGTATTGAACAGCTCATTTACCCAGCATGTTCCTAGAGTCCCACTGTAGTCCACCTTGCTCCTTCAATTATATAATTTCCAAGTCATTCTCTGTGCTCTGATTAGCCAAGTATGAATTTGATTTTACAAGTTTGTTGTTTACTACAGGCCTCAGGAACCAACTGAGTGACCATATTGGACTGTTTCTTAGGGTTTCATATAGTTAACAAGATACTGCTGTTAAATTACAATTTATGAATTTTAACATGGATCCAATGCATTCTTCCAACTGGCGTTCTTCACTTGTTAAGACAGTAAGCAGTTCTCAGAACCCAAAGTGGCTGCTTGGTCAAGTGTCCATCCTCAACCAAAGCCACTGGTCAGTAAAGTAAAGACTTGGGTCAATAAGAAAGATCTGAGAGAACCCTAGCTGATACAAGGTATATTTATGATGTATTGATGGAACTTGAAGGTGGTGAGCAGAGGTGAATAGTGAGATCACTTCCCCCCTTATTTAGGGACTGCCCCAACCCCACCCACTGCATGATGCTGATATCAAAGGTGGAAGGACCATAGCCCAGTCACATGATGACATAACACAAATTAGTACTCTCTTCCTTGCTTCTAACCCTCTGATCCAAAAATAAAATTCTCTCTCCTTTGGAAACTGATATTTCTATCTCTATTCTACCCAATCAAATAGTCAAATAGTTAATCAAATGGTGTCTGCAATGTATCTAAAACATAATTATTGTTCTTTTAATCATGCAGCAGTTTTCGTACTAAGTCAAAGAATTAATTATAGAGAGCATTGAGAGGTGGCTTCAAAAATCTACTGTGTTCACATGAGGATCTGCTGAAGACAGCATCCACATATACCATAGAAAAGTATTTCCCTAATTTTAAACAAAGCGTTTGCTGATAGTGCACAGGATGACAGGGTAGAAAGAGAAAGGAAGGGGATGAAGGTGGAGATGGAGAGAGGACAGGAGGGTGAGTTCCCTGTTCCTGGCAGAATCCTCAAACAGGGAAGCCACAGCCATTCAGAGTGGCTAACTTGAGACACAGTCTATAGAGACACCAATCCATAACACCATCATTATCCAGCATACATACAGAGTCATGCATGTGTGCATGTAAATATGTGTGTGCATGTATGTATATATGTCTGTAGTGTGTATATGTGTATATGTGTTCATGTGTACATCCATTCTAGCATGTGTATGTGAGTGTGTGTGTGCACATGTGTGTTAGTGTATATTGTGTGTATGTAAGTGTGTGTGTGTGTGTGTGTGTGTGTGTGTGTGTGTGTGTGTGTGGCCCTGGGAATGAACTAAGACACACAGAATTGACATTACAGCTGAGATACTATCCAACCCAGAAAACATTTTCTCCCAACAGTTTGCAGAAAAGTCAAAGTCACTTAGAGACGTGACTGTACATATAGTTGCAATTATAAATTAAGTCTTGCTGGGCAGTGGTGGCGCTTGCCTTTAATCCCAGCACTTGGGAAGCAGAGGCAGGTGGATTTCTGAGTTCGAGGCCAGCCTGGTCTACAGAGTGAGTTCCAGGACAGCCAGGGCTACACAGAGAAACCCTGTCTCGAAAAACAAAAAAAAAAAGAAAAAAAGAAATTAAGTCTTATTGGCCTTTGGGGAGGAGCATGCATTAGTGATTTAGGAATAATTACAGTAACATTAGTGCTATTTAATTTGTGTCTTTATGTGCTATATCACTCTATTCCCAATGCTGTTAAAATACTAAAACCTGACCCAATCACCATGCGCCTGGGAAAGAAGGACTACAGATGTGTAGCAGTTCCTTTTACTTGGGACACTTGACGAGAACAGCTCTGAGTGGAGTAGGCACCTCTTACATGTTTTGTTCTTCAAGATCAGCCAACAAAACTGACTTCTCTGTGTTACAACAAAAGCTAAATGCTGGTATGAGTTTTCCTCACATCTGCCCATTCTGGATCGTGTTCCAGGCTTATCTCCAATGAGAAACTGAGGGTAATTTTTTAATATCGTCTGTAAGCTGCTGGACAGCCTCTCCCTACAGGTATGGAGTTGGGTTGTAGATTATATTAGAGACAGACTAAAAGAGAATGTACTTCTCCTGAGGAGAGGCACACACTTGCCAAGTATGTCATCAACATGTTTCACATGTCACAGAATCTGCTACCCTCTGTGGGCCTCTGTTATTTGCTATATCCAATCATACTCAAAGCTTGCAACTTTGGTCTTGACCAACCTGTCACCAGCTAGTAATTGTACAAGTGAACACATGAGCTGCAGAGTCCATCTGAAGCAGTAGACTCTCCATATGCCCAGGGTGATGGGCTCCCAACACCCTTTACCCTGCAGTAAGTCAGTAGGGTTGGGTGGGTTCAGGTAACTTGAGTCTCCTGATTGCATAATTGCTTTTCCTAATGGAAAGTCACACTCTCCAGATTGGCATTTGAATAGGATAGAATTCTACTATAAGTGTAAAATTCAGATTCACTGGGTGCAGAAATGAGGCAGGGATATGAACTAGATGAATACCCTATGTCTCCATGAGAACCTCCTGGGCTCTATTGCTCCAATAAAGCACAGAGCTTGTGGGTTACAGAACCTGAACATCAAGTCAGCTCTGGTAGTATTTCTGTCTCTGATACCAACAAGCAATGAAGTCAAACTTAAGAAAGGGTCTTGGGAAGACTCAGACATTCCCACGTCAGTGCTGGCGATGACCGCAGATACTACCTTACAGCAAAACCACTGTCCCTTTATGCATAGCACCTTGGCCTCTTGGGTGGTGTAAAGCCTAATAGACCACAGGTGAGAACTCCAACCCAGAGCCATCTCATCAGGAGAAAGATGCTGTCTGGGGTCTCATAATATGCTCAGGACAACTGCTTCCAAATAGTTTCCTGGCCACATGCCTGGGTGATACATAAAGAAATGGTACCTCATGCTGTCTGTATATTGCCAGTGGAAAGGGCGGAATTCTAGAATATTTGCACATTTCTGTAGCTTTGATAATCAGAATCATTTCAGATCTACAAACATAGCTGAAGAAATCAATGCTCATTGCTTCTTACAAGCTAGTCATTGCTGAGGAGTTCTGTTCAAAATAGATGTGCAACACCCCCAACAGCATTCCAGTGTTTGACCACCTGGTGCAGCTGAGGGTGCTGCTTTGGGAATTTGCATAACAGTGAATTGGTGAAACCTTGCTGGAGAACTGGGGCATGGTGGGAAGGGCATGGGAAAGTTTGTAACTCGTTCCTAACTTCCTAACCGCTTTCTGCTTCTCCTTCTGCTGATATTTGAGGAGGTGAAGAGTCCAGGCTACATATTCCCTGCATCACCACAAGCCATTTGCTGCCATGTCTCCCTGACCTAACAGGTTGTTTCCCCTCACACTGTGAGCCCAGAGTAATTCCTTCCTACTTTAAGTTGCTTTATCAGATACTTAGTGTCTTATTTAGGGTTTTACTGCTTTGAACAGACACTATGACCATGGCACGTCTTATAAAGGACTGGTTTACAGGTTCAGAGGTTCATTCCATTATCATCAAGGTGGGAACATGGCAGTATCTAGGCAGGCATGGTGGAGGCAGAACTAAGAGTTCTACATCTTCATCTGAAGGCTGCTAGTAGAACATTGGCCTCTAGGCAGCTAGAATGAGGGTCTTAAAACCCATGCCCACAGTGTCCTGCCTATTCCAAAAAGGCCACACCTACTCAAATACAGCCACACCTTCCAATTGTGTCAATCCCTGGACCAAGCATATACAAACCATCACACTTAGTGACTAATAGGGACTTTTATTAGTAGTTAGGAGATAGGGTGGCATCAGAGAAGAGACACTATTCCTGAGAGGTTCATGCTAGCGAGCAGGGTAACAGAGCATCTCTCCTTTCAATCCCATAACAGCTTTCAGGCTGCAAAGCTCCCCTCACTGAGATGTGCTTACAGAGACTAGAACAGGCAACCCAAACCCTGAAAGGGGAAAGGCAAGCCCCATTCTCATCTCCAGTTCTTCCTGGAACAGAGAATGTAGACTGGGGTAGAACCAAGAGGCCAGGAATTTCACTATTTAGAGTATGAATGAGGGCAATAATTGCTATCAACTCGTTCCATAAGTAGAACATATTTATTCTCACATTAGGACAGTATTAATAGCTATAGTTTATGTGTGTGAATAAACATACCAAGGCTGTCAGTTCTTCATCAGAAACTCACCATTTAAATGCAAATTGCTGCTACTCTTTGCAAGTAGTTTGAGAATGAATAATGGCTGTCATAAGAAAGTATATCTCTTTCTTATAGAATTTTAAAATGCAGCAGTGCTGGTGTGTATTTAATATGTGTTCCCCTTGCATAATATGTCTCTCATGGTTTTTAAATATCTCCTCTCCTTTGGAATGGGTTAATTGTGTTAACTCATTTTTGGATCATTTGAGTCATAAAGGTGCTGGGGGAGCATTAGGGAAAACTGGGTGCAGAACAAATTAGAGGGGGTTGGAGAGCCATGTATACATACTTCTTGCTGGCATTTCAAAGGACATGAGCTGCTTGTCACTAAGGACAATTCACTCTGTGTTTCAGTTCAGTGGCAGGACATTTGCGCTTGGAAGATAGCCACTATCTCTCCATGATGGTAAGGCAGCAACACATTGGAACACATCAGTATAAGAGACATCACAGATCTATCACCCATCAACCCACACATACATACAAACCTACCTACCTACATACATACATACATGCATACATACATACACACATACATGCACCCTTTCCACTCATCCATCCACGTGTCCATTAATGCACAAATACAAAAGAATTTTACAATCAGATTTACGTAAAGCTACTCAGCAAGCTTATTATCTTACCCATGGCAGAGATAAACAGCCCAGAAGATATGGCTACCTTGACATGTGATGAGGTTTATGAGGATTCTGCTGAAAATAACAGAACTAGATCTTACTAATCAAAGCCCTTTTCCCCCATGGAGTGCTCAGAGCCAAAACCATGACCATGGCACCATGTGTCGGCTGTGCTGTGGTGCATATGTTGCTCCTTCTTTCTTCTTTCAGTAATACTCTTCTGGAGCCAATGCCATCAGGGGCCAGACTGTGTTCTGGAGGTCAGGGAGCATGTTAAACTATTCTTTAAACCACATGTTACAGGTTCAGCCTTGTCCTCAGAGTACTTTCACCTTATGCTGAGAAGCCACTGCTCCCAAGCACCCTCTGCCAAGTGTAGCATCACAGCCTACTGATGCTCAGAATGAAAATGAGGCAGAACCGTGAGAGCTGAAGAGCCAGTTCTGTCTTGATTGATATCAGCCTGTTCTCTGCCAGATCAAGCCCTGCATAACATGTCTTCTCAGATGACCCAGATATCTTAGAAGCCATTGGCCAGGATGCAAAGGTCTGGGCTGTTGCCTTTAAATCACTTCCTTGCAGCAGCTGGGGGAATGGAGAAGATAATCTCTGTGGTTTGGGGTGAGACACTGAGGCTGAGGTTAGGGCTTGATCACTGAGGGCACCCACGTCAGTTAGAAGTATATCCTTATTGATTTAAAAGGGTACTTGACATCATTACTAAATTCAGTCTATAATATCATTGCTTCAAGAAATCAGAAAAACAGAGCCCATGAGGAATGTTGATCCAGTTAAAACATGATAATGGACAAATACAAAGATACAAGACAGTAAAACGGCTAATTGGGGGTACTCGCCTTTTCTTCTCAGCCTCAGCTCCAATTACCAACACAAATGGGGGATCATTTGCTCCAAAATATTTAAAAGTGTGGTTTTTACCTCTTCTATATCTTTTAAGATCCTTAAGAGAGAGAATGTGTGCCACCAAGGCTGGTATTTTGTAAATATTGATCTAGTTCAAGGCTATGAATGAGGATGTAGTCAAATGCTAGTCTCTCACCTGCTGATTATCAACAAAACTACACAGGAGAAAGATTTTTAGAATGAGTCCAGACCTCCAAAAGTATGAGGGACTAGAATGGCTTCTCTAAAACCACTCAGCCTGAAGATCTGTGCCTGAGTACAGCTTGAGGACAGGAGGTTGCTGAGCCTCAGAGTCTCATGCTATTCCTGCTCTGCCAAGCAGCTTGTGATTCCAGAGCTACACCTGCCTCTAACCAAGATGGAGACAATGTCTGAGATAATATGAGTCAGAGTCTAGCTGGACTTCCAGAATAGGCAGAAATGTAGAGTTCTACTTTCTCAAAACATTTTTTCTGTAAGAACTCTCATTTTGTGTACATGGTGAGGTTCATACATATTCAGTCTAAAAGCAGATAATACAACTAAAGGCTTCCCAGGCATATGACACGATTAGTTTTGTCCTTCATGAGTAGACTCTTGACAGTTGATCATTGGCTGCTCTGATCTTGTGAGAGCCAGTGGGCCAGGTGAGCAAATCACACTGCCTCCTAGTCACACATCTATGGTCACACAGTCAACCAAGCTCAACATGAGGGTGAATGACTTTTCCTCAGACTTCCTCTTTTCTATCTATAAGGAAACTTCACAGGTGATGGGGTCTTATGAGAGTAAAATTGCAAGTGTGGACCTTAGGTTCCAAGAGGAAGGTATGAACCCTAACCCTAAGCTTGTATGGCCATGTTCCTGGCAACCGTAGAAGCTATATTGCACGTCTCTTTTAAGTATCTAGAAGGCTTTTGATGACATTTGAGTCAACACAGCATCCTGATTTCATTTCCTGTTTGGTTCTGTTTGAGCTCCACTGAGTTCTGTCAGGACACTTCCTTTATCTTCTCTCTTTTCTTTCTTTTTTTCTTCCATCCTGTAGGGTTGTCTCCTTCTTTGATTGGCTGTCTCTTTTGCACTGTACAAGCTCTTCAGTTTGATGTAATCTCATCTTTCAATTTTGTTTGTCTGATTTTATAATTGTAGGTTAATTACAGCATTTCTCCCTTCCCTTTCCCCTATCAAAACTAATATGCCCATTCCTGCTCTCCTTCAAAACCATTGCCAATTTTAATATCAATTGTTATTGTATGTATATATTTTGTTGTATATGTATGCATATTCCCAAATATAACCTGCTAAATGCATATAATGTTGCTTTATGTATATTTCTGGACTGAGCATTTGGCACTGAAAAGCCGATCGATGTGCTTTTCCCTGAGGAGGACCACCTCTTCTCCTTCCAGCGTTACTCAGTTGCCTTTAGTTCTTTGTGTAGAGTTGAAGTCTCATGGGCTTTTATTTCCTGTGTTCATTGGCTGTCCTCCTTGTTCAGCTCAGTTTTGAGAGGTCATGTTGGTGAGACCTTATGGGTTTTGCTTATGAGGATACTGGGAGACATAGTCTCATATCAACCTCTGGGCTGACTCTAAAAACCTCTCCACCCACTCTTCTGTATTACTCCCTGAGCCTTAAGTATAGGAGTGATTTGTAGATGTATCCACTGGGACTGGGCTCAACAACTGTGCATATTGATTGGTATGGTTTTCTGTAGTGCTTTCTATCTACAGCAACGAAAAGCTTCCTTGGTGAGGAGTGAAGGCTACATATATCATGCTATTCTCTCTCTCTCTCTCTCTCTCTCTCTCTCTCTCTCTCTCTCTCTCTGTGTGTGTGTGTGTGTGTGTGTGTGTGTGTGTGTGTGTGTGTTTGTGTATATCTATCTCTCTCCTCCACGATTTAATACATCAACCAAGGATAACATGAAGAAAAGCTCTAGATGATTTTCCTAACTTTCCCAAAGCAGATCCTTGGATCAGGGTAAAATGTCACTCAGAGTCAGGGCATTTCAGAAACTGAGCTGCGTGGACTGGAGATGCTCAAGGATCTCTTCACATATTTGGTAGCGAGGGATTCACAGGATAAGATCTTGTTGTCTGGTATGTAGGCTGTGCTGAAAATTCAGACCTAAGGACACCTCAAAACACCTCCCAAGGTATTTGACTCAAAGGCCTTTCTCTTATACTTAGTGTGGCATTGGTGGTATAGAATATGGTATCTTTAAAAAGTTACCTTCTCAGAAAAGAACAACTCCTCCTTTCTTACGTGGTTGATCACAGGATCAGTCTTGCCCATTGGAACAGAAAAGGGAAGAAGGAAAGAGGCCAAGTGAGTTAACACAGGAAGTGTGGTGCAGTCACATAGTTCCTATGAACCCTGTAGCCCCATTGACTGCTTACACAAGCTGATGTTCACAAGAGGAAACATGAGATTTCTGTTTACACAGTAATGGTACAGCAGTAGCAACCACAGTAGCAACAACAAGAATAACAACAACAGCAACAACAACAACAAATCTATTTGATGGAAATGGTGGGCTTTCAACTATCTCTGTGCTATCATTCAACTTGGGTGCTAATGGGACTACAGGACCTGAAGAAATACAAATGGCCAGTGTATCTTAAGTTAATATTCTCTAAATTGAATTATCTATGACAAGTATTTATGATAAAGAATTGTCCCTTATTCCTGTTTTATAGTCTCCCTAATGAAAGATTATGATTTTGCAGCTGGGGTTTCTGAGGTTTTGAATTATGATGGAGTTACCCATCAGATCATGGTGAGATCATGAAGGACTCTGGGAAAACTTAGCACGTCCACCAGTATGCAGGGATATTACCTGGCATTTCATGAGCTATTCCCTCTTAGATGTTTTATTAGCTCCAGTTTGGTGTTTCTCACTGGTGAGACTCTGTTGCTGTTTTCTGGTGAATATCAAATACTGAGAGAAAGATGAAGATACATAAAGCTATCAGCAAATCACCCCCCCAGATAAAGACTGTGAATAAGAAGATAAAACCACTCTAGCTCCTTTGAATGAACTCTCAGTAAAGAAAGAAGTCTCCAAAGATATCTCATATCTTAACAGAAATTCTAGTTTTCTCCAGCTCAGCTATCAGCTGCTCCATTCACAAAAGCCACTGGAAACTTCCCGAGGAACTGTCTCCTGTAGATTTCTCACTATAGAGGAAGAAACAGAAACTTCTCAGTGTTGTAAACCATCTGAGAATAATGAGGACCCTGGTTCCAGAACTTGACCAGCAGGCAACCAATGACCACATGTCCTGAGCCTTTAACTGACTAGGAAGCTTTTAGCCCATTTACACAGCCTATCCTGGGATTCCCAGGGGATCAGTCAAGTGAATGTCAGAACAGGGTTGTCCCTGGCTACCCGCATCCAATCACAGTACTTCCATTCTTGAAACTCCAGCAATAATGCCAAGGGCTGGCCAGGGGTGTGACCATTTTCTAGAACACACAGACGTTTACAGCATGTGTGGCTTGGAAATTAATCACCTGTTATCCTGAATGTGTTTCTAATAAGACATTGTTTCCCCTGGGAACACCGCAAAGGCAAGATGATTGGATAGGGACCACACGTCTGTCGCCGTTTTCTCCATCTGAGTAATGTCAGCAGAGACTTTGCAGTGTCAGATTCAATTTAAGACATCATGAAGCTCCAAACCTTTGTGCAGTGCTGGATCAGCCAGAGACACAATCTCATATGTGTGAGCATGCTATACAGGGTTACGCACCTCATCATTCTCCCTCCCAAATAAAGCAGTATCTGATGTCTTCTTGGATAACTTCCCTGTGACACAATGACCCCAAGGCTCCTGCACAGAACTGCCTTCCCCAGTTTGTGACAATAAAGTTCCTACTAGTTCCCACAGCTAATGGTGGTTGAAGTGGCCTCATAAACAAGAGAGGAGCTTCCTTGGGAACATGTATCCCAGGATCCCTTTCTAGGAGCATAATTCCTTCCTCGGGGTGGATGCTGCAGCACCTTGCACATTGGACATATCAACCCCAAGATGTAGTCCCGATGACACCCCAGAGATGGAACTCCGAGCAAGATCTGGTTAAAATTAAAAAAAAAAAAAAAAAAGAAAGAAAGAAAGAAAGAAAGAAAGAAAGAAAGAAAGAAAGAAAGAAAGAAAGAAAGAAAGAAAGAAAGAAAGAAAAAAGTCATCCAGATGATCCAAAATTACAGCAATCAGACACTGGTGAGGAAGATGAATGGGAAACGCTGAGCAGAAACTACTTAAATGCCACGCGACCCCGGCACAACTGTTTCTGTTTAAAGCCAATAAAGGTAAACACAAGACACCCGTCCCTTCCTATCAAATTCATTACTTTGAGCGACAAAATGACAAAATGATTAGCAGTTAATAAGGCCTCAGCTTAGAAGATTGACTGACATCGCATTCCTCATTTAATTTCCGTTTCTCTGAGCTTTTCCCCCTTTTCCTTCCAGCACGGAGGGAATTAACATTATCACATCAAAGGCTTGCCTTTAAATGGGGAGAAAAATCGTTTAAAAGGACACAGGCGGTGATTATTCAAACGAGGATATTTGCACCTCGTACGTATAAACCATATCATGGTACAACTTCATTTCACTCAAATTGCTGTCAGTCACTAATAGAAGAAATTTGCTCGCGTTTTATCAGAGCCATTGTGAGGCGTCGGATGGGGGAGGGGAGTTAAATGTGAGATCTGATAAGAGGCCTATGAACGCAGAGCCTGATCACGTGATGAGATGCGGGAGCTTCCCAAAGGAAGGAGCAATATGCAAATCTCCCCTTCCCGATCTGTCTCCCTTGACTTCTCTGGGTTCTTTGTTTTTACTCGTTTTCATCTTCCTCTCAAACACTGGACACCTAGAGACATGATTGGCCATCTCTGGGTCAGGCAGTAATTATAAGAAGTTGGCAGAGTCCTGGGCTTCTGTCCTGCTGCTAGGAAGCTGCTCCTGGGGAGTGATGGGGAGCCCTGGGGTGGGGCATTCCCTTGACTTGCCAATAAAACTTTATCCTTGCAGTGAAGTGTGCTTGGCTTATTCTAGACCATGGAAGAACAGCTCATGACTTCACTCTGTCTAGGTTTTATCTGAACCAAAGCCTACCATGTTCCAAGAAGGGAAGAGAGGACAGGACCATGCTGCTGTGGCTATGGTAATTCCCATTTTCATAGGTAACTTCTCAAGCCTGTTCTTTAAAACATCCCATTTCATAGGGAGGTAAACCAAGGCTTAGAAATTTTAACAATGTTGTGTTAGTGTTTTATTTTCTTACCTTTTGCACATCAGTAGGCAAATAATGCCCACCCTGACTTAACACCTGAAGTGTGCCAGCTTCTTTTGGAGCACTTGAATAGGTGGGTGAAATTACCAGGGTCCTAGTCCTTGACCCAATCACAGCCAATGACAGAACTGAGGTTACCTTGATAGCTGGTACAGCTCCCTCTAACCACAGGTATGTTGCAGCTTCCAGGACAAACAGTTGGCCTGTCAGAAGTTTATTCTAACTGCATTTTAAAAATGAGAAGGGAGTAACTTGACCAAAGGCAGAGAAGATGTCCCTTGAGAAGGAGGCAGTTCCCTGTGGGACTGAGGCATCAGGAAGGTCAGCGGCCGCAGCGCAGAGCCTGACTATCATGGATCCAGGTGGATTGAATCAAGAGAGTCCCTGGGGAGGACAGAAGGTGAACAATACAATAATATCAGAACAGAGTGGCCGATGTCAACAGGCTTGAAGACAAGCCTTGTTAATTCAGGGAGCTGCAGAGTTAAATTAGCGCAGGCCCTGGTGAAAGCAGAGGTACATATTGTCCCAGTGAGATAAATTTCCCTGCCTGCCCTGATACACTGGCCAGTGACAGGTTACCGCAGAGAGGAGTTCATTAAAATGTCCAACTCATAGGGAATTTTAAAAATTTATAAGGCTTCCTCTCAATGGTGGGTCAAGTTCAGTGGGCACAGGGAAGCACTGTGATAGCTCAAGGGATTATTCATGGATTAGTAATTCAACAAGTTAGTATTTTATAGTTAAAGCAGTTATATCTTCACAGTTAAAATTTTTAAATCTGAAGAACAGATCAAAACCTCTCCACCTCCTTTTCTGGTACAGCTCTCATTGTAGGACAGTGTGCTGAGCTAAGGGACCACGGAACCTGCCATCTTTATTGAAAAGCAGTGAGGTGTGCCACACCGGAGATAGCACTCAACTGCTGCTTAGTTCTGTAGACTCAGCAGATAGACTTCTGGTTTGGCGACATTATGATTTAGTGACGTTTTCCTGGTTTCTTCTGATTAGCTAACGTTGTCTGGACAGTAATAAATGTGTCTTTCTATGATACTTGTGTTTTCTGGGGTAGCATATCTATCCCTGTGCAAACACCCCCAGGACACATAGGCACTGAGTAGCCATGCTGCCCAGAAACAAAATCTCTGTTTAGGTCTAGTTTCACAGGAACAGTCCTGAGCCTTCAGGGTTAATACATCCACCTGAAGTGCTCTGCCTTGCTCTGGGGTCTGAGTATGAAGATGTGGTGCCACAGAGAACCCGCTTGAATCCCATTAGGAGCACACAATGGCAAAGGCAGAGGAGTCCAGGCATCAACCTGTCCACTGCAGTGTTGTCAGGACTATAGTGACTGCATGAGGCTTGAGGACAATCTCTGCCCTGTGCCAATCACTTTTAGGGAAAGAGTCAACAGTGGTCATTAAAACAAAAATAAAACAAATATAATAATAAAAATAGTCAACAGTGTTTCTTAAAATAAAATTGAAATAAAATAAAATAAATATAAAAATAATAAAAATAAAATAATTGACTGTTTTTAAAATAAAAATGAAATTAAATAATATTGATATAATAAAAATGATAAAAATAAAATCAGCAGTGTTTCTTAAAATAAAAACAAACAAAAGAAAATAAATATAAGAAAAAAATAATAAAAATAAAATAGTCAACAGTGTTTTTAAAAATAAAAATGAAATTAAGTAAAATAAATATAAAAATGATAAAATAAAATAATCAACAGTTTCTTAAAATAAAAACAAAATAAAATAAATATAAGAAAAAATAACAAAAATAAAATAATCAAGTGTTTTTTAAAATAAAAATGAAATTAAATAAAATAAATATAATAGAGAATAATAAAAATAAAATAGTCAACAGTGTTTCTTAAGATAAAAATAAAATAAATATAATAAAAATTAATAAAAATAAAAATAATTAGTAAAATAAAAATAAATAAAATTTTTAAAAATTTAAAAATAAAATTCAGTCATTTTGGTTATCAAGAAGAATTTCAAACAAACTCTAGTTTATTTGGTGTGTAGTATTTGTTTGGGGATCAAACTACACTAGTAAAAAGATTCTGAAGCAGGATAGATTTGTGAAATAATTAACTATTTAGAGTTTGGGAGAATACATAGAAAAGCTATAGTGAGCAAATCAGCTCATCTAATGATTGTTTCAAGATGGAGACATGATGGATTTGGGCCTGTGGGGCAAACCGCTGTGCACTTGTGCTGTGCACTTGTGCATTTGTGTGCATTTGAACCCTAGCCTGGAGTGAGCCAAGAAGCATAGAAGCGGGCAGACGTTGACCAGAACGGTGGGAAGGGAAAGCAGCAGCAGGAAAGTGGGAAGCTGGTGAGGAATGGAAGTCTTCTATTAAGAGAAGGTAATTCTACAAGAGTGTAGAGTCAGCCGTCCCTTTTCTACATGTGTGTCACGCAGAGGAATCAGATTCGTCCTCACCATCCCCCACCATCATTCTCTTCCTCCTACTGATTCATTTTCCGTTTCACAACTCATCTCCCTTTGAATTCTACCCTGTTTGTGGATTTTTTTTTTCTTTTTTTTGATTAAGGTGGTTGGGACATGTTGGGTTCATCTGATTGGTAGGAATGATCTCAGGGAGCATGATGATGCAGGTGGGGGTGGGGCAAAGGGATGAAGAAGCATTCAGTGACTGAGATACATTCCTAATGCAAAAACCCACACAGATGCTCCAGGGTACTCCCCTGGACACATATCCTTATGGAGAACTACCCACACTGGGGTACTTATGCGTCTTGTAGAAACAGAGAGAACATTTTCCTTCATGTGCCTTGGAAGGGGCAGAGGCATAAACAAAGGGCTGACTGAACATATGGCCGGGTCCAAGCAGTCAGCATGACCTTAGCACCATTAATAAAGTATGTGGGAGAAAAACAATTGTGACCAGATATCGGAGGCTGCAAAAACCTGAGGGGAGGGGTTATCATCAAGTCAAAGACAAGAAAGCACAGTGATAACTGCATTGATAACCCTTTGGTAAAAATATTAAACTTGAATGTGTGGAGCAGCCTCGTCGACTTTCAGAGAACAGATACCAACAAATTAAAATCCGAAAGGCACGGACTCCTGAAGATGATAGATACCCAGAGAAGGAATTAGTGTACCAGTCACAGAAGCCTCAACTGTTCCAACTCTTTCAGACTTCCTAGTTCATATCTACTACCCCATGGCTCCTTGTCAGTTTGCTAACCCTACTCCTGGAGGTGGCTGGGGCCAGAGACAAGAACTCCCGAGTACGTAAGAAATCCCCCATTGTCATATATCCTCGCTATCAGCTCTACATCACTAGAACTTCAGAAAGCCATCCCCGGTCACGGTGCCTGGATGCGTTCGTTCATCAGGAGTCAATTAGAAGCTGCTGCTTGAAGGCTGATTTTTTTTTTTAATTTTACCTAATTCCATGAGCCCTGATATTTTTCTATCTCCATTAGCTCATTTTTTTTCTCCTGACTTTTCACGATTGCAGATCATCTTTCTCTGACCTCCAAAGGACAGGCTGTTTTCTCCCACCACCTAGGTTTCCCCCTGGAATCGTGGGGGAATTTCTGAGTCTTTTAAGGTATCATGTCTGGCCTCTGAGTATCCAGCCTGTTAAATGAATCATATTTGTTTAGTGTTCTTTGAACAGTACAGCCTGCCTGACAAAGGCTGCCATTTCCCCTTCTGGTTTCCTTCTATTACCTGATGGGAAGTCTGATCCTTATGGCCAGAGCCATTCTCTATGTTATTCCTTCCACAGAGCTGGCTGTCCATACTCACTTTCCCTTCCACTGGTACATGTCAGTTTGTCATAACTAGCTCGTCGTCTGAACCAATTGTTCCTGTGAGCTTATTTGGGGGAATTCACATTGTGCTTGGGTGCAGTGGGTTCAACTGCTCATTTCCCATTGTCTGACTCTGCCTCACATAGAAAGTTTTACATTCTAAATATTGAATATATCAAATGAAATTTAAATGGTGGTAAATGTCAAATACGACATCTTAAATCAGTGGGGAATATGTTCATTCTCAGACACATGAGCTGGGTGGGCAAATGTTTAATAGGAAATTATAGATAGGAAAAGACCAATATTCCCCAGGTGGGGGGTAGCTATCCCAAGTGGAACCTAGATAGCCCTCACCTCTATGCTGCCAAAAGATGCTCCATATCCATTAAATACTTTAATCTCTTCTTTCATACTCACATTAGACGGTTTCTGATCTTTTCCCATCAACAGGGCCAGGGAGATTGCCTAACATGGGAAGGCTCCTCTGTAATTGGTACTGATCTAGAAGTTAGTCAGACAATAGTAAACACAGTAGAGCCCATGAGGCAAGCATACTGCTGTGCATATTACAGATGAAAGCATAGGAGTCAGACTTGTCCATAGGCTGTAGTAAGCTGAGGGCAATGGTAGAAGTCTACTTGTGGGGCCTTCTAGTGGTACTGCCTTCAGCTATGGTTATAATCCAATTCATGGAGAGCTCTTTCCAGAAAAGGTGGTCAAGATGAGCCACTGCCTAGAGCTGCCAGGCTGCCCACTAACGCAGCAGTACGCTTGGCCAGTGGTCTTGTGTTCTCGTTTCTGCTTTGATTAAGTCCAGACAATTTGTATGGGTTCATACAATTGACATTTATTAACTGACAACTTTTTATCAGCTGGGAATGCAGACTGAGAAGAGACTGTGTCATTAAAGTGTGATTACTACCCAACGGGTCGTGTAATGTCAGATGAAGTCAAGTGTAATACACAGGTTCTCAGCGGGGGCCCATGCAGAAGAGGATGCATATATAACATAGATGAAAGGGGGGTTGCTGGGGAAAACTAGTGGGAGGAGCATTCCAATACAGGGGATGTCTAGGTGAAAATGTGGAGGTTCTAAGAGTTGGATTATGAATGCTGACGTGAGGATCACAGCACTTTTCAGACACACACAGCTTTATGATGTCAAAAGCCATAGGAGGAGACTCTTCAGTCAGCCAGCATGATCTGAACTGTAGAGTTGAGAAAGAGAACCACAGTTGGTAGTGAGGGGCTCAGAATGAGTTAAACTACAGAGGCAAGGAGTGGTGGCTATGTGCGGCTGCCATGGACTCATAGGCTTTGGGCTAGTGGAGCCAATACGAGTAGACTGTCTTGCAACAGTCTCTCTCAGCACTCTTCAACTGAGCAGCAGTAGAGGCAGAATGTGAAGACACGAGTACACAGCATGTATACATGCATAAGTAGTTTATTACACAAGTGCACATACATGTGCACATTCATGTGAGCACAGGACTGTACCGATGCATAAGCAGGTTACAAGAGTGTGTGAGGAAAGTGAATAAGCAATCTCATTGTCCCTGAGATTCTCAAGTAGAGATTCTGAATGCCTCATGATAGATATCCAGGGGAACGGCTATCCAAAGAAGAGGAAGGAGAAGGGGTAGATTGTGTCTGCCCTTCAATTAGGCTGAAGAGAACGAAAAGGCACGGCTAGCTACTCCCCAACAGCTGACTCCCGGCTTCTGTGTTTGTTTCTTTGTAGGATGAGTTCTCATTTTCTCATTGATTTACCAACCCAAGAACACCAGGGCTCTGCTTTGAAACAACCACAATTGCCTTCTTTATGTCATATTTTTTGTCCACATGAAATTACCACCTAGCTTAAAATTGTCAGAGCCTATAAGCCCTAAAGTAATTTTTCTTTTTTTGCAAAAGCAATAAACTCTTATGAGTGGGAAGATGGGGTCCCACTCAACTCCCTCCCAGAGCTGCCTGTGCAAAGCTTCACTCCCATAATTGTACCTTGTTTTAAATTCATATGTATTCATTTCATAAATATGGTCTATATTTTATACTGATAAATTTATCAATAGAAAAAAAGATACTGCAGGAAGATATAAAAAATTACCTGCCAAAATAATGATTTATGCTGGTTTTGAAGCTTCCTCTCTATTATTCATGTGCATAAGACATTTTTTCCCATTTTGACATTTACTTCACATTATAAAAATGTGCTCCTGTATGCCAATGTCTTCATTTGAATAGCAGGAAGCAGGGAATCATGAGGGTTGGCGTCCCTGTCTGACAGTCTCTGGCAGATGCAGACCTATCATCATTGCTCACCAGCAGGATGGAGCAGGGGTAAGGGAGGGAGTGCCACCGTGCAGTGAGAAGGGTAAGTTTCCACACATTCTAGGCTGTGAGGGCCCGAGAGAAATGTATACTCCAAGAAGGGCTGATAGGAAGCAAGTTCACTTCTTTTACCTTTCATATGTTTATTTGGATAGGTCAGAGGCAGTCCATTGTCTTTAATATTAACATCAGAGGTGAAATGATTTTAGCACTGACAGACAGAGAAGAGAGGAACTAAATAGGCAGATCCCTGAGGAAACCGCCTATGTTTTCTCATCTGTTTTCCATCAAGAAGCACCCAGCAGTGGGACTGAGTTAAACCAAGAAAATTCTTACAGGGTGCTGAGAATGCTCCCAGGTGGTGGAGTCTTGGGGAAGGGATAGTGTGATGGTTTGTACATGCTTGGCCCAGGAAGGGGCACTGATAGAGGGTGTGGCCCTGTTGGAGTAGGTATGGCCTTGTTGGGGTAGGTGTGTCACTGTGGCTTTAAGACCCTCATTCTAGCTGCCTGGAAGTTAGTATTCTGTTAGCAGCCTTCAGATAAAGATGTAGAACTCTCAGCTCCTCCTGTACCATGCCTGCCTGTGTGCTGCCATATTCCTTGATGGATAATGGATGGAACCTCTGAACCTGTAAGCCAGCCCCAATTAAATGTTGTTCTTTATAAGATTTGCCTTGGTCATGGTGTCTGTTCACAGCAATAAAACCCTAACTAAGCCAGATAGTAAATGACTGCTCAGCAGGATCCATGTTGGAGCAGAAGAGGCATGGTGAAAGGAATAGACACCCACAGGGAAATTCACTAATCTGGATCCTGAAGTGAGAGAAGCTTCCTCCACTGCAAAGGGCCAGATGCTTGCTGGGAGTTATTGTGGGTCCTCCACACACACCTGCAAATCTCTGGCTGGAGTGCTACCACACCGGAATCTCCAGTTTGGCTATGGATACCCAGAAAGCTCACCTTTTGGGAGTACTCAGCCTTATAAGTACATGTTAGCATGTGTAGGAAGATGGATCATAGCCCACTACCCCTCCACAAAGGACCCCATGCTGCCCCAGAATAGTGTCAAGCTTCAGGACCCTGTCTTGAGTCTTCTTTCTCTGGGCTTTTCAGAAACCTCTGCTTGTGTGGATGGCATGCATTTACTGTGTCTCTTTGAGGTTCACACAGCCTAAAGGCTTGAGTCAGACACTCTTGCTCTTAGTGCTGGCTCTCTAGGATAGCATCACAGGAGAGAGACATCAGTTTCTGAAAGTTATTAGCTGTCTTCCCCATCTTGCTCCTCTATAGGATCTAGACCTAGATCTAGACCATTTACAGAATCAGGTCTACAAGAATCCCAGTCCCTCCAGTGAAATGAGTTTCTATGAAGAGTATCAATGTAGCTCTTGATACTCTAAGATATCTTATTTAGACACATGTACCAAGTTCACTTGTCATGAATGAGCACTGTCTACCTCTGTCTACAGAGGTGACCTTATTTATTATGTTTTTATCAACAGGGCTCCGATACATGACCTCCTTTATTCTCTATCTTAGCCAGAAGAGTTGTCGTTATATATTTGTTCACACAGTGCCTCTTTGAACCCTCTCCTGTCTACCTCCCACTCCTGACTCACGTTCACACTTGACTTGTGTTTGATCTGTGATGTTGTCCACAAGGAGATGAAGTGTTTTGATCACACTTGACCGTCATGATTAAACAATTTGTTGTCCTCCATTCATCTGTGTGATGCCCTGCATCATATGCCTGGGCTGTGGCCTACTGTATGGCCTCAATTTCAGTGGAAGCACATGCTTTACACAGAGCTAATGATTAATGTTTCACAACACAGAACAGTTTAGCCAATTATACATAGAAAGTTTATAAATAGTATTGTTAATTCACCATGAACTTGTATTTCTAGAGTTGTGCAGAATCCAAATTAGAGTTGGTACAGATAGCAACCCAAACTCAAGCCACAGGTCAGGAGGGAGTGATCTTCCATGTCAGTTTTGAAGTTGATTGGCATCCCAAGTTCCCACCTTTCCAGAGCAGCATAACTCTGCTGAGGAAGATTTTGGTATGCCCATTCACCCAAGGAAATGTACAGACCAGGGTCTTCCCTATTCTCATTACAGAGTGTAGGTTAAAAGTGACAGAAGTAAATATTATACAATAATGTTAATGATTGATTTACTTGTCTGAACACAGAGTTTCAGGGACACCCACTCTGCCTACGGAGTTGCTGTGAAATAAAATTTTCAGAGGTTTAAAGATTTGAGTTAAATATATATGGAAAGTTAAAGTTGGACTTAGACCTGAACTATCACTTCTGTATTCCTCAGTGAGCAACTCGACCTCTCCCACTCTTAAATAATCTGGTACTTTGTTTCAAATGACTATCTCTTTCCCCAAGTGATACCTCATGGCTACCATGCACAGCAAAAGTTTTCTTAATTCTTGAAAATTGATAAACAAATGCATATTTGCTAGCTGGAATATGGCTTAAGGTTTAAACTAATGTAATGTTTAGCTCCATGTCAGCCTGGTGAGATACAGTAGTAGATCACTATTTAATCAGCACTGATCTAGATATGGCCATGAGGTTTAGAGAGGATCCCATTTCGAACAATTACAGACATTTATATGGTTGGGTCTTATACAAGTTGAAAATCTGTAAAGATCAAAATGAAATTTTCCTGGAGAAGATGGAGTTCTGCTTGTAATAAGACAAAGAGATTTAAGATTTGGGATATCTTCTAATTTCTTCAGTCAATTCTTAAATCTCTTCCTGGAAAAAGAGATATTGATTTCTATGTCAATTCCATGCCTGTGTCTGTGTGTCTATCTATGTGTAGGTCTGCATCTTGAGCCACACCCATCTCTATTTATGAATCTACACATATGTACATTTTCATGTGTATGCTATTTATACCTGGACCTAGGTCTATATATCTATACCTTTGTCTATGTCTGAATGTATTCCCAAAACTATGTCTGTGTATATAATTAATTCTATGTCTTTTTGTGTCTATATTTATATTTATTTATATGTCTATGTCCATTTCCATATTTGTATCTATATCATATATGAACATAGATGTGTATATCTGAGCCACACATATGTACATATTTCATGAGTTTCTACAGAATCCTATAGAAACAGAGTCTCTGACTTGAAACTATTAAAGATTTAACCCAATATTTCTAATATTTTCTACAGAGAGTGTTAAAAGTGTGTCAACTTCATAGTATCTGGATGGGAAGTATGTATTTCTCTTGTTTTGCTTCATAGTACTGATTTGTACAAGGTACCAAGTTACTTTCTATTTTATCCTCTATAATATAGTCATGATTGTAACAAGGTGAGAAAGCTGAAGCTGCAGGATCATAGATTGGTAGACAGATGTGTAGATAAGAAACAATTGATGGATGACAGGAAAAGCCACAGAGAAATGAAATTCAAGGCTACTGAGGTAATTAAACAAATAAGAGTTCAGGAGATAAATAAGAGTTCAGGAGATAAATGAATGATAGATGGATGGATAGATCCTAGAAAGTAGATGACATATAGAGAGGTGATTGGTAGATGATAGATCATTAGAAAGATGAGAGATGGATTAATGGATGACATAGTCACAAACACGGCAAGCTCTGCCCAGACTCCACTGAGTTTGTCAGTATGGAAACTCAAATACATGTCTAGAATCACTTTTATTTTACCTTTCTTTAATGACAAGATGATCTCAAAGAGTAATTTGATATCATGAAGCATACCTGTATCAAGTCTTCTTAGTACCTCATAGTAAAGCTGCCTAAGGCTGCATAGATCCTTCCTCTCCCCACTCTAGTTTGAAGCAGATGATGACATTTTTAAGCCTTTGAACAAAGACACATAAATAGGCAATGCAGTGATATTCTAATGCCTTCTCAACTCACAACATTTCTGTTGTGATCTAATATAGACTTCTTGAGAGAGATAAGAAAGCAATGGATTGATGAGGTGTGGATTAGTCCTCTCCTAGTACATGCAAAGCTGTGTGTTGTAAAGCAATTAAAGGCCAGACTCAAATTTGAAATGCAAAGATGCATACATACAATACGTACATATAATACAATAAAATACATACAATACAATACATACATATATGTAGTACATAGATACATACAATACATAAAATACATACATATACACATACATACAATAAACACATGTACTACATACGATACATACATAAAATACAATATAATACATGCAATGCATATACACAATACATAAAATACATACATACACAATAAACACATATAATACATACGTATATACAATACATACAATACATATACATATAATACATACATAAAAATAATAAATACATGTAATACATACATACAAAATATAAATACATGCAATACATACATACACACAATGCATACATACAATATGTACATACAATGCATACATACAAACAATAAATACATGCAGTATATACATATAAAGAGAAATACGAAGGTCTTCTAACCTTTTGGAAGACGTCAAAATATCAGGTGTTAGCAGAACCATGTACTGTGAGATGACTAGAAATGATCTGTGGATTGCTCCTGACCATCAGACAAGGCTATGGATTGCTGGTGATCACTATAAGCAGCCTTCTGGCACAAGGCAGGACAACAGGAAGCAGTTGGAAACAAAGTGGAACCTCAGTGGAGGAACAGTACAGTTTTCATTGGGGTTTAATTGGCAAAAATAAGCCCTTTTAATTCTATGATAACGTGTGGTCAAAATGGTTCCCACTCTTCACCATTGCCCGTGTGAGTGTTAGCACTCCTGGTAGTGTCATTATTTTGAGCTCAGAGATCAGAGAGCCACAGAGAGTAGTCAGAGACAGGGCAGGGCATAGACTGGACATGATCAGAACCCCAGTGAGCTGTGCTCCCCCTGTGACGCCTGCAAGCACTTAGAGCCATTCCTGGCTGGGACTCATTAATCTCAACTCTGAGAACAGAGTCACTTCTCTTAGACATTTTAGCGATTTGATTTTCTTTTATTTCTTTCTTCCTACCCTTCTGTTTTCCTTCTTTTATTCTTTCCTTTTCTTTGGGCATGTCTGCCCACTTATCCAAATATCTCCTTTTATGTAGAGATTAGCTCATGGTTCAGCTAGGTGACCTCATAAAACAGCAGCACTTTTGTCCAAGTTTGATCCCACTGCAGCAATGCCCAGCAAGAGCAGGATGGAGAATCTCAAAGCCACCGGGTAAGCTTTGATGCAATTTCATATCCAAGTAACCAACTTTTTCCATAAACATCATGTGTACCTACGGGGTTCCAGGCAGGCAATGGGCTCCACAATAACTCATCTACCTCCATTAAGTGTGGCTGATTATTCAGAGCTAAGACCACATATTTTTTGAAAGAATTTTATTAAAACACTCAGAAGTACATAGAGAAGAACAATGAATACCCAGTCGCGATCCACTTCGACTAATCTGAGAAGAGGCATCTTCCTGCCATGACAGGGAGAGGAAAACTTTCTACTCAGCTCTGCTCATTATCCCAGAAAAGCTTGCCTGCACTCATTTGTAATTTCTTACTTTTGTTCTGGAAGAGTAAAACAAGGGAGATGGTAAGTGCTCTAAAAAAAAAAAAAAATCAATCCATGTTTTTGTCATAGCGACTCATACTTCAATCTGTGTGCGCAGAGCACCTTTAAGTAGAGGAAAGACTAGAACACAGGAAGACGTCACACCACACTGCTCAGCAAGTACATGTCCCTTAGCCTTTAGAGTACACCAGGGGACACAGATCTTGTCCGAAGTCCTTCTTCCTCTCTCTCCTCCACCTAAAGATCATCACTCTGTGATAAGGAAAAGGTCCCTATCCTGTTTACCAGCAGGTGCGCCCATCAGCAGATGCGCCTATCAGCAGGTGCGCGCCATCATCGGGGTGCGGGCCATGAGCGGGTGCGCACCATCATCAGGTGCACCCATCCTTCTGTCTCCAATGATCATGCTATCATTTTCCCTGCCACCAACAGGGTCACCTCTCTGCCTGACTCTCCAAGCCCTGCTGTTGGGGTGAAGAAGGAACTCACAGCTATTGAATGATGATGGGGGTGGTAAATAAAAAAAAAAAAAAATTAAGTGCCGCCAACAACAACAAAATAAAAGTAGGGTGGGTAACAGGAGAAAGGGCTCCTGGAGAATGTGAGGAAGATAAATAGGGACGGCGCTCTGTTTCTTTGTCAGCAGCACTCTGGGGTTATTTGAAGCTCTTATTTATGCTCTATAAGCAGAACAATGCTGGAGAAGAAATGATTAAATACTGCCTCTGTGAGCAGCAGACATCTCATTGTGGCGGTGGGCTCACCGCTGGGTGGTTTTGATAAAGGCAATATGAGTTGATAACTGATACAGTTTGCCAGGGAGTCATCTGGGGCTGCTGACAGCTCCCGAGCTTTAATAAAATCATTAGAATGTAAATGTTTTTATTGCAGAATAAAGAGCCTCCAGCGAAGTTGACACTAGTCTCCCAGGCTGAATGGGAGTGCCCATTAGCATTCAAATGATATCATGATGGGCTGGTTATCTTTATTAAAATTTTTCAAATCGAGTCTTCATTTTGCATGATTGAGTTTTAAACAAATGCAATATGCAGTAGGCTGGCGAGCTGGCCTCAACACTTCTGAAATAATTAAAGTGTTCCGTGTATTTTTTTTAAACATGTGTTTCATAAGAAATGAATTGGATTTGCTATTTTAATATGACAATATCTAGTTAGCTTTGCATAAAAACTGGGCTGTTATAGCATAATTATTGAAAGTGTACAGCTTTTAAACATATGTTTCATAAAGCTGAATTCAATTTTCTGAAATCTGACAATGCCAGTCACTTGGCGAAGTGTAAAATCAAGAGATACCTTGATTACTTGGAGCTAGCCTGCAGAGGTCTTGGTAATTGATGGCGGCTTGGGTACTCCTGCGTAGAGTTTCTCAGGGAAGGAAGGCTCTGTTCCTTACCCTGAGGGATGATGTGGAAGCCTAGCTACTGTCCTTCAGCTCAGGACCTTGGCCACAAAGTCATTGAATAGCTAAAGAATCTTGAGGGGAGCTGAGCACAGCTGATCTTTCTCCAAGTGCAGTGGACGGTCCATAGAGGCCGACAAGCCCCACTGGGTTTTAAATCTCCATCTATTTTGCCCTGGTGGTGTGCACTTTGTGCATACCAAGCATCCTTAAAAAGTCATCTTGTGTTATAGGCTGAACAAACCATTGTTAGCAAGATTGCCACGGATGCTTCTTAGTTATGAGGAGTTGAAGAAATCAATAAAAGAAATGTTCCTTTAAAAAACCATCTCTGAAATAACTGGGGTATTGATTCTCTGGGTGGGGAACTTCAGAAGAAAGGAATGCTGTTTAATGGGATGTTGGACAAACTGGTCAGCCATGTGTGTGCATGGAGCAAGGCTCTTTTACCTCTCAAGTGAACGTCTTTTCCTATTTGGTTATCTTTTATGCTGAGATAAAAAACAAAATCTCAGAACCGTGACAGGGACGCTTCAGCCTATCTGGCATGTTAGCATCCCCTAGACTCTGTAATGGTGGCTCTTTACCAGGGTTTCAATCATGAATCAGATGGTTTGATTGACAGATAAACTTCTATTGTATGCAGTATTGATACATGCAGCATTTATGTATTCAGGAAATTAGAGGTTCTGAAAAATGACAGGTTTTTAAATGGTGTACAGGTGATATTTTACTGTTTCTAACTTCCACAATTAATTCAAAGTTCTGATTGATTTTAATCATCTCTACTTAGAGTAGGTTGCTGAACATTTGCCGTAAATCAAATCATACAGGTTTTCTTTGGTTTTTGGTTTTTTGTTTTGTTTTGGTTTTTGTTTGTTTGTTTTTTGTTTTCTATTTGTTACAGTGATCAGGAAGGGTTGGTGAGCAATACACAAAAGGATAATTCTCTAAGTATCTTTGAAAGATGGTGTTTGGGACCAGCTATTATAAAGGCCTTTGATGTCACTGAGGAGGACAGACTCTGGAAGGACAGTTCTAGAAGCTGCTGGAGACATTTCATAATAAGACTGAAAGCGCCACTGACAAGGGACCCTTAACAACTCTCAGTCAGAGAGATAAAGCAAGGACCAGCAGCCGATAAGGATCCATGGAGGGGGGCTGACATTCTTCAGTCTCTTACTCTCTGTACCTTGTTCAGTTGAGGGTCTCTGTGTTAATTGCCACCTACTTTAAGAAGCTTCTCTGTTAAGAGTTAAGAGGTCCACCAATCTATGGGCCTAGGGATGTGTTGTAAAGAGTTAGTCTAATACTCTATTTAATATTAATAATGGCAGTAATTTCTCCACGAGGGCCTATGACCTGTCTAGCCACAGGTTCTTGAGCCCATACTTGTGTTATATATGTCCTTCATCTGGTGGAGAGGGTCTTAAATCCAATCAGAAATACTTAGTTATTTCCATGGTGTTTGTGATATTGTTACACCTGTGGGCATGCCTTGCCAGACCAGTCATGACTGTGGCTCTCAGAGCTCACAGCTGGGTAGACTGAGGGTTATCTCTCTCCTGTGGCAACATGTGCATCACCTCCCAGCACTGCAAAAACTAGCCATATGGATGAAGCTTCTGGGTCAGCACTTGACTTCCCCATTTTTCATGATTCATGCATATGGAGTCATAACTGTCAAGTTCTGGATGGTCATCAATGACATTGACATTAGCCTGTAAAGTTTGGGATTTTATGGGACCCCCATTGGGCAATGATTCAAAAGGAGAGAAGCCATTCCAGCTCGTGGGGTTTTCATTTGCTAGTACGTGGTGTCTATTTGGGGTATTGTTCTCCCATTATAGGATAACTCTAATGTTATTATACCTGTATGTACGTATATTTTAACATCTACAGTAGTAGATTTACATACGTCCATTAAAATATCTTTAGTGATATTTATCCTTCTCCAATATACTTTTTGTAGATAATTATGTATTTAAGTTTTATTTATGTGCTTGCACAAACTCATGTATGTTGTATGCCTGTGGAGGTCAGAGAGCATCAGATACCTCCAGAACTAGGGCTATAGGTAGTTGTGAGCTGCCTGATGTGGGGGCTAGGAACCAAACCTGTGACATCTGCAAGAGCAAGAAGCACTCTTAATTGATGAGCTCTCCTGTCTCACCAGCCCCAAACTTTACTTTTTTCAAAGGGTTAGCATAGACATCAATAACTATTCTATATTCTCACCTATATCCAATTTGAGGTTTCTTTGCTTGGAATTTTATGTGCTGTGAGTAGGTAATAGCTAGCTGGTCTTCAATACTTTAATAATTGTTCAGCTTTCTGAAATCATATTGCCTTGAATAATCTTCTTCCAGACCATAAGTATGTTTGAGTAAATATGTTGTGTTGCCAAACTGACATGGAATAAATCAGGCTGCTCATGTTGACCTGTTGACCATAAGCTGGGGATGCAGCCATGTCTCATCCATACATCTGCTGTGGAGATGCTGCAAGGAAGGAGACAGGGGTCTTCCAACTCCAAGAACTTGTACTACAGCAGAAGTGACCCTTGCTTTCCTCTAGTTCTACTCACAGAGAGGTGAATAATTGTAGGAGTGTTTGATGACAGGTCAGTTCACCCTGGACTGTGGGAGCATCTCATAGAGCATCATGTTTACTGCATAATGTAATTGGCCAAATTATAGTTATAAGATGATGTCATAGGTTATATGGCTATGGATGTTGTCATTGATGTCACAGGATATTAAACTCCCAGTCTGAAGAAGTGATCCCATTGGCCTGCCCCTTAGCTAGGAGGAGGGGAGGAGGGGGTTCCACAGGTCTGTGAATTGGGCTAGAAGGTCCCCACACTTGGCTTCCCAGATGTTCTCACATGATAGTTCCAGATGCTGTCTGTGCTGCCTTTGGCTGGTGCTAAAGCTGGTGATTCTGTGTGGCCATCTCACACTGGAGTGGAAGTGGCTAGAAGTCATGTAGGAGCTTGCAGGAGCCTGTGAAGTGGCACCCAAGGTGCCTCTGGTGTGCTTCAAACTTAGAGAAGCTTGGTGTGCAAGCTCAGTAGGATATTCTCTTTTATTTATGCATATATTTCTGTTAACACACACACACACACACACACACACACACACACACACACACACACACACACACACACTGACCATGTATTTGTGTCTAAGGTCAGGAAGCCTAGCCATATGAACTGTCACGACCCACTCAATTTTCTCCCCTTCCTTCCAAAGCATTTTTGTCATTGCACATTGATATTATCGGACACAGGCCATCTCAGAAGTGTCAGAACTAAACAAATTACCAGAGGAAAGAGAAGGGTTTGTTCTCCTGCCAGCAGCTGGGCTGGGAGAGGACAGGCGTGGAATCTGTGGGTAGATCCATTTCCACAATGGCAGGAATAGCAATTGTGTAATCCAATTTCAACAGGGGATTTCTCTTTATCTTAATGACAGTGAAATGGGTGGACCTCAAATTTCATCTCAGTTTGGAAACATTCCCAACATTTTGGAGATGTTTACTCCAAATTCAGCCAACTCTATAAACCTCTTCAGGCTCTACAGTCTTTCTGGGAATTACACCAGCAGATTTTTTTTCTTTTCTTTTCTTTCTCTCTTCCTCTTTATTTTTTATTTATTTTTTGAGATGTCTAATCCTTCCAGCTTCTGAGGCATTCTCTTCCCAGCCCAAGATCCTAAAATAAGCCAGCATCTCATCTAGACCAGAAGACCAAGTGGATGCTTGTGGAAGAGAAAAGGAATGAGAACTCTACGGCCATGTGTTTGAACTTCTAGTGAAGGCTGGTGGATCCTCTACCTATGTCTGACTCCCACCACCCTCTCCAGAACCCTAGGGCTCTGGTTCCCAAGGATTGTTTTATTCTCAGATCAAGGCAAATATAGACACCAGCACAGCTGGATTCCTAGAACAAGGAAATTTGGGGCTAAGCAAGTGTTTGGACCTTTAACTTGCCAGTTCTATGCAAAAAATTTAGTGTTTGCAGTCTGTTCTAATCCTGATAAATTGGCTCTCTCTTTAAGCCCAGAGTACCTGTTGTCAGGTGGATGTCAGTCAGGCATGCCTGCCCTGCCCATCCTCCCTCGTCCATGTTGCTCTGAACTTAACTTGGCTTGTTCTCAAGTCTGATAGCTTCATTGTGTCCAAAGAAAGTGCGGAGTGCTACAGCGAAGCTCAAGCTCATATTATGGGAAGGATGAGGACCACACTTGCTCCTTGTCACACAAGGGTGGCCCTGAGTCAGGGGAGATCAACAACAGGTCTGGAGAGCAGGGCTGGCTCTTTCCCACAGCAGAGCCATCTGAGGAGGTCCTTGGGGGCAGAACAGTGGATTTGGGTTTGGAAGAGACAAGGTAGAATCTCAGCAAGTGTGTGTATGCCACCACAGCATGACAGGGTCTCACCTGCTGGAAACCTGAGATGAGAACCTTTGGGAAGGCTGTTCCCACAAACAGAGCATCTGGTGGCTGGAGAACCATTCCACTCTGCCAAGAACCACACAGTAAAATCAACAGCTAGTTCATTCTCAGAGCCTCCCCACATGTACATGTTCTGGAAAAACTCATTCAAAGGAACTGGAAGACTCAGGAGAAGAGAAGGTTTCACTGCACGTGCCCCATGACCCCAGACTCAGGTAACAGTGCATCCTGGAAGCAACTTTGGCACTTCTCTTCTGGTTCTGGGCTTGGGAAAACTAAGCAAAATAAACTCAAAACACAAACAGGCTTCAGAAAAGCCTGTGATTCATCTCTTTCTGAAGAATCTTCTGCCAATCTTCAGAGACTGGAATGTTAGTTTGGATAATCTATTTATTTGTTTATTAAGTCAGCCAACAACTATTTCTTTACAGCCCCTCCAATATGTTGTTAGTTTCAATGTTCTAGAAATATAAAATAAATAAATAAACATGGAGCAAGAGATTATCCTGAGTGAGGAGCACAGAGAAGGCCAAGCCCAAGCAGATGTATGGAGTCAAGACAACATCCGGGAAACTGGGCATGACCCTGGAGGCCCCAGTGAAGGAGGAGGCGGCACAGCTGGAAGATCAGGTAGTTTCCCTGTATTCTAACCTCCTTTGGATTCTGTTTGCTCCCCTCTAACAAATGATGAATCACAGAATGATTCGCCACCCCCAAGAGAGCATGCGTCTTAATAACTGGCTGTATTTACTTCACATGTCTTAATTTTAATATGAGAAAACAGACACACAATTCTTCATCATGACCATTTTAATTGCATATTTCCTGAGTGTCACACCCACGCATGCTTATACGATTGCCCAAACATCTCTATAATGTTTTCATCTTTCAAATATTATTTTGAGACTATAACATATTATATCATTTCCCCTTCCTTTTCTCTCTTCAAACCCTCCCACATACCTTCCTTTTCTTGCTCACTTTAAAAGTATATATATATATATATATATATATATATATATATATATATATATATATATATATATATATATATATATGTTATATGGTGTCACTTGTATGTATGTTATAAGGGAAGACTGTTTAGCATTGGATAACCATGCTGTGCTCTTTCTTGGGAAGGATTATTTCTCCTGCTCCCAGAATTCCTTAGTTTCCTGTAGTCCTTTGAATAGGGTTGAGGCCTCCTGGGTTTCCCCCTGTCCACTTCATCATGACTATTGCTGGTGTACTTTTTCAGCTCATGTTTAGGCAGCCGTGTTGAATATCTATCGGTGTAGCTTCTGACATAACCAAGAGACACAATTTCACAGCAAACTCCTTGGTCCTCTGACTCTTTTTTTTTTTTTCTTTGTTTTTATTTTTTATTTATTTATTTTTTGATGCTTTATTTACATTTCCAATGTTTCCCCCTTTCTAGGTCTCCTCTTTGGAAACCGCCTATCCCCTCCCCCTCCCCCACCTCTATGAGGGAATTCCACCTCCCACCCACCCACCTGCCCACTCCCATATTCCCACCTTGACATCCCCCTTTACTGGGGACTCTCCTCCTCCTGATGGCCAACAAGGCCC